>OZ038403.1:17223893-17506393 GCA_964036045.1 Eutreptiella sp. 'Long Island Sound 2002'
AGTAATGTACACGGGCTGGCCCCCTCTGAGAGGCACAGAGGGCGCGGCCCCCGCTGGCTGGGCGGTGCCAGGACCGGCGCCAGGGCGGGACAGGCCGTTTGGAACGGGGCAGGCCAGGGCATCCGACAGGGTGGCAAGAGGAAAAAAGGGTGAGAGGGAACAGGGGCGTTTTGCCCAGCAGCTCGCCATGCAACAGACAGGAGGGGCCTACAATGGGTCAGAGTAGCGGGCGGCTGCCACGCCTGGGGGTCTATCTAATCCCCGGGGCCAGACACACTGTTTTGCGAGGGGACTGGCGCCGACTGGCCAGCACGGCCATGGCATCCCAGGCGGTGCGGATGTGCTGCCGCACAGGCCATCGGTCGTGCCGGCCCCCTGTACAACTGGCTCTAGTGAAGCGCGCGCGGGAGGGCGGGGCTGCGCACGCGTGCGGAAGCAGGGCATCGTGCGGGGGGGGGGGGGGTGCCGGGCAGCAATGGGACGGGGGGGCTGGGCGCCGTGGTCCGCCGCTGTAGAGGGACGTGAAGTGCGGCGCCGCAAAGCGGGGTCCCTGCTCCAGCAGGAGGGCCAACATGACCCAGTGGCTACCGTGCACCACGGCCGCACCGTGGCAACGATCAGGGGGGCCAACACCGGTGCGCCATCCCACGACGGAACCCCCCCCATAACAGCCCATACAACCCCAGAAAACCGGAGGCGCAAGCACCCCGCCTGTCATCCGGGGTCTTTTGGGGGGTGCCAATAATTCCCAGAGTCGTGTTTGTTTGTTGTTTGTTTAGGGTAGTGTTTGCTCTTTCCGGGAGGCCTCTTGATGGTGCGATTATCACCGGGAGGGGCCCCGGATTCCCCCAAAGCTTGCGCCGCGCGCGCACCGCGGCAAGAGCACCCTCTCTGACCACCGATGGCGCGACGCGGCATTGCACAAAAAAAAAACGTGTGCGATTGGGAGGGGGGGGGGGGGCAGAGGTCTCGGTGAGGGAAGGGGCCGGCACCCTGCCCTTTGCTGGGGGGCAGGCGGACTGATGGGCTGGACACAGACCCCCCCCCCACGTTTTCCGAACGGGGACTGGCCTCGGCTGCGGATCCCGGAAAACGGCGGGGGTGGCATGGGGCGTGCGTGAGGGCACGCGCGTGCGGTGGCAGACACCCACGGGAGGTTGTATGTGGGGACGAGGAGGGCGGGAACGCGGTACATCCTAATTTTACAATCCGCGCGCACATGGAGTATAGAATAGAGCGCACATTGGCATCAATGTGCTGCCGAGGAATGGGGTCCCTGAGCCAGACGCACCCTGGGGGACGGCCGGCCAGGAGGATCCTCCATCATTTCCTCAAGGCAATCCAACGGCGGAGCAGCGCATTTTGTGATACAGATCCTTAGGAACCATGTCGGTGGTGCGCCCACGTGCGCGCACGTGCGTGTGTGTGTGTGCGTGTCAGTTTGGCTGCACGCTGTTCCCAAATATTTACGGTGAATTTTCGGTTGCACCCCCTCCGATGTCCCAAAAATGTTCGGCGGGTGTGTGGTTGTGTGCGGAACATCAACTGGGAAAAAAAAACGTGGCAGAAATCATGTCGGTGGTGCGCCCACGTGCGCGCACGTGCGTGTGTGCCAAATATTTACGGTGAATTTTCGGTTGCACCCCCTCCGATGTCCCAAAAATGTTCGGCGGGTGTGTGGTTGTGTGCGGAACATCAACTGGGAAAAAAAAACGTGGCAGAAATCTTGGCTGCCAAAGCGGCGGCCTGCTGCACGTGCGGCCCCCTCCGACGCACGTTCACCCGCTAGAGGTGGCTTGTCTCGCTGTGTAGCCCAGAGCGCGGCTGACAGTTGCCTCGAAATCAGATTCCAAGGCACGTGCGACCCACCCTCGCCCCATGCGGTGACCACTTATGTAGGTCAGGAGGGGAGGGGCCGCGTTGCGAGCCAGCGCAGAGGCAAGACCGGAGGTGTTTCGAGCCTGAAAACTTGGAGAACTCCTTCTGCTGCCCCATCCTCTCGCACACAAAAACCGCTGAGTTCTCGCAGGTTCAATGTACAATGCACCACTTTCCGAGTCATGGCGGGTTCTCGACGCAAACACAAACAGAGGCTATGCGGAGCCCATTTAAGGCTCGGATCGTGCCCGCACGCCGCCCGCTCCCCCCGTTTTTAGTCGCCCCGTGCGGTACCCGCGGGGAGGCCAGGAGGGTACATTACATCCCACTCACTGCCCTCCGCTCCAGCGACAACATACCACCAGACGGGCGGGGGGGGGGGGGGAACGCACGCCGTGCGTCGATCATGAAAACCCTTCATGAAAGCTTCAACTACTCGAAACAAGGATGCAGCTGCAGCACAGGGGGGGGCTCATGCCCTCGACGCTTCAGCAGAGAGGCCCCTGGCGGCCTCGAGGTATAGAATAATAGTATAAGGTGCGCGGGCCGCGCCGCCCCCGGGCCCGGTCGGCCCCGCGCCGGCTCAGGGCCGGGGGCACCACCGCCGCGCCACTGGGCACACGTATAATTTAGTGTCCCGGGGCGACCGGGGGTGGACGCCCTGCCCTCGATCCGCCGCGGCGGGCGAGGGCGGCGCGCCGGGGCCCGCGCAACGGGCTGGATAGTCCGGGCGGAGGGGCGGACAGCCTCCCCCCCGGCCACGGGCACGAGGCTGAACAATGGGAATAATGTACATCAACCCGCAGTTTCCTGCGACGCTGCCTTCGACGCCGGGGCTCCCGACGGCGGGTCGCCCGCAGGCGACCCGCGCCTCGGGACGGGCCCTCCGGCAGCGGCAGCGAGACACTGCGTTGCGACAGCAATTTTTGTGGGGGGGTCGCATATGTACACGCTGGGCACGCCGCATTGGTCCATTATGGACGCGTCACACTGGGTGCCAGCTGCCGGACCCGGAAGAAGGCGATTTTGGAGCCATTCGACATTCCGCCCCAATGAGGGTCCTCGCGCGCGCTTGTGGTTTGCTACTGCACCCCCCAAGCGGTCATCGCGCGGAACCTCCTGCGCTGCCGGCCGACAGCGCCGGGACCCTACACACACGGTGCACCCTGCGTGTCGGGGGGTGGGGGAAGTGCCCCTACCCGTGGAGGGCACGGCAGCGGGTTGCAAGGGAAAGACGAATGGGACTCCATCTCCGAAAAGGAGCTGCAAAGAAATGATGTGGCCGTGCGGGTGCGTGCGCGTGGAAGCGCGCCCGGGGCCCCGCCGCCGGTTATTTAACTGAACCGACGACGCGTGATCGGGGCTTCGGGGGCGGCCGGGGCCCGGACGGCGCTTCGGAACTCGTGTTTTGGGGCGGAGGGGAGCCGAACAAAAAGCGTGTCACGCTCTTTGCTTGGCACAGCATCACCAAAGGGCCATACGGTTGCCTACATTCATGGGTCTTTGGAATGGACACACACAACACACCACTCATACCCAGGGGGACGCCAGGAACAGGGACCAGAACGCGCAGGCGCTGGCCCCCCTCTAAACGGCCTTTGCTGCGTCTGCGGCTGCCGCGGATTCAACGCACCCCGAGACGATCCCGGAGGGGGCGGCCCGTTGCAGAACGGGGCCGGGGACCCCTTTATCAATTCTCCCGAGAATGTTGAAACCAGCACCCCAAGGCTGCGGCGTGCGACAGATGTCGAAAGGTGTGGGGACAGGCGGCAGCAAAGGCAACCCAATACAAGCCTCGGCCTCGTTGCGCTTGGAGAGGGGTCGTTTTCGGCCCCGCCCCGCGTCACTCGGCGTCATGGGCGTCGTCCCTCTGTCACTCCCTAGTAGCTCCGGGGTTTCGGAGGCTGCGGGGGCTGTCTCCGGTACAGTGGCTGTGAGTGCTGCACAGGCTGATGCGGCACCTGCAATGCTGGAGTGCCCAGCTGTGCAATTGGCGTGTCGTGAGGGGCGTGGCCCGGGGCCGGCAGCGGCCCGCGGACGTCCGGAGGGTTCTGCTGGATGACACGACCCAGGTAGTTGCGGAGGACCACCGACTCCTGCTCCAGCCACTGCAACCGCTGGTACAGCTCCTCCAGACCCCCCTGGGGGATAGATAATCCGTGCGGCACCGAAGGAGGGGTCTCCGCGAGGGGTTTCATGCCCCCAACAGGCAAGGATGGTGGAGGGCCGGAAACACTAATCGAGGGAGGCGAGCTGGCCATGGGAGGCGGAACTCGCTCTGACGCTGGTGCGACCTTCTGGACTGGCTCGCTCTCGACTTCTTGGTTACCACCAGATGCTTTCGAAGGTGCGGAATCTTCACTGTTGTCTGAGGAGGAGGCAGACAGCGCGGGTGCAGGCAGGAGTCTTCTCACGCGCGTCGAACCAGCGAGCAAAGGCGAGCAACAAAGCACAAGTCAAGAATCAGCAACAGAAACGAGGTAGAAAATCTCGAACCAACGAACAGAGGCGAGCATCAAAGCACAGGTCAAAGATTCAGCGCGGAAACGAAGCAGAAAAGATTCCGTCACAAGCATCAGGGTTCGTTGGTGTGCTGGTTGCTAGCTAAGCTTCACGCAAGACTGGAGGTTTATCGATTCGGACAAGTAAGAGCGAACATGTCACACCCTCCTGAGTGACGGAGTCCTCATCGTCCCAGTTGTCGCTGCCGGGTTGACCCTTGGTCTTCCTGCGGCGCCTTCGGGTACGACGACGAGGAATGAGCTCCTGTCAGAAAAAAGTGGAAACGCAGGTGGTTGCACAACAGCTTGGCGAAGAATGCAATTAAGTGCGGTCACGAGTTTCACGGCACAGCCGTTCGGTGGATGTTGTGACCTGGGCTGCGCCAATCAGTTGGTTGGCCAGTTTCAACGTCTCATTGTTTGTCTCGCTCCGCAACTCAGATTCTCCGTGAGCAAAGATGCAATCTTCCCCGAACATGCACTCGTTGGTAGACTGCCAGTTACGGCACAAAGTGGTCTTGTACCTGGGACGGGAAGCAGAAACGACAGCTTTCTGCCCTACCAAAAAGGGCACAGTGCAGAACGAGCAGCTGAACGCATACTTCCGGAAGTCGCTCACAGGCCTGCTGGGTCGGCTATGCGGGGCCAACTCTCGGTCTTCAGAATCTTTTTCGGGTTGGACCTTGGACGCATCTGGGTTCGGTGTAGTTTCCTGAAATGGAGGAAACGAATATTGTTGCAAGCACGTCACCCGAAAACAACTGAAAACCAGGTGGCACGATTCGACACCTCTGCAACCGAAAAACACTTGAGCGGACGCTTTGACAACGAGTTGTGCTGGTGCTGCTTGCGCTCTGAGGCAAGCAAGCATACCACGTCATCGTCGGTCTTAGAACAGAAAAGCGCTGCCAGCTGGCTTCCTGACTCGCAATCTGGGGACGGGGGCCCTGAAATTAGACTCAAGGTATCCGACAGACCACAGGACAGGCCAGAAAGGCCGTCACTCCGAAGGGTGCCGAAACCGTTACTGGTGTCTGAGACGATTGAGCTGCAAGACAACACGTGCCGCATATTGGAACGAATGGGAATTGGACTGGTCGGTGTAAAGAAAGGGGAATGCGACGCAGTGGTCTTATGCTCAGGCTCGGGATCGAGGTCAGCCAGATCATCCTCCGACGGCCAAAAGGGTTTGCGTTTGTGATCGTTGAAGTCGGCAAGGTCGGCAAATTCAAACATCTTGCTCTGTGAGAACCTACAAGAAGTTTGTGAGTGCACGTCTGAGGCCTCACGTTCAGCCTTCTCGGTTGATTGACTAACTGAAGCGACGACGCTTCTTGGTGTGCATCTGGCCCCTGAAAGTTATCTTACACGTCTTCTTTCGAACAGTGTGATTCTTTTTCGTTCCTTTTTACAGCGACAAAGAAATTTGTTGTTTACTTTGCCATGCAGGAAGTATGAATCGCGTTCCCCAGATCAATTTGCACTAATTGCAAAGATCAATTTGCACTAATTGCAAATTGCGCTGCACAAGCCCACCCGCGCCGCCAGTGGTGCGCGCGGGGCCTCCCACATTTTGGCCGGGCCGCCTGCCCCCTAAATGTGATAGGGGTCCTAAATGTACCGGTACATTGCCTTCCAAATGTACCGCACAATGTGACACCAAAATGATCAATTATTCAAATTAACCATGTGAACCATTTCCACTGCAAGGATGGCAAAAGCAATCAGATTGAGGGCACGAATGGACTGAATCAAACCATTTGAAGGAATTCCACTTGAAATATGACCAAATGAACCAAAAGAACCAAATGAAGCCAATTCCAACCAATTAACTCTAATCAGGGCACCTGGAGGTGGTGGCAAGGGCAGAGGGAAGGGACATGGAGCAATCACACAACAAAATGAAGCAATCCCACAGCCTGTCATCGTGGAGGGTCCCATGAAGCTGTTATAAAGACTGCCACTTCAGTCAGCCAAAACAGCACCAAAAACCCTCACACTGACTGTGTCAGCATGAAGACCCACGTACCTTTCTGTAATGAACACAAGCTTTCCGTCTCAGAACAAAGAAAAGGGATTCTTCCCCTTGTTGCGGGTGCGCAGAGAAGGCCCATCAAAGGGCGCCCCGGCGGATGTGTTGCGGGTGCGCAGAGCAGGCCCATCAAAGGGCGCCCTGGCAACTGGAGCCCTCCTTCTCTTGGGTTTGGGCTCAGGCTCATGCTTAAGCTCATGCCTGGGGCCTTCAGAGGCAAATGTATGAACAAAATCAGACTGGCGAGTGCTGTTCCTCTTGCGCGACGGACGCACTGGACTCCTGGGCAGTTCATCAGGTCCACTGTTTTTGTCAGGGGGACATCTGTCGAGAACTGTCGTTTGGGTGTTAGTTTCGGTGGGAGGTTCGTTCACAGCAATGGAGGAAACTTGGCTCCACAGACCTGAGTGAGGGGCATGTCGTCCTCAGGGTCGAAGCGAAACCCTGCCGCAGGCGCTGGCGCAAACTGTCTGGGCGCTGGCGCATTCACAGACACATTCACGGGCACATTCACGGGCACATTGCCTTGCACATTCGGAAAAAAATTCGGAAAAAAAACTGGAAGGCCCACTGGAAGGGCCACCGGAAAGCTGTAACCACCCATACCCAAAGGGAACGGATGGTGCAAAGGGTACAGAGGCTGGGCAACAGGGAACGCATTCGGATTAACGGTTGGCACTTGGGGCAGAACCATATTCGGCATCGTGCTCGGAATCGTGTTCGGCGCCACCGGCGAGGCTGCATTGAAGGAATTCGGCTCGTCGGGCAGCAGAGAGTAAGCCTTGGGTTCGAATTTGCAGTCGGTCGCCGAATGCACATTGCCTGCCATCGCGTCAGCCACCTTTCGCCGTGTCTCCTTCGAGACATTGTTGTAGATCGGCAGAGTCCTCTCATTCACGCCAATACACTTGGCAAGATCTGCTGTAGACACGGCAGCATTGCTTTGAACGCGGGAGATTGCAGCCTGTCGCCCAAGGGCCTTTGTCGTCACAGGCCGTCCGAGAACCTTTGAGGCAAACCGACCGATTTGCCGCCGCACATTTCCAGCATTCGCAGCACTTTCCAGCAGCTGGCCGTCGTCGCCCACTTCACGGAACATCCAGTTGTACGGCACTCCAGGGGGCGCAGCGCGCAGGTCGTCAAGCTGATTCGACAGAGCTTTCGATGATGCACAATCATTTGTCCGGCCCAGCCACCAACAGCTGATTGAAGAACGGCAGGTCCGAATTCGCAAGACTGGGCATGCGTTGCTTGATTTCGGGGAAGTTCGGCTCACACTGACCACTGCGAAGGTTCTGCTCGGATCCAATAGTCTCCTTTGTCAAAATGCAGGCGGTCACACATCTCAACCCGGAGCGGCTCAGTGTGATTATCAGTCGCATCAGCTGCCTGGCACCCGGCGAATTCCAATCAGTGCTGCGGCACAACTTGATCAGCTCCTCATCCGTTACTGGTGGCTCTTTCGGTGCCTTGTTCTGTTGCAAGTACCATAACCTGTAGCGTCGCATTGCATCTTTCATCATCGTCCAGTAGCGAGGCATCATGTACTCATTGTGCACGTAGAAACCAGAACTCGGGAATCTGCGGCAGTATACATGCATGAACGCGCTCGTATACGTTACGAAACTCCTCGGACTGAGCGTGTACACCTTTGGTTTTCGCTGCTTCTCATTGGAGCTCTGAACTGCAATGGCATACTGCAAGCGGCGATCCATCAACTCCTACTTCTCTGCTTCGGCATCCAAGAGAGCATGTGGAGTGCCGACATAGCGCGCCCAATTGATGAACCAGTCGTCCACCGACGAAAACTCTGCTCCGATGAGGTCCTTTGCAGCAGTGAAGGCCTTGCAACATTTCAACATTTCAGAGCGTTCACGTAACTCACACACTCTTCACCTTGTGGATCGGCTGGTGCATCGTCAAACAAATCTCCCATGAACTGTGGTCCTGCGGGCGCTTCTTGGTACAAACCTTCCGGCGCTTCCTCCTCTAACATCCGTGTGACATTGTCGAGCCAGACCTGGATAGGTGGCGGGCCCTGTGCATTGAGCTTCAGTATCTTGGTTTGCGCCTTTGACATGCCACAAAGCGCCACAAAGCCTGAAATAGCAAAAAGAAAAGTAAAAATAGTAAAAACAATAAGACCCCTATCACATTTAGGCAATATCCGCAGCCTGTGGTAGATTGCGTGCTCCAATGTGCCGGCCTGCAGCCTGTGGTAGATTGCGCGCTCCAATGTGCCGGCCTACGCAAGTGTTATCCGGAGAAATGCGTTTTCTCCGGATAAGGGCTTATCCGGAGAAAATCGGCGCCGCAGCCAGATTTTGGTCAATTTCAGCCCATTATAAGACAATACAGTATATTTTATATTTTTCTACATTTTTATTATTATTACTGTTATTATTCTATGGTACATCTGTTAAATTTCAGATGTTAAATTTGTCAAAATTTGTCTCCTCAGCCTTTAAATTTCAGATTTTCGATTTGTCAAAATTTGTCTCCTTAGCCTATTGTTGCAAAATGCAAGCCCATAGCACCATGAGGGGCAAAAGGCCCAAAATTATTGATGTTGATTTGCTGAGTGATGTATCATCCCCAAAATGCCACTCACCTAAATCCCCAAGAATCAAAGAAGAAGAACTTGATGACATTGAAGAGATGCAAGTAGAAGCACAAGTAGAAGAAGATGTCATGGGATTGTCGGATGCAGAGTCCGATGAAGTTGAGGAGGAGGAGGAGGCCTCCAACGTCTCCTTTTTTGTCATTTTTTTGACCAACCTCCAACCAATGACGGTCCAACCGCTCCAAGCCGGTGTGAGACGGCCTAGCACGGCCATGCATATTTGAAAAGTAGACACCTTAGGCTTTCCAATGGTCCAAACGGATTCGAAAAAAAACCCCGGTGGCGCCAAGTTACCCCCCTAACACCTTTGCACCATGGTTTGTCAAAAACACTCTTGGATCCAATAAAAAGGCACTTCCACCTTGTCCCACACCCCCAAACCTGATTGTAAGGCATTGCAGGTGTGGACATGTGTCGTGCAATGTTGTGTGCAAGCCCCATTGTGAGTTTCCGGTCAGTGTGGGGCCTTTGGTTTTTTAAAAAATTTCACTTTTCTGTAGACAAATCTATATAATATAATTTTCGGAGTGGTATCAGCGCTGCAGCAGCTGAGTGGTAATGCAGCGGTCTCTCAAATGGCCGGTGGTGGTTCGATCCCCGCCGGCCTGTTTTACGCCAGCCGCCAGCGCCAGCGCACTTAGGAAAATCCCACGTTTTTGACTCTGGCGGCTGTTCTGCGGCTACCACGGTAGGAGGCTACACACCTGTTTTACGCCAGCCGCCAGCGCCAGCGCACTTAGGAAAATCCCACGTTTTTGACTCTGGCGGCTGTTCTGCGGCTGCCACCACGGTAGGGGGCTACACACGCGCACGCGCACACCCACGCGCACGCACGCGCGCGCGCACACACACAGCCTCGCCGTGGCGCAGCACCGAAGAAATGAAAAACCACCCCACCGGGCCCTGGCAGGAGTCCTCCCACGCTACGGTCTGGCAGGAGTCCTTGGCACGGTAGGGGGCTACACTCGCGCTCCCGCCCACAGTGCCGACTCCAGAAAAGTTTATAGTGTTTTCAGCACTGTGTTTTTGCTTCTCCTGCTGCTTGTTGTTGCTGTAGGGTGTCCTGCTGCTTGTTTTGGATGATGAAAAGCTTTTGTTTGTTGAAATACAGTAAAGCCAAGTCAATCCAGGATAGCCCAAGCCAATAGTATGCAAGGAGAAGGTAATTCAGGATCAAAGCATGAAGGGCTGCAGTGTAAACAGTGAAAGATGATTGGATATTCACAGAAACTGCAACTCAGGATACAAATGAATGCATATTCACAGAGATAGCTGAAATGTTTTGGGAAAAGAGTTAGAAAACTGCCTCAGGATCACTCTCTCTCCATAGTGCCATCTTAGGAGATGTGCCCTCTTTGTTTTGGGTCCCATATGTGCTGAGGTGGCATGGTATGTGGCGATGAGGTCACTGCCATGTCACATGGGATCTTCCTACTTAGCTAGGCTGACCAGGAATTGAACCCAGGACCTCTCAAAAAGAGGTGCCTAGCCCCGTATGGTGCATACCACTAGGGCAGATAAGTATTCATGGAAAAACATAGATAAATTCATAGGCTCTACCTTAGGTATGTCAGTGCTCAGTCAACTCAGAAAAAGATGTTTTACTTCACATTGAAAGGGGATTGAGGGGTCCACTCCATATCCTGATTGGGTGTTTGGTTCCATAGGTCAAAATGTGTTATCACCACTTTTGGTTGGACCAATACTAAGATAAGAATGCATGGATGCTCAGTGCATCTCTAATACAACTAGAGTATGCCTCAAAGCAATGGAAAAGCACTTTTTCTTACTCCCCCCTTGTGCTGCGGTGGCCACCACTGTCGCATTTTAGGAAAAAAGGGAATTTTTCTTGGCCTTTCCTTGGTTTCCACACCTACTTTAAAATACCTACAGTCTCCCTCACACTGAAAAATGGGCGCTCACCATGGCTGGCGTCCTTTTGCTGCTCTGATTGTACAGTTTCCTACAGAAGACTCAGCGCTCATGGCGCTGCTGGGGCTCCTGTGGCTTGGTTGGGTTAGTATGGGAGCATGCCAAACATGTGCATATGCATCCCTCCCTCCAAGACGCAGCGTCGACACAACCCAAACGCAAGACACATTATACACACTCGCATGGGTTCTCGTAAACCTGCTGGCGACCTGTGACCTGTCTTAGGGCGAAGGGAGTCGAAAGAAAATTAAATTTGCCCCTTGGTGGGGTCTTGGTTCTGCTCAGTCTCTCCAGGCACCTGCGTTTCGGCCCGAACACGGCCTACTCAGCGAGGCTGCGCGTGGGTATCTGCAGAGGCAGGAATGGGAGAATTATGGACGAATCCACGCAAAAACGAAGCGACGACACCAAAATCCGTCAAATTACGGCGTAGAATTTTTCTGAAACGACACACCTGAGTAGAATCCAATTGTGCATCAGGAGCACATTTTTATAGAAATTATAGTCATCTCTGGATTTTTTAAATCCAGAAATTCATACGCATAAATTGGCGGCGCGCAGGAGCGGCTCCTAGCGAAGCGCCGGAAAATGGAAAAATAATGGAATTATAAACGTATGTATCACGTAGTCTTGAAAATGACGAGACACACATTAATAAACAAACATACAGATTCCACCCACACTAATAGAAGATTCGAAAATTCAAGAATTCGAAAATCAATGGAAAAGACTTCAATGAATCAGGTATAAACTACAGGTATGCTCGTCTTGCATGCCGCATACACATTGCTCGTCTCGTGTCTCCGTGAACGAGTCTTGTAGCAGCGCCAACAACGATAACAACGATAGGATGCGATAGAGGGATTGATTAGAAAGATTGCAGATGATTAGCGGTCAGATCAGGGTGATTAGACATACACACAAGTGCATAGCAACGTTCTTCGCGTGCGCCCCTTTTGTCCTCTCACCTTGCTTCACCTCCCAGCGGTAGGTAAGGTAGGTACGCCCAGGCGGGGCCACCCCCTGGTGGAGTCAAGATTGGCGCTGAGATGGGCAGGTTTGCCCAAGTCCTTCGTGCATACTTGCGCATGCACACACGCATTAAAGGGTAGGCCACGCGAAGTGCGCACGGTAAACCTTGTTTAGGCTACCCAGGGGCTCCTCGGTACGTTCTTTAAGAGAACCTGAGGAGTCCCTTAACGCTTGCTTGCTTGATAAGGGTAGCTGCTCCTGCAGCGTGTTTGCGGACAGTGTATTATAGGTCACGCTGAGAAGGGTATAATACCTGGAGCGTGGCTTGGTTCCTCCGCCGCAAACGCCCTTTCATTTGCCTTTGTTTTACAGGTGGGCAGGTAGGGTGATTGGTGCAGCAGCATTTTTTTATGCCCTGCTAAACAGGGCGCAGATCACACAAACAAGTAACTCCGCTCCGCCTGTGGCAGAGCAAGGCGTCCGACTTCATCGACATCTGCGCTTTGCACACGAGAGCACTCCTTCCCTCCAAGCCCTAGCAGGGGAAACGCGTTGTGGCGTCCCCTGTTAGGCCACAGTTGCTTAGTAGCGCTGTGTTCTCTTGTCATTTCACAGGAGGGTCGCTAGGACCCAAGAGACCTTCATCTTCGCAACGCCCAGTAGAGTGTGCGTGTAGGAGTGGTAGTCCTGAGTGGGGGCTAGAGCCAGTTGCCCAGTGATTGCCCACCAGGATGGTGCCACTGTAGGGTGTGTAGGACCTGTAGGGGGTGTGTCACTGTCCCACCCGTTTCCTGCAATTTTAGCGGGGTTGGTGGGCTGTGGCAGTGGTTAGGTCAGTGTTTTGGCCACATAGCAAACAGGCGTTTTGCATGCCTTCATAGCTTTTGGCCACCCCTCCCTGTAGTAGACAGATAGGTAGGGAAAACAATACCTGGATTAGAACGCTGGGTATTCCCCCAAGGTTTTGCGCCAGCACAGAAATTGGGCACATAGGGGAGGGGAGACCCGGGGCGTACCCCGTGGCATCAATAAGCCAACCCTCCAGGTTTAGCAAGGGCGCAGACTTGGGTATAATTAGGACACCACTTCTGCGGCTTGCTCTCAGGACCTTAGGACTAGCACACTCACACATACGCTTTGGCAGGTAAGGGTAAGGTTCAGTCCCTAGCTTTAGTCTTGGAGGCAAGCGTCTCAGCGAGCCTCAGCAACTCACCAAGGTTGTTCTGGGACAAGTAGTCAACCAGAACTGAGTTTAGGCGTCCCTCAGGTAGAACAAATGCAGAGAAGGGCTCCCAGGTGGCCTCTTCGACTCCAAACCCTTCCCAGAGGGTGAGGAAGCGCCAACCCTGGCGATAGCGGTGGCGTAGGACAGACTTCACCAGGTAGAAGCCTTCCTTAGCCATCTCCTCGGCGTTCATGTCGGGGAGTTCACCTTCAACTTCCATAGGGCTGGCAGCCCCTTGTAGGTCCAGAGCGGCGATTTCCTCGTCGTTCAGCTCCCACTCCTCCCCACAGAGGTCTTCAGGATCATGGTAGCGCTTCAGGTGTTGAGCAGCGCACACCAGGGTCCCCCCTAGACGGGGAGAACACCGCACGGTGATACGGTGTCCATCCACAGATAGGATCTTGTACGGCCCGAAGTATGGGTCATCACTGGTAGAGCGTGGCCAGGCGGGTAGTCGACTGTGGTGCACCAACACCCAGTCCCCCTCTTGGTAGGTGGCCGGTACACGGTGCTTGTTCTTCTTGTTCCACTGACGCTCCCTCACTCTCTGGAGCATAGCCTTGGCCTTGTCCACCTTCGCTTGTTGCTCTTGGACCCATTCACCCACAGAAGAATGGGTGTCCTCTGGATAGGGGGCATGTAGGAACCATGCCGGGCGCCGCATGAATAGCTCATGTGGCGAGTAGCCAGTAGCTGAACTCTCTTGGGAGTTCATCATCAAGGATATGACGGGGAGTAGTCTCACCCAGTCTGTGGTGCGTTCAGTTTTGCACCATATCCTGACGTTCTCCTTCAGGACACGAATCTGTCGCTCACATAGGGGGTTGCTCGTGTGAGAGTAGGGAATCCCCGTAGACACCTGGACATTGAGGGATCTCAGGACCCTCTTGTACCAGCCAGTATCTGAGCGTACTCGTACGTCCTCATCGGAGTTGATCTCCTTGGGCGCCCCATAGACACAAAACCACTCCTCCAGGAGTATCTTGATAGTCTCCTCCCCGGTAATGTGCTTGGTACATGGGAACACCCTGGTAAACCTGGTCAACCCACAGGTTACCACGAGGGCGAAGTCATAGCCCCCGAACTTCGGCATCTCCGTGTAGTCCACGTATAGAACACTGTTGGCACAGTGTGGGATTGGCAGGGTCGAGTAGAGACCTCTGTCCCTGATATCCCCTGGTTTACAGGACCTGCACGGGCACTTGTCCACGATAGGCTGGAGCGTCTTCCGCAGTTGGTCGTCAGTCCACGTAGTGTGGAACCACTGCTTGAACAGCCTCAGGGTACGGTCAGCACCCACATGACCACTGGACTCATGGGTCCACTTCAGCAGCGCTGGGACTCGGTCACTAGGCATCGCGATGCGGTCCTCGTGCCAGAGGTAGCTCTTGTCCCTCTTCCACTGGTCTTGGTTGACCAGGAGGGGTTCAAGGCGTTTCTCCAGGCGCCGGTAGATATCCCCAAACTCCTGTAGGTACTCCGATTGTTGGAGTCCATCCAGGGGGCGTATCATGGTCATGTTCAGGTCCAGTTGTACGTCCATACGGCTGAACGCCTCCTTAGCCAGCGCTTCAGACCGGGCACCAATCAGGGCGTCGAAGTTGTTGCGGCTGATGTAGTCGGCACACTCGTTCTTCACTCCCTGGATATGGTGTACCGTCAGTCGTAGTTGACTGAGGTAGGTCCACCAGCGACGTAGCTTGGCCTTCTCAGGTGGGGGACCCTTCTGGAAACTGCGGACCGGTTCTTGGTCGCACAGCCAGACCACAGGGTTACTCCCCAACAGTCGTGCTTGAGAGGATAGCACCAGCATACCCGCGAGCAGTTCCTGCTCATAGGTGGAGTAGTTCCCCCTGGCCTGGTTCCACTTCCAGTTCCAGTGGCCCAGAGGTACTAGGACCCACTTGTCGTCAGGGTAGCTGTGCTTGAGGGTTCCATCTCGGTTGAGACCTTCCGTCCCCCATTGGGAAATGGCCGAGTCGAACTCCTCCTTCTCTAGTGCTTGCCATTGGAACAACGTTCCACCACCGCCCACATTGCTGGCGTCGGCCACCAGGATAATCTCCCCTTGTGCCCTAGGCACGCCCAAGCACTTAGCGTTGGCTACCTTGTCTTTGAGCTCGTCAAACGCTTGTTGCTCTTGTGGGCCCCAGCGCCAAGTAGTACTGTTCTTGATCAAGTCAGTCAGTACAGCGCTGGTGTAGGTGAAGTTTTTGATGTGGCGGCGATAGAAGTTGCACGCCCCGATGAAACTGCGTACATCATGAAGTCCTTTCTTGGGGTCTTCGTGTCGTACCTTGGCATCCATCAGGGGTTTGGCCTTAGAGGCCGCTGGGGTCCACCACCCATAGCCAACGTCAAACCCCAGGTACTGCATGGTCTCCTGCATGAACTCACACTTCTCCAGCTTGAGTCGTGTGTGGTTCTCCTGGCAGACCGCAAAGAACTCACCCAAGAGGATTAGGTGATCCTCCTGGGTATTGGTCCCGAGGCATACATCGTCGATGTGAGCCTCCATCTGGGCCCCACGGGATATGAGCTCCTGCACCTTAGGTCTCCTTCGTAGGATGGACAAGATCTTGTTCATCAGCTCTTGGAACAGAGCGGGTCCGTTAGCCACGCCGAATGGCATGACCTTCCACTTGAATACCCTCCCCTGAGGGGTGATGAAGGCCAGTAGTTCCTGCGCGTTGGGCGTCAGGTCCACTTGCCAGAATCCACTTCGCTTGTCCATCTTGGTCTTGTAGCGACAGGAGGCTATCTTCTCCAGGGTATACTCCATATTGGGAATGGACCCTGAGTGGTTCAGCGTCTTCTTGTTCAGCTCTCCATAGTCCACTACCAGCCGTTTGGCTGTAGACCCAGGTTTAGCCACCAGGAAACAGGGGCTGCAGTGTAGGGGGTAGTCCCCGTCCTTGTACTCCAGGACTAGGCCAGCGTCGATACACTCCTGTATCTGTCGCTCAATCTCGTCGGCCTGCTCTTTAGGAGCTGGATAGGGTCTCCTCCGTATCTTGTGACCCACGAACTCGGGTTTCAGCTTGAGGTCCATCTGTACCAGCTTGTCACATGACGCTGGAGGGGGTAGTTCTCCGAACACCTCCAGATAGGTCCTTATCAGCTTCTGTACCCGCGGGTCCAATATCTTGATCTTGTCCTCCAAGTCCTCGTCGGAGTGTAAGTTGCTTGCCCCCTGAATAGACGTCGGGAGGTGGTCCTCCACCGACTCTTCGCCCGTGGTAGTGTCCTTCAGCCCTTGGTAGGCATACAGAAGGTCTTGCTCAACCATCTCCGATGGACGATGGCAACATAGGCACGCTCGAGGGGGTTCACATACACATTCCTCCGAGACGTCGTCCTCCTCTGGGGTCCTCACATGGGCACCCCATACGCTCTTCATGAGCTTGAGATCTACCTCCCTTTGCCAGGTGGTGATCTTCTGTTCGAGGTCCTCCTTCAGTTGGGATAGATCTGCCATACGTCCTTGCTTCAGTGGCCACGAGCTGCGGGTAGGCTTAGCGTAGCATAGCTTTTTCGCCACCAACTTCCTCTTGGAATCCACATACTCCCTGAGCCTGGATCGAGGGTCCAGTTCTTCATCCACGGGGTCTTCCACCCTCATGGAGAGTAGGGGTTTTAGTGGGGCGACGTACTCGGCGTTCTCCACTTCCTCCACCGCGGTCTGCACGAAGAAGGCGTCGTGCTCAGTTTCGTCGTCTGAGTGGATAGAGCTAGGTAGCTCAGATAGTCCACACTCAGAGACTCCATCAGGAACAGGTACATGACAGGGAGAGTTGGGGGCGTTGGTGTCAGTCACGACGTACTCATCTCCTCCGGGTGTAGTTTCAAAAGCATCTTGAGGTCGTAGGCGATCCTTCAAGTCACCCAAGGCGAGTCCATCGCTTTCTCGTTGTATAGCCTGGACCAGAGTAGGGTCCAGGTCTTCCCAGGGGATGGTGGTAAGACTTCCGTCCACCACGCTGAGCATACTCCCCCATCCGGGCTTCCCAATGGGCGTCTTGCGTCCCAGAGGCACGTAGATGGCCTCATCAGGTAATCGCACCGAGCTGATAGTCAGCTTGTCAAGGAGGGTTTGCCAGTACTCGTTGCCCCCATGGGCTCCCCAATCGGGGGAACACAGGACCATACGGGAACGTTCCAAGGCCACCTTGGTCAGCACCTTCCCCAGTTCACTGAATCTGGGGTTCCCGTAGGCCATCCCGAAAGAGGGCCAGTAAAATTTGTAGCTGCAGTTCTTCCCCTTGCTGCAGTATAGGTCCAGTACATGCTGCTTGTCGCTGGCGAACAGCTCCACACTTAGGTCTTCTCGAGAGTAACCCAACTCCTTCAGACCTTGGTCTAGGACTTCCCCCAATAGTTGATAGTCCTCAGTTTTGGAGGCCGCCATCATGTTCGAGGGCTCCCCCTTCGATAGTCTCAGGTAACTCGAGGTTATGTTCCGACTGCTCCAGTGGCACAGACTCTCTGCCACTGACGTGGTCCACGTACAGGAGGTAGGGCGCTTGCAGCGTCAGGGATTGTATCTGGGAGTGCTGCACGAAGAAGTCAGTACCCAGTACAAAGTCGAAGGCTTCAGTGTCCATCACATAGAACCGATGGGCGATAGTTCGAGAGCCCATAGGTACCTCCACTTCACAGTCCCCGCAGCTGTGCACCACATGTCCATCCCCCATGCGTATAGCGGCGGTGGTCAGGATGTTCTTCAGGCTCCCACAAGGTAAAATTTTCTTGGCCACTATAGATATTGTGGCGCCAGTATCCAGTACCCCCAGGTATTCACGTCCCCCTAGTCGGATACGTACCCAAAACACCAGGTCTTGGGTGCCACCAGAGCGTCCCCGTCAGAATTCCGCGGGACAGGTCACCTTGAACCCCTTGTTCCGCAATTTGCGGGCCATCCTCATGAAACGGCTTCTCTTCTTGGCGTTGCCGTCATCACCACCTTCATGCTCACGCTTGGCTCCTTGTTCTTGCTGGGCCTGCGTCTGTGAGCGTGTGGTAGGTCCAGTCTGCCCTCCAGAGGGCTCGGAGTTCCCCCCTGGATTAGGGTTGGGGTTGCCTCCGTTCTTGTCCTTGTTCTTGTTGTCGTGCTGGCGGTTAGCACCTCCTCCTCGTCCACCTTGACCCTTGTCTTGACCACCTTGACCACATCCTTTTGACTTGCCCTTCCCGGAGTCGTTGCCTTTGGCCTTGCCTCCACCTTTGCCTGAGCTTTTGCCAGGATCTTCCCCCTTAAGCTTCGCCGATAGGCGTTGCTTATGGTAGCACTCATCCTCGTAGTGCTTCCGCTTACCGCAGAATGCACACGTGATGGTGCAGCGGTAATGATCCGGCAGCTTCACTTTGGCGCCGGTGATCTTCTCCTGCTGCTTCCCCTGGACGACGAAGCAGTCTCGCTGCTCGCAGTCAGAGGCGTGCTGCAGGTGGCCCTGCTCGTCTCTGGCATCACACCAGAATAGCTCCTTCACGTTCCCCATTAGGCGGGCGTGGGCGTGTTTGGGGGTAGTCCCCTGCCCAGGTCGGGACCCTTGGTACCCTTTGCCTCCAGAACCTCCACCAGGACGGTAGTTGTTCAGGTGCTGGTCGCTCTCCTTCTCCAGCGCCATCTCCAGGAGCAGCACGCATAGATCCTCGTAGCGGAGGGATCTAGCCTTGCGCTCAGCCGTCAGACGGCACTCGTCCCATAGCTCTCGGGGGAGCTTGGCGCACAACCAGAACAGCAGGTCGTCGCTGCTGTAGGAACCGGGCGTCAGTCGTCCAGCCCAGTGATCCAAGTCCGCCAACAGCTCGGAGACCCTGCCAGGTTTGGGGTTGTTGGGCAGCACGGGCAGGTTCTGGATCTCGGCCCTGATGGAGAGGTCGGTCTCGTAGGTCGGGTACTGCCTCTCCAGGGCAACCAACACGTCGGCAAAGGTGGCGGAGTTAGTGACGATCTGCCTGACCTGCTTCTCCAGGTACTTGGTCTTGCAGCACTGCAGGAGCAGATCGCACTTCACTCGCCCACTCGCGTGGGTTTGGCCGGTCAGTCGTAGGAACCGACCAAAGTTCTCAGCGAACTCGCTGAGGTCCTTGCCTGTGAACTCAGGCAGGTTCACCACTATCTTGGAGGTGGCAATAGCCTTCGCCTCCTGAGCTCGGCGTCCTTCAGGGCGTCGGGTCTTCTTCTTCTTCTTCTTCTTCTTCTTACCCTTGGGGTCCTCGGGGTCCTCAGGGTCCTCGTCGTCTGAGGGCGAAGAAGAGTCCATCGACGGCGGCTCGTCGTCGGAGGGGTCTCCGCCAAGATCACTGGAGCAATAAGGCTCCACGTCCACCATTGCCCTTAGGGCTGTCAGCCCCAGCCGGTCCAGCTCGGCCCTCGTCGAGTTCGTCATGTGGCTGTAGGGCGGCTGGGCCGTTCTCGGGACGAATGGACTTCTCGGTACTGCTGCAGGAGTCGGCATCGGTCGGCTCCTCAGGCTCCCCAGGGTATTTGTCAACCCTGCCGTCAGGTGGTTAGCCTGTACTCGGTGGGGTGACATTCCCACCAGCGTAGGTGACGCATGGGACGGGATCATCAAGGGCTCCAGTTTCTCCCTGATCTCTTGCGTGAGGTCGCTCACGATTTGCGAAGTTGCTCCTCGGAGCACCTCGTTGATCTCCGACCGCGTCAGGGACCTGTTGGAGGATCTTCCCGATCCTCTACTCCTGCCTCCCAGAGACTCTGGTCCTCTCCTCAACCCACTCAGGGGTGGATACCCAGGTGCACACCCAGGAGCATACCCAGGAACTTCCATGTAGGTTCCAGTGGCGTGGAGTGGATGGGGATGGTCAGCCGCATACCATCGCGGCGCAGAGCTGGAAGCCACCGGCTCACTGGCAGTAGTTGCCTCAAGGAGCGCAGTGGTAGGTGGGCCCATGCCATAGGCGGGGTAGTGAGGCATGCCAGTAAAGCCTGTGCCCTCTGCCATAGGCGGGTTGGTTGTGGAAGTGGATGTTGCGGCGGCTGGGAGTGTGGTGGTTATGGGAGAGGGTGATGCAGGGAGGCCAGAAGCGCTTGGTGCGCCTTCGAAGGTAGGGATACTCGTCAGGTCTTGCCCTTGTTCCTCTCCTTCGTCTGCTTCTCCTCCAGCTTTTTTTTTTTTTTTTTGCACTGAACGGCGCCTTTTGTGGCTGGCCAGGCCGGGGAGAAAGGCTCTTGCGCGCCAAGCTTTTTTTGGGGAGGGGCGGGAGCCCGAAATCAAGTTCAATCGCGGGCTGAGTACCGCTGCACGTTGCTGTCCTCGTCTGCTTCATCTCAAAGAGACTTGGCAGCCCCGTTATAGACAACCGCAGGCCGGGGTCTCCGCTTGATACCCGAAGGCGGTGTGGTTGCGGATTGGGGGTTAGAGCATGACGGCTTGAGCACGGGGGGTGGCTTGGGGGAGGGATTCATTTGCAGAAGTGACTGGTGAGTGCCAGTGTGGTAGTACTGACTGATCGCGCCGCTAGGGCTGTCGAGGGTCGGCGTGAGAAAATGCGTAAGTGTGGCTTTTTCAAAGAGATGACACGTTGGACGAGTGTGAGGACGATTGTGAGTTTGTACTCGCGGGGGAGGGGGGGGCTGGTGCGAAGTACCTTGTTATGCGAGGAGAAGGGGCGGAAATGGGGGCGGAGGTGGCGAGGGGGGGTGCTGGTCTAGGGGGGGGGGGGAGGTTGAACATGTCCCTGATTGTGAGCGGCCGTTTGGGGGGCGGAGGCTCTGGCTGGGGTTGACTTGCGGTACCGCGTTTCAGTGATAGAGGCCGGACGGGCCTTGGGGGCTGGCGGCCGTGTTTTCGAGCTTTGGTGTGTGCCGCGGGAGATGGGGGGCGGAGGCGTTTTGGGGGCTTGTGTGCAACTTTGTCCGGGAGGGGGGGGGGAGGGTGGTAGGCGGGGGGGGGGCGCTGTTGGGCGGTGTGCGACGTGCTGTAGGGCGACCAGGGGCGTCCCCATGAGTTGGGGCCCGTAGGGGGGGTGAGCGGGGCTGGGGGGGGGTGGTCTTTTAGCCATTCCAGCGTGCGGTATAGGGCGCTGAGGAGCAGGGGAACACGATCCTTCAGGGCGAGTTTTAAGTCGTGACAGTGTGCTGGTTTTCTTCGGCCGGAGGGGGGGGTTGTGAGTTTGGTGTACAGCGTCATGGGAACAAGCCCCCGGACGAAATTGCGTCTCTCCCCCACGTGTGTGGTCGCGGACCACCATTGGGACACCACCGTGGTGAAGGGGGGGCGCCAGCATTGAATGTAGGATTGGACCAGGTGTTCGCACGTTGGGCAGTGTGAGACGAAAGAGATAACATCCATCGGGTGCGGGTCGGGGCAAGCGTGGCAATGGCGAGGGCGCAAGTCGTCGTGGAAAGCAAATGGCGCCATGTTGAAATTTCCGGAGGACCATTTGAAAGGGAGGCCTTTGAACCACGAAGTGTGATTGTAAAAATGGAAGCTGGACGGTGCGTGGATGTTTTCGTGTTTGTGGCGAGGGAGGAGATGCTTGATTGAGGTTGTAGTCAATTTGTGTATGACCGGGAGGGGGCCCCTGGATATGCACCCTATCGGGGGGGGGGGAAGGAGGGAGGGGTCCCAGACCATCACGTGGGCGGCCCACTTTGAGTAAGCATCTGAGATTTCATTCCCCACGAACCCGGCGTGCCCCTTGATCCACCCCCAACCCTGGATCATCCCTGGGCGTAGGGAGGCCTGAATGGACTGGAGAGAGGATTCCCACGTGCCGGCTGGCGAGCGTGATGGGAGGCCTGGGGGGGTGTTCGGAGAGAGAAGAGTGATAACGTGGAGGTTGTCCCCTAGCACGGCGAAGGTGAGGTGCGGGTGAGATGCAAGGGCCCACCGTAGGAACATAATAGCGGCCCAGAACTCCGATCCCTCTGATGACTGGTACGGGGACGTTTGGCACAGTACCCATCTGGAGCCATTTGGAAAAAACAGGGTGGCCGCCGATCCGTAGCCCAAGGCGCCCGCTGAGCCATCCAAGTACACCCATGTCGTGCCGGGGGACGATGCGAGGAGGAGGGCAAGGGCTGCTTCACAACCCCATTCTTCGAGGTCGTCGGGGTCAAGGGAGTGAGGTTCATCTGGGAGCCGGTACAGCTCGCCATGCAGTGACGAGTCGAGTAGGACCCCGCCGTATGGCCCGGGGGGGGGGTTGAGGATGTATTCTTGAGGGTGAAGAAGGGGGGGGGTGAGCAGTTCGTGGCGCCCCGCCAGTTGAGGGAGGACAGAAATTGCTGGGTTTTGAAAGGTGTATTCTTTCTCGTTGCGGCGGAGACCGGGGTTTTTGATGGTGTGGCTGGTGCCATCCCAAAACTGGAGTGTGGCCGATTCTGAGTGCACTTCCGTGACTGTACCTAGGTGGAACCCCAGGTCCTGGGGCGTCCGTTTTAATCTGTTGCCGAACTTGCTGTATTGTGGTGCCGGCTTGGTGGCTAGGAACCGGACCTGGACTTTTTCTTTTGGGAGGAAAAGGGAGGGGGGGCAGGAGGCCCAGAGGCCGGTGCTGTGGTATCGGAAGCCTATGGCGTGGCATGCGTCCATGATGGTGTCTTGGATTGGGTTGCGTGTGGTGGAGAGCATTGCTTCGGAAAAAGATTCGTTTGTCGAGGCCGGGCCGTCTCCGTTGAGGTACCTTATTGCGGTGTTTACCAGGGCCATGCAAATTGAAAAAGTGAAGTGGCGGAGTCCTAAGCCTCCCTGGTGGCGAGGGGTGTAGCGGGCCTTAGGGGAGACGAGGCGGGAGATCCTGTTGGCTCTGTCCGGGGAGGGGTCATGCGCAACATTTTGCCAGATCATGGCCTGAAGGGCCCCCAACTCGTTCAGGGCCAGGGGGTGTGCCATGAGGCGGTAGGAAAGAATAGGGATGAGTTGGACGTTCACCAAGAGAATGTATTCCGAAAGGGTGAGCTGGAGGGGTTGGAGGGTTGTGAAAAATGAGCGTATTTCCGACTTGGCCAATGCCAGTGTTTGTGCCTCATGGTTGGTGGTGAAGATGTATACCCCTAGGTATTTGTAGCAATTGTGTGGTTGCCCCGTCTTTTGGTTTGTTGTCGACAGGGGGGTGCCCGAGGGGGAGGTGAAGGTTCTGGGGGGAGCTGTTCCCATAGCGTGGATCTCGGTTTTGCTGAGGTTAAGGTCTAGACCCCACTCCCTGGCGACCGTGTCGAAGAAGTTTAAAACTTGCTGTATGCGGTCCCCATTCTCTGATCGATAGAGGAGGTCGTCAACAAAGGCGTGGCCCGATTCGTGTGGGGAGGGGGGTGCAGTGACGTGGGACGGCAAGGCGAAGAGGAGCACATTCAGGTAGAGGCAGAAAAGGATTGGTGACATGGGGCATCCTTGCCGAACGCCTCTGGTTTGCAGGTGTGAGGAGTGGGTTTGACCTGACACCACTGGGAAGTCGCGAGGGGCACGGTACAAGGATTGAATGAGGTTTACAAGGGGCGTAGGAAAGTTCAGGCGGGATAGAACTGTGAAGAGGGTGGTGTGGGGGACGGAGTTAAAAGCCTTATTGAAATCAATGTAGAGGCTGTAGCTACCGACCGATTCCCGAAACGTGGATAAGAGGTTGAAAATGTGGTCCTGGCATCTGCGGTTCGGAAGCCCGCCGAACTGGGTGGGGTGTATGATGGAATGTTCAATGGCCGCTGCCAGTAGCTCTCGGTTGGCGTGTGTTGCAATTATTTTGTAAACGCTGTTCAGCAAGGCTATAGGCCTGTAATTTACCGGGTTCATCACGTCCCCTTTCTTAAAAAGCAAGATAATGTTGGCTTCGAGCCATTTCTCGGGCAACGGCCGGTGGAGGTAGTAGTTGCATACCTTCCAAATGAATTGTTGGATAGGGGGGGGGGAGACGTGCAAAGTGTAGTTGTTTGTGAAGTCCCGCCCCCCCGCCTTGTTGGGCTTGGACCTCTTAAGCGTGTTGCGTAACGATTCCCAGGTAATGTCAGGGAGGAGGCCGTGTTTTGTGGGTTCGGGGCAGGCGGGGGAGTGTGCGAGTAGGCGATCCACTAGAGTGTTCGGCGGTGCGTATTCGAGGCTGCCCCCCAGGGTGAGGAGTGTAGAAGAGAAAATAGAGCCCACTTCTTTGGGGGTGGAGACGAGCTGTGTGGTGCCCGGGCGCTTCAGCGTTATTTCACCTCGTTCCACGGGGTTGAGCGCCTCGTTGATGGTGCGTTTGATCCTAGTTTTCCTCACTAGGCACCGATGGATTTTGGTGGTTGCGGCCTTGTTCACTTTGGTTTCCCACTCCTTGACGAGTTTGTTGAGCGTGTCCATGGAAGCGGGGTAGTTGGGATGGCTGGGGGGGGGCAGGGTTTGCAGGGACTCTTTGATTTTCTTTACCAGAGCCGAGGAGGTAGGGCGTGACGGCGTGGTGATACTGTGGTAGCTGGTCGCCACTTCCTCCAGCACGACGTCTGTGAAAAGCTCGATGTCCGCCGAGGACAAGGACTCAAAGCGGGGGAGGGTAGACTCGCACCACCGCGCCAGGGGGGCAAGGGAGTCGTGGTGCTTGGAGCGTTCCCGCTCCGTCAGTTTTCGGAAAACTTTCCTCTTAGTTGTGGGAGCTTCGGTAAAAGGGTGAGGGGGGACTTGAGAGGTGTACGTGACTGGGTGGTGGTCTGACGTTTTGTCGTCGGTTTGGATGGTTGCAGAGGTGGGGGCAAAAAATTCCGAGGCCGCCGGGGAGAGCAAAATATGGTCAAGGCGGCTACTGCTTGCCCTGTACGGGGTGGGGTATCGGGAGAAGGACCGCTCGGTCGGGTGAAAGTGCCGAAAGGTATCGATGAGGCGCGGCGGGTCGCTCGTGATCTGTCTGCGAAGCCACGGCCATTCGTTGTCCGTTTGGAGGTTCGATCCGTCTAGTTCAGGGCACATTATGCAATTGGTGTCCCCACCGAGGACGTGGTTAGGATACTGATGCATGAGTGGCCGTAGGATGTTTTCAATTTTTGAGCGGTGGACGTCCGTGCTTGGGGCGTATACCGAGACCAGCAAGGTGGGCGGGGCCCCCGGGAGAGTGAGAACGGCTGCCGCCAGCATCCCTTCTGTATCTAGTCGGGGAAGGGGGGTAACGAAGCGGGAGAGCCGGGGGGAACAGACCAAGACGGAACCATGCTCGCCTCTGGAGTGTTTGTCTTGGCTGATATTCGAAACGATGGTGGCTTTAGTGCCCGAACCGTAGGCGTATACGTGGGGGAGGATGGGGGCGTGATTGATTTCTTGGAGGAAGAGGATGTCGAAGTCGTTCTTGAGGTGTCGGAGAATTTGGCTGCTCACTATGGGTTTCTTCTGCAAGTTGTGGGATAGAAAACGCAGTTCTGAAGGGAGGGGTATGGGGGGGCGGTGAGGCCGTTGGTAACCCTTCCGTAGGCGCGTTTTGGACCTCGGGGGGGGGCGGGATAGGGGGGGGCTGGGGGGGCACTGGGGAGCCGGGCTGGCTGGGCTGGCTAAGGCAAAGAAAGTGCTGAATTTGGTCGGCCGGTATCCCGGCCGAGGTGAGCTCGTCGTCTAGCCCCTTGCCTGTGATGGTGGAAGCCGTGACTGGGCCGGTGGTTCACTGAATCTTGGCCCTTTTGTGTTCAGGTAGAGGGGGCTGGACAGTGCAGGAGGCGGGTACCCGGCCCTCTGGCTTTCGTGGGTTAGCTTGCCTGTGGTATGTGTCGGAGGATTAGAGCGAGGCGAGGGACGGTACGAGGGACGGTTAGCCCAAACACTTCGTCTTCTCTCCGTCGAGGTATACCGTGGTGCCACTCATGGCGTGCGGCCCCCGTGAGGACCAGGAGAGAGCGGGCAGACAGGCGGATGCGAAAGGAGTCCCCGTTGGAGGGGTTCTTAAAGAACATTGTGGTGTCCGATTGGGAACCAAAAATGGACACTGGGTCGCCTAGCAAGGGGTCGTCCCCGTGGTAGCCGATGCCCTCTCCCGGGAGATACATTGTGCCCGTGATTTGGTTGGGAGGAGGGTGTGAGAGGCCTAGCCGCTCCAGCGCGGCATTGTAGGTTTGGAGGATGGAGGAAAACTCTTCCGGGATGGGGGACGTGGCGGCGACTTTGCTCGGGCCGAGGTATGCGTGGCCGAAGTGTTGGACTGAGCGCCCGTGGTACTTCTCCCACGTGTTGTCGTGGAGAATCTTTTTTACCGTTTCCTCTTGGCTTTCGGAGAATACGTCGCGGACGTAGTAAAAACCAGCGGGGAGGCGGGGGTCGATTTGAATATCCGAGGCGGGGGTGGGGGCACCGTGGTCGGGGGGTAGGAGGGTGGTCGCCTCGCCTCCTAGTGGAGCAAGCAGCGGGACGCTGGTCTCGGACATCTCTTCGATGCGGCTTGGTCCCGGCGTTGGCGTAGCGGCGCCGGCGTCCTCCGGTGCCGCGTTCCACTCGCTGATGCGCTCAGTCAGCCCCGTAGCGGGCCTTTCACGAAGGGCGGTGACAAGTTGGGACACGAAGGCCGTGGACCCCAAGGCGGCCCCCGCTTGGAGGCGCTGCACTATGGGTTGCTCGTGCTCGGCCACATCCGGGTCTTGAGCGGGGAGGATCTTCTCGAGGGCGATGAGGTTGCGGTGTAGTGGGGCAAAGGCAGCGTCTCCATATTTGAAATCATGCGCTAGCAGCGCGGATTCCCCCTTTTCGTAGACCACGAGGTAGGCTTGTTGGTGTTCGTAGGGAGGCCGCGTGGGCTCGAACGACACGTACGGGCCAAGAAACCCCGCTTGGACGCGCAAGTCGAGAGCGTGCGCCGATCTTGGGGCCACTAGGAGCACGGCGGTCTTCGGGGCCTTAGATGAGTCGTATGAGGGCGGGGCCGGCGTCGCGTGGGCTCGCTCGGGGGCGCCCGAAGGCGCGGACCTCGCGTTGCCGTCGGATCGTGACGAGAACCGCACTAATTGCCTATCTATGCCATGAAAGAGGACAATGCCGCATGAGTGGAAGAAGCGGATAGCTAACGTTTGGACACCGGTCTTCATGACGTCGCACGGCGCGTGGGTGGTGTCAATCGCCACGACCAAGGAATCTTTAGACCGGAACATCGCTCCTAGGGGCGGTGAGGCGCCCCGTCCACCGGGCAGGTTGGCGATCATCATGGTGAGCATTTCCGGAGCTTGTAGGTCTTTGTTTCTTTCCTTTCGGTCCCTAGCGATCACGGCTCGATACACTTCGGTAGTCGGCAAAGCGTGCATGTCCATTGCAAGGAGTTCTCCGGTGAGGAATTGGGCGCACTCTCGGACCTTAAACATGAGCTCGTCGGCAAAGCGAGATGGGAGTTCCCAATCAAACCGGTAGTAGGCCCAATGCGGGCTCTCGGAAGGGACTATGTGGCCAAACGGGTAGTAGGCATTTTTGGTGTTCACCGATACGTTTGCTAGCGCGGGGACAAACATTTCGTTCATTAACTTCATGAAAGCACGGGCGTCTCCAATTTTGCGTTGCCTTGGTTTAGTTTTATCTCTCTCTTCCGGCGGCGAAGGCTCAATGTGATCAAGGAATTCTATGCTCACCTCAAAACGTAGTGTTTTGTGCAACCGGAGGTCTCGCACCGTTGGATGGGCGTGCTTGGCGGCGAAGCGGAAAGGTTCAAACTTAAAATTGATGTCTTCATATCGGCACCCGTCAAAGGAAGAGGTGTTTAGGAGCAAGGCAACATACGGCATCGTTTGATGGCCGCTCGTGCGGAACTCGTAGGAGTCTTTGCCGTCCCTTTTGACCTTGTAGGCGTCCCGGAGTTGCGCCCCGTGCATACATATCACGCTAGAAATGTACGGAAGAAGAGGAAAAAGGGCGGAAGTTGAGCCTAGCATGCGAAAGGTGGCGGCAACCACTTGAGCGTCCCACGCCGGAATAACGAACCATCCTTTGAGGTCTTTGTTCTCTTCTTTGGCTTTATCTAGCACGGTTCTTAATTGTTTAGCCCACGGGGTGGCGGTGGGCGGAGACTCCTTGGCTTCGGCTTGGGAATAGTCCAACTCATACGGCTTTAGGTAGAAACGCTTGTGCTTGAACAAAAGCTTTTCGAGCTCATTGTAGTTATTGTGCGCAACGGAAGAGACCCTACCTCGATCTAGAATTTCCGTGGAGTTGCTCCCAACGAAGGCGGATTGAATATCGGTGCCTTCCACATCCAGGTAAAACTCGGAGTAGTCTTGTAGTCGGCGGTAGACTTCGGGAACGAAAATGCGTTGGCGTGTGTCAAATATTTTGCCTTCAATGGCTTCAAGTTGGCGTGACGGAAAGCGTGTTTGCAACGGCGAATTTGAGGCTTGGTGTTTTTGAAAGAGGTGTGACGGAGAATAGTTGAATAGCGTTGAAAGGCCATCATCGGCGGCTTTGGAGCTTCCAAATAGGGTGAAATTCATGGTGTTTTCGGGGTGAACGAAAAGGTGGCTTGGCGTCAATTGGAAGATTGCGAGCGTGGATTTGAACTCGGGAATTGAGATGATGATTTGAAAACTGCGGGAAAGGCTCCAGAACTTGAACAGCCCAGGATTTTCTCCAATCACCGAATAGCCTGGACTACTGGTGGATCCATCAACAAAATGCTGAGGGTCAATCGAAAAAAAATAGACACTCAGAAAGTGTGCTTCTCCTCCAGCATCCTTCTCGCTCTCGTTTCCTCTCTTCCTCTTCACAGGCTGAGGCTGAGAGACCACTTCCTCCACCGACAGGGCCCCGAAGGCCGTCTGGAGGCCATCCAGGGAGTCCTCCGCCGTATCCACTGGCCCATGTAAGGGCTCCACCGAAGGTACAGCGTCAGGCGCCGGCCTTGCCGGTGCCTCAGGCGCTGGCGCTGTGTTCACATCGGCGTCCACTCTTCCTGGGTCCATCTTAATCCGCCCTTCTGCTTATATTTGCCTGCTCGGAGCACTGGTTGTACGGCGCGGGGTCGCTGCCGGTGCACAGAGACAGGCTGCCTCTTGCTACCAGAAAAGTTTATAGTGTTTTCAGCACTGTGTTTTTGCTTCTCCTGCTGCTTGTTGTTGCTGTAGGGTGTCCTGCTGCTTGTTTTGGATGATGAAAAGCTTTTGTTTGTTGAAATACAGTAAAGCCAAGTCAATCCAGGATAGCCCAAGCCAATAGTATGCAAGGAGAAGGTAATTCAGGATCAAAGCATGAAGGGCTGCAGTGTAAACAGTGAAAGATGATTGGATATTCACAGAAACTGCAACTCAGGATACAAATGAATGCATATTCACAGAGATAGCTGAAATGTTTTGGGAAAAGAGTTAGAAAACTGCCTCAGGATCACTCTCTCTCCATAGTGCCATCTTAGGAGATGTGCCCTCTTTGTTTTGGGTCCCATATGTGCTGAGGTGGCATGGTATGTGGCGATGAGGTCACTGCCATGTCACATGGGATCTTCCTACTTAGCTAGGCTGACCAGGAATTGAACCCAGGACCTCTCAAAAAGAGGTGCCTAGCCCCCTATGGTGCATACCACTAGGGCAGATAAGTATTCATGGAAAAACATAGATAAATTCATAGGCTCTACCTTAGGTATGTCAGTGCTCAGTCAACTCAGGAAAAGATGTTTTACTTCACATTGAAAGGGGATTGAGGGGTCCACTCCATATCCTGATTGGGTGTTTGGTTCCATAGGTCAAAATGTGTTATCACCACTTTTGGTTGGACCAATACTAAGATAAAAATGCATGGATGCTCAGTGCATCTCTAATACAACTAGAGTATGCCTCAAAGCAATGGAAAAGCACTTTTTCTTACTACTCCTGCAGTCCCAGAGCTCTGACCACTGAGCTAAGCCGGCACCTGCTGAAGCGTGGAGTTTGACAGTATATGGCCGGTTCTACAGACATCAACTCCGCCGGACATCATGTGGCGACACTGTGTGTGTGTGTGTGTGCGCGCGTGTGTGTGTGGCTTGTCAACGCTGAAACCCGGCTGGTAACCGAGGGCGGCTTAGGTCAGTGGGCAAAGCGTTAGATTTGCCGCTCACGGTTCGCTGGTTCGGACCCAGCAGCTGTGAGGGTACACTTTTTGAGCGCCTATTTCATTTCGCTATACACCCGAATGACACACATGTCCGCTGTTGAAGGGACACCCTTTCTGAGTGCCTATTTTATTTCGGTATACACCTGGACTACACACATGTCTGCTGCTCAAAGGGTACACTTTCTGAGTGTCTATTTTATTTCGGTATACACCGGGACTGCATTGACCCACAGGTGTGCCACCTGCTTGATTGACACACCCGTGCCACTTGCTTGATGGCTACACACCCCCCTGCCACCTGCTTGATGGACACACCTGTGCCACCTGCTTGATGGCGGCCTTGCTTGTGCTTCCTCCAACCTTGTCCATCCTAGCCCTCCCCCAACCCTCCCCCACCCCTCTCCCAACTCTTTTGCCAACCTGCGCTAACACACACACCTGCCAAAAAACAAAAAAGGAAGCCGATAAGATGGAAAAAGAGAAGCTCTTGTGATGGATTGCCCGGTGATTGGGGCCCAATCTCATTTCCCATCGGCATCTTGATTTCACGTCAGCGGTCGACATCTTCATTCCACGTCGGCGACCCTCAACCCTCACTTCCGGCCGGAAGTGCCACGGACTTGGGAACCGTGGTGTGGTTTTCCCGGCGATGTACCACATACATTTTCGCATGCCGCACTGCCGTCATCACCATCGCTGCCGTCATCACCATCGCTCGGGTTTTCTCTTACGGCGGGTCCCGAGCGAGGATCACTTCAACACTTCTTTCCATACAACGTTGTCCATAAAACTGCGTCAGGATGGTCAACATGATCAGGAGCGCAGGCATGGTCAGGTGGTCAGGATGGTCAGGACGGTCAGAAGTCTTGGCCATGGGGTCTGGTCAAAACCTAGTGCAAAGGAGCGGGACAAGGGGTCTTCCACCTGAGTAGGGTCAGGGGCCGGCAGGGGCCCAACCGCCCTGTGGCGGTCGCCCACCCGAGTAGGGTCAGGGTCAGGGACCGGCAGGGGCCCACCGTCGGTCCGGGGGTCGCCCACCCGAGTAGGGTCAAGGGCTGGCAGGGGCCCACGGGGCCCACCCTCCCTCCGGGGGTCTCCCAACCGAGTAGGGTCAGGGTCAGGGACCGGCAAGGGCCCACCCTCCCTCCGGGGGTCTCCCACTCGAGTAGGGTCAGGGTCAGGGACTGGGCCCATGAAAGTGCTGCCCTGGGTCGTTGAGGGTGCCGGAGGGCTCGGGGCTGGCAAGACCAGTGGGGCAGGCACGCGAGGAGTCTCCCTGGATGTTGTTATTGGGGGTAGAACCGGACACTCGTACACCAACGGAGGCGAGAGCAGCGACAACAGAAGCAAGGTCCATGCTGATTGTGGTCCGGCAGAAAATCCCAGTCTATGAAGAAAATTGAGGGGAATTATTCTAAATACATCTGAGTGTCCAAAACTGTCTGAAAAGATTTAAATAATCCAATTATGTAAAAATGTTTGGCCGATCTGGCCCGTGAGCGCGCGTCAGCGGCAAATGGCGATTCCAGCTAAAATAGCGGAACGCGGCGGATTTACGGGAAATGGACCGCGGAATCAAATCCGGCATATCAGAAATATATAGGAAATATCCTGTGACTGAGCTGCGAGGCCGCAATTCCGCCGAAGCAAAGAAAATGACCAAAATGTAGCCAATCTGGGCAGAATGTCTGAAAATCTGAGCAGATGGGGCTAGCCGCACTTACACTCCCCCTCCAAAAACACACTGGGGTGTGTCGCTACGTCAACGAAGAACGTAGTGCGGGTAAGTCCCAGAAAAACATAGAAATGTAGCCTCGATGGGGCGAAATCTGCTTGATCTAACCTGATTTGGGCTGAATTGGCACTGAATCAGGCTGGATGAACCTGAAATGAGACAGAATGAGAAGTGACGAACAGTCCTCCGTGCAGTAAAACATTAGGTCAAGGGCTAAAAAGCATGTAAACGTATCGAGAATCGATACCAAACCATGCATTGGTTGAGAATGAGGTAGATTATTGATGGATTGAGTGGGGGGATCAAGAATTGGAGTGACATCTCAGCGCTCTGGCACAGTTTCGCTGTCGCGGGCACGCTACGGTGTCCTCGCCGAACTCTACATCGTGTTATCCCGCTTTTGTCGTTCTGAAAAGTACAGCATGTGGCTCAGAATTAGCGCATCTGGTGGATGATCACAAAATTGAGCAAGATTGAGAGTCAAATTGAGCAGAGATTAAGGGGATGAGACAATCACAGTGAGGAAAAACAAATACAGATGTAGTCTGTAGGCCCTAAGTGAACCACGGAAGGTAAAGATGTTTTTCTGTTCACTTAGATCTAAACAGATCTTCGAGGAATGATGGGAGATGACAAGGCAATCAACCTAAATTGTCCTACAATGAGTAAATTCCCTGAGATGGAGGTGAAATGCAGCGGAATGTCTACAACTGAAACTACTAACACTTTCGTTTAGACTAAAGTTAATATATATTGTCGTTCATTCAGCTCAATTGTGCTTTCCGGCACGTTGGTTCGCGAGCATCCAACAGATTCCATCAAAATGTGGATCATGTGATGATGCATCATGATGGGACATGATAGCCCTGGATCCTTGGCATGTAACGCGCCGAAGGTTCTCTGAAGGCGCTTTACTGACAGTATATAACTGAGAGACACCGAATTTACAGTGGCGGTGGTGTCAAACGACTTGGACAAGGCCAATCCCTCGATGGAGTCCCACAAGACACTTGGATTCACCATTCTCGACAGTTTCAGGTCGGATTGAGCTCACATTGGCGTGTGCCAAAAATACAACGAAGCTTATGGACTTCAGAGGTTGCTGTTAGAAGTCCCTAGAGCTCCTATCTGAAGGTTGTCTGAACAATTGACGTCTGGGTTTCGTACAACAGTGGCAGAATGATGGACAAACCTGAGCAATTCAAGGTAAATTTGAGGATCCTGGATCTGAATCTGGACTTTGGCGTCAGCATCACAGCAAATGAAGATGAGATCTGAGTTCCTGGCGTCGCATCTGGTGCCGCCAGTACTACAGGGGGTGCCTGTAGGGGTGAATGTCACCGGCCGGTGTTTTGATTATGTACATTTGCTTCCATCTGCACGAGTAGCCAAATTCCAAAGATGCACAGACCAACAGAGACAAGATTACCCCGAATCTGCCTGAATTAAGCCTGAGTTTGGTTTTTTCTGAACACGGCAGCACACTCCGTCAGCGTATCTACGCCTTGTCTGCCGAACGGAGACCAAAGAAAAGTTGATTGACGTCAAATTATCAAACATTCGCAGTTCTCCACATCATGACATAAACAGAAAGAATGAACAGTGGATTGAGCAGAATGTGGTAGGATGGCTTCCTCAATTCGGCCAAGCACGAATACATGTGACCACCAACCTGTCTGGCCTGGCCCTCGTACGGCTTGGGCGCTGCAAATCAGCGGCCGAACTTGAAGCTTGGTCCTCATTTGGCTCCTGGGCTGGCCTGACCGCAGGAGGGGGGATCGACGGATCAGCCCTGGAATGTGGCTGCTGAGGGCCATAAAAGGCTGGATCTCGATTCACCACAGGTCGTTTTCCGTCGCTCTCCACTTGTCTGTCTGGTTTCGACAAACAATCTGTCAGGAGTACTCCAATTTCGGGGTGCTTCTTGAGGAAGTCAATGAACCCCTTGGTGTACCCATGGACAAAAGATTGGGCTGGTTCCCAGTTGTTGTGACTGGAATCAAAGCCCCTCCACTCACACAGAAATTCCCATTCGCCCTTGGCGTCACGTCTTGCTTCAACAATCCTCTTGAGTTCGTACTTCCCCCCTTCGATGACCCGATCAGACAAGTGTTTCGCAGTCCAAAAAAGGGGTTTAACTCGATCTTTGGGGGAGGGGATCTCTCTCTTGAGGCGATCGCCCGAAACGTCAATTTCCCTGCTGACATCCACACGAATCCTCCACCTGTTCTCCCCAAGACGCGCTGTAACAGCGAATGGCCCCTCCCACAAGGGAAGAAGCTTGTCATCTCCGTCCAGGGTGGTTTCGGATTTTCGAAGCCAAACTCGATCATCGACTTCAAAATTGTGGGGGTTTTTTCGGCCTTGATTCTGGACCCAAAGCCAGTCAGCTTGATGCTTCTCGATTAATTTCGACACAGATTTATCTGCTCGTTGGACTTCGTCCAAAAACAGCGAAGCATCTTTACAGGGGCGAGGATTATTCAACGGCATGTTCCACCAACACTTCTTTCGTCCAAAGACAATTTCATTTGGAGAAAGGCCATGATACAAAGGCGTGTTGTGGTAACGGCGAAGCAATGCGAAGAGAACTTCAAGCCAGTGGAAATCCTTTTCACTCGCGAGCTCCTTACGAAGCATATTTATAACAGAGCGGCCGGCTCTTTCGCCAGGCAGCGCTCGATGCAAGTGGATTTCACACCTGAGGTGGTGGATTCCAAGGCGAGCACACAATTCTCTCCACCATTCGGAGGTGTACTCTTTGCCTGAATCCGTCACCACCTCGGATGGGACGTCCCAACCTCCCATCCAGGTCTGCGCGCACCATTTGGCGGCAGCCTTGCCAGTCATCGACTCAATGTTGCAAGGCAACACTTGAATGTAGCCGGAATGACGGCACTGAATAAGGAGCACACCATTGACTTTTTTATTAGTCCAATGGCACTCTTCGTCATCGAGTTCACCGAGATAGAAGAAATCACTGGTGACTCTGTTAAAGAGGCGCTCCGGAATAGGATGAGGCCTCAGATGGCCGTGCTTCTTCGCGCTGGGGGGCGTCGAGACAGCACATTGGGCACATCCGGCGGCTACTTTCATGCAATGAGTGTAGAGTCTCGATCCAAACAACCTATGCTTAATCATCGACCACAGTCGACGGCCATGTGCGTGGGGGGACTCCCATTTGTGCCACCAGTTTAACACTCGGGGGGCTAGGGCGTCTGGCACACACAATTTACCCTCCATCCACAGCTTCCCCCCATCCAACGAGTACTCAGCAAAAATCCCATCCTTGTGAGCATCTTTGGATTGGAGATTTCCAAAGACCTCTTTAAACATGGGATCCTGCAGGTAATCGGACGTCCAGTCACGGATTATCAGGGAATCTTTAGGCAGGGGTGGAGTTTTGGCCGGATCTCGACGCTTAATGCCCTGGATCAACCGAAATCTACTTACTCGTCGGGTATAGTCAAACCGTTTCACACTCCCTGAGGAGGGATCGGTGACTTTTTCCACGACTTTCAGCGTTTTGGTGCAGATCTCGTGAGCATGCGCTGGATCTGTGATGGCCGTGATGTCGTGACACGGCAATGCGTGCTGTTTAACAGCGCACTGCATGCATGCACGTCGAATGAGTTTCTTTTCTTCCTGATCCCATTCGATGATGACATGGCGGTCCTGCTCCGTACCATGGATGTTGGTACTTTGCAGCCCCTCTGAGGCGGGGTAAGCCCATCGGCTCAGAGCATCCGCTACCGTGTTGTGTTTTCCAGGCAAATATGACACATGGAGGTCAAACAGAGAGAGAAATTCGTGCCATCTGGCCCGTCGACCAGCTGGGCTCGCGACAGTATCAATGTGTTCAGTGGCCCAATACTCCAGAGATCGATGATCCGTCAGGACCTCGACTCGATTGGTGCCAACCCACGATTGGTACTTCTTTAAAGCACAGATTATGGCGTAGGTTTCTTGCTCACGCGGCGACCATTGCATTTGGTGTGGGGCTAGCTTCCGAGACCAAAATGCAAGAGGGTAATGATCGCCGGTGGCTTCATCAACCTGTTCAAGGACAGCTCCGATCGCGTTCCTAGATGCGTCGGTTCTAATGTAGAAGGGTCGGTCAAATTGGGGCACATGCAACGTGGCGACTTCACAGAGGGCTGCCTTCAAGTGATGGAAGGCCTCCTCGCACTCATCAGTCCACTTGACACGAACCTTTATACCTGCCTTGCCCGCATCTCTCCCTACCTTCAATAATTCAGTGAGGGGGGCAGCAAATTTGGCATAATTCGGCACAAAAGTGTGGTAAAAATTGCAACAACCCAGGAATCCTCTCAACTCCGTGATCGTCTCAGGGCGCTTCCACTTCTGAATAGCGACGAGCTTCCCTGGACTGGGTCGTCGGGTGCCATTCTCTAGGAGAGAACCACAAAATTCGACTGATTTTAAAAATAATTTTCCCTTCTTTGGCCCACAAACCAGCTGATTGGCGTCAAGAATGTCCAAAACTTGGTTCCGCTGCTTCTCATGTAGGGCCACCAGCTCGGCTTCGGTCAGTCCCTCCCCTTCCGTCGCGATGATTATGTCATCTATGTACACACTCACGAAGGCACGAAGCTCAGGATGGGTTGTGAACAGCACATCCTCCATCATTCTTTGAAAAAATGAGGGGGCGTTCTTCAGGCCCATGGGCATGACCGTCCATTGGACTGGGCCACATGGCGTGCGGATACAGGTGAGAGGTCTGCTGTCCTTCCTCAACGGCATTTGGTGAAAGCCGTGTCGGAGATCCAGCACAGAGAACAAACGACCTCTTGCCCTCTTGGCGATTTCCTCCTCAATGAGGGGCAGGGGGTGTGAATCCGCCTTTGTTTCGGCGTTGAGATTGCGAAAATCAACAACCATTCGCCAACCATCAATGGTGTTCTGGTCTGCAGGCGGTGGCTTCGGGACTGTGAAGGGTGAACAGCACCATTCGCTGGTCATACAACCCTCAAGCCAACCAAATTCCCTGAGATTTCTCTCGATGATTTTTCTGAGGATCTCATGTTTATGTCCATGATTTTCATAAGGGCGCTGTTTCTTCGCTTTGTACCCTTCACGAAGCTCGATGAAGGCTTCACCGAACTGCCCACGGACAGGGGGGTCTTTGATCAACTTCCCTGAAAGGGTTGTGTCCTTCCGTTCATCAAAAATCTTTTCTCTTGACTTTGAACACAATTCGGTGTCCACCTGATCACCAGGAATTACTGTCGAAAAAACTTTGGCGACTTCTTCGGCTTTGGCAGGAAGAATCTTCTTACGGATGTCCCTAAACAGGTCCGTATCAACTGCCTCTTGAAGATAGGTGGGTCGTGTGTCGAAATCCCAGAGATTCTCTTCGCGATCCAGCTCCTCGAAAGGATCCATGAAAGCTTCCACAGGGGGTTTTTCATAAAAAACTCTGAATTTGCGGCGCGATTGGAGATTTTTCCTCGCCCGTGCACTGAAGATTCTTTTCGATGTCGACCGTATTGGGGAAGAGGGAGACGAGGCGGATCCATTGGACGTTGAATCACCTTGGGTATCTGACGGACAAAAATCAGAAAAAATAGATTCATCATCAGTACCACGCTCAACCTCAGATTCAGACCCAACACAGGAATCTGTACTAGAATCAGCAGAATTAGAGTCAGAAAGCTTTCCATCCACCAGGAATGCAAGCGAACTCCAGGACCGCTGTGGCAGGGGACCTGTGTCGTCCCTGGCATACAGCTTAATCTTCCTGGGAAGTTCGATGTAATCTACACAAATGTCTTGTAATTCCTGAAACCAAGGCTTGTCGTCCCACAAGGGCACAACTAAAATTGCCTGGGTTTTATCTTGCTTGATTTTGTGGATGACCTGCTGGATTAAGTGAAACGGAGGATTAATCCACAACTTCTTGTCCCATTTATGGGTCCAAGCGTCGCTAAAGTGCTTGTCAAAGCGCTTGTTCATACGGTTAGCAAAGGCATCATACTGGGGCCAAAAGGAATGGTGTTCATGAAAGTATTCACAAATTGCATCGCGCCATTTGTCGACAACTCTGTAGGATGAAGAGTGCCAGCGCGAAGGACGTCGTGGCTGGGAGTCCCTACGAAGACATTCTAACTCTTGGGAGTAATCGGCACTCCCATTCACCTCTGCAATGGTGACATCTTCACCAAATTTTGGTGTCACCTTTTGCTTCAAAAATTCTTCTGCACTTTTAAACCCTGCGTGCAAAAAACGAAATTCAGGACGCTCCAAGGGACCTGACTCCAGCAAAAAACAACGACGATGACCTACGGGCGCTACCCTGTTCTTGCGAAGCCAAGGATGGCCTAAATAAAGGTCATACTTTATGTCAGCACGATAGAAGTAGTCATCCTTAAGGACAACTTCTTCCACATTTTGCTCTTCCCAAAGGTCTTGAGCGACCAAATGAGTTGATATATAACAACCGCGTTGCCCACCTGCGAGAGAATGTCCAGAAACTCCCTCGAGGGTAACAGGATGAGGCGACTCAAACACGCAGTCGTCGGGTAAGAATGAATTGGATTGGAGATTTACCTCCGATCCATTGTCACACAAACAAGTGGCGAGGTGGAAATTGCCCTTGCAATCAGAGACCCACAGCTTTGTGACAAACTGACGGGCCCTGTGCTTGGACTGTACACCAACCTCGTCCACTACAACAGAAGGATCCGCTGCCGGATCCAGGGGAGAGGAGACAAGCGACCCTACATCAAGTAATGGTCGATCTGGAATTTGGGGATCATGCCTGAAATCGCCTGGGGAGGGGCGATTTTCGTGGCTCCCCTAGGCGTTCTGACCTCCAGCGGCTGCGTTAACATTGTGAACACAGCCTGATTCGTCGATCCACTCATCTTGGAACGGATCATCTGCTGGATTCAGGGCATTTTCGACATAATCTCGATCCGCATCGGACACCTGATCTGCACCTGAGACCTGATCCACACGATGATTGCCCTTTCCACGTCCACGGCCACGGCTGCCGGATGATGGGCCACCACCGTCGCCACGCCCTCTGCCCTTACCAGAGAAAGGGGTTCCTGAAGGATTTCCCTTACCTTTACCCTGTGATCCTGGAGCATTTCCTTTGTTTGTACCGGATTGAGGGGTTTGGCCTGGATTTCGATTTCCGCCTCCGGCGTTGACATTGGGACTTGTCTGGCCGTTCGGCTGCCCACCGGAACCGGATGGAGTCCGATTTCCTTTGCCTTGGGACCCGCCAGGGCCTCCGGTATTTTTGTTTCCACCGGAGGGGGTCGGATTACCCTTTCCCCCCTTTGCACCATGCACCTGTCTGTCATTCCTGTCTGAATTCTGCGAATTACTGACATTTTCACCAATCACCTTGTGATCGTAAGCAGACCATCGGTGATTAGCAGTAGAATGCGTCTTAGCTCGGTTCGTAGAACCTAAAAGAAGGCAGATGCTACAATGATCCTGAACATTCCGGGTGTCATTCACCTTTTTGTTGCCCTTTTGGGCCCCATTTTGGGTGTTTTGCTGGGTATTCTTGTTTCCCCCAAGACCCTCATGGAAATTTTGATTGGCGGCGTCAGCGAGCCGTTCAACCTCTTCCCACAGTTCCTGCGGGGTGAACGAAAACACCCAGTTCCTGGCCTTCAGGCGATGGCCGTGGAAACTTACTCCCCTATTGAGGACTTGGACAAACAAGTCCCCATCCTCGTGTTCATTGAACTTAATTTTCCACGTGTTTTCAGTGAATTTCACCTTGGTAAACGACGTGGGGGAGCACTTTTGAAGTGCCTCCCTGACGGTAAACCGGTTGGCCGAGGCATCAAAGCCATCGATCTCCGCCCACCAGGTCTTGACCTTTTCTTCGGATTGTTTATTCCGAAGGGTGGCGGCGGTTTCTGAGGGGATCTTGTCAAAAATCAGATTTTTCAGCTCGGCACTGGAAAATTTTTCGCCTGAATGTTCAGATTCTTCTACGAGATTCCAGAAGCGCTGTCTCTTGTCTTGCACTTCGTGCAAGATTAATCGCGAGAACGAAGGAAAATTCTTCAACATCTGGTGGTAATGGTCCTCAGGCAGCCGGGATCCACGTACCTCCAACTGTTCCCACACCTCATCAAAGGTAAGGGGGGAACTTGAATCCTCACGATCACTCCAGGTCCGGAGCCAAGTGTTGGCCGGCGCTCCCTCAAGGCAGTCCAAGAGGGCCATCAGGAACTGATCATCCTGGAGTTTTTGAGTCTTAACCCACAATTTAAATTCCCGTTGGAACTGAGGCCAACGTCTGGGGTTCCCATTATACTTCCGCTGCTTGGCAACCTGACAAAGTCGCAATGAAGTAGGATTTAGGAGTGAATCCAGCCCAACACCGGCCGTAATGGCAGACACCTTGGCGGCATCATTAGCCACACCAGCTCCGGCGAGGGTCTGGGCGAGCAACATCTGGGCTATTGCATTGGAATCAACAGCAGGAAGGGTAGTACGGGAGGCAGTTCGTTTGGCATTCTGAGCCTCAGTCCTAGCCTTCGCCGATCTACTCTGAGATCGAGAGATGGTAACCCTTTCCTTCAGCTTGGTCCTGCTGATCCTTGCGTCGATGGTCTTAGAGTCCACCGAAGGAGCAATCGAAAAAATTTCTGTCGCCTCCTCCGACGGTTCTGTTGTTTGGTCCACCGATGATGCGCCCTCAGACCTCATGTGGGTCTTAAAAAGATCTTTAATTCCCAGCGTCTGAATGATGAGTTGCATTTGATCTTTGAGCAATTGGAGCTCAGTATCTCGCTGTAATCTGCAAGAGCAGTCGGCAGGACAGTACATACCGTGTCCTGAAGGGCCTGAGCAGGCTGTCGGACCGCTAATCTCAGTGGTTCGCAGCCAGGAGTCCACTTGGGGAGCTCCTTCAGTCCTAATTTCCAGGCTTGCCTGCCTAGCTGCCTCTAAAATTCCTTCCTCAACCGCGGCGGCTAGATCGTCGCGGATGGAAACAGAGGGATGAGGGGCGGAGGGCCCGGCAACAGGTGCCTTGGTCTTCTCCTTCGGGAAGGGGCTTGCCTCCCAGATCTGCAAGAAAATGGCAAAAGATTCATCTTCTTGAGAACACCACCACATCCTGGTATTAATTTCTTCTTGAAGAAGGAAAAAATATTCAAATAAAAAATCAGAGGCGATTCTTTCTTGTCCTATCAGCTTAGACGTGGCTAATAGACACAGAGCCTCAAGCGCCTCAAGGTTACGGGACACTTCGGAAGACAAATGGTTGTCCCATTGTGCCCATGAGGCTGGTCGATTATAGGTAGGTACCTCACCTGGACCACCCATCTCAATGTCGTCAATGTCGGCGTCGATGGTCTCAAAATGTGGACATTGGTAGGGAGTATTGGTACCTGCCAAGTCCGTAAGCTCCACCGGAGCGTTGCCATTAGCGTAAGCTGGGAGATTCCAGCTGCTTGATGGCCAATTTCGACTGGGATCTTGATTGTAATCTGGGCCTCCACAGCTGCTGATTTGTGCCCTTCTTGGGCAATTTGGGCTTGCGCAAGGCATTCCTCTCAAGGCCTCGTTCGCACAGCACCACGGCAGCGTAATCGTTACGTCTCCGGAGGTGGCGGAGTCTACGGGGCCGTACTGAGGAGCTAGCTGTGGTTGGGACACCAAAGGAACAACATTCAGGTAGCCTCTGCTACCATAAAAGTGCTGCCCTGGGTCGTTGAGGGTGCCGGAGGGCTCGGGGCCGGCAAGACCAGTGGGGCAGGCACGCGAGGAGTCTCCCTGGATGTTGTTATTGGGGGTAGAACCGGACACTCGTACACCAACGGAGGCGAGAGCAGCGACAACAGACGCAAGGTCCATGCTGATTGTGGTCCGGCAGAAAATCCCAGTCTATGAAGAAAATTGAGGGGAATTATTCTAAATACATCTGAGTGTCCAAAACTGTCTGAAAAGATTTAAATAATCCAATTATGTAAAAATGTTTGGCCGATCTGGCCCGCGAGCGCGCGTCAGCGGCAAATGGCGATTCCAGCTAAAATAGCGGAACGCGGCGGATTTACGGGAAATGGACCGCGGAATCAAATCCGGCATATCAGAAATATATAGGAAATATCCTTTGACTGAGCTGCGAGGCGGCAATTCCGCCGAAGCAAAGAAAATGACCAAAATGTAGCCAATCTGGGCAGAATGTCTGAAAATCTGAGCAGATGGGGCTAGCCGCACTTACAGCTCACCCTCCCTGGCGCCACCCTCGGTCCGGGGGTCTCCCACCCGAGTAGGGTCAGGGTCAGGGACCGGCAGGGGCCCACCCTCCCTCCGGGGGTCTCCCACCCGAGTAGGGTCAGGGTCAGGGACTGGGCCCACCCTCCGTGGGCCCACCCTCGGTCCGGGGGTCTCCCACCCGAGTAGGGTCAGGGTCAGGGACCGGCAGAGGCCCACCCTCCCTCCGGGGGTCTCCCATCCGAGTAGGGTCAGGGTCAGGGACTGGGCCCACCCTCCGTGGGCCCACCCTCGGTCCGGGGGTCTCCCACCCGAGTAGGGTCCAAGTGAAGTAGGCTTAGCCGAGGGCCTGAAAAGAAGTGCCTACCTGAGTCCAGAAACAACCCAGCAAGAAGTGCACCAAACCTAATTGGCAACCCTGCAAGAGGTATCCCATACCTGAGTTAAGCAGCTGCCAGTGAGATGTGTGAGGCGCAGGTGCCTTCTTGATCACTCGCAAATTGACAGCTGCCCGTGGAAACGCACTCAAGGATACGATTTTGGTGTGGCAGAAGATGCTGGTCGCCGGCGCCGGCCAACAGGTTAGGCCAACTGGAAAATCCACCGTTGACTGGTGGTTTGATTGACGGTTACAAAGCCGTTCTGCCCGGCGCGACCCGCCGGAGGCGACGACCACTGTCATTTTAAGAGTAAGGTTATTTCGTTTTTTTTTAGGCATGGCGGTCCCCCGCCCAAAGCATTGCATCCAAGGCCTAACCATGGGCCTAATCTCTCCAATGTTGACTGAGATTCACAGATTAACAGAGCCTAATGCAACGTGTGTTGGCAGCCATTGCACTCACACAGGCGCAGCTAATTGCTTCTTCTGTGTTTTGCATACAGCCGAGGAAACCCACATGCACATGCCGCACGCCATTGTCACCCGCCACAACATTGAGCATCAGCGCGGTTATCGAGAAGGGTTTGGATCCTTATGGACTTTTGCTTGCAAGCACTGAGACACAAGAAATTGTTGTCTACATTGCCATTGCCATTGTTGAGTGCCCACGGATTTGGGCACGTGTCGCACATCCTTGCTTTGCTTTGCATCTCTTCCAACTTTGGGTCTTCCTTTAGGGGATAAAGGATTCGAGTTTTGGATTGTGCTTGCTTGCTCGCGTCTTGCGGTACGTGGTTCGGAAATCGGTCGCATCGATGCGTGTAGTGCATTCTTCTCGTTCTCATCGTCGATGTAAGCGTTTGAGAACCGAATGGCAAACCAATTTAGCATTTAGTTACTGGTATTCATTGCCGCGGAATGGTAGCAAAGCGTGAGAATTCCACCACGACAAGGATAGCCTTTTGCGCAACGCACGACATTTCGTGCACTTTTGCCTGAATGGGGGGCATCGGCGGGCACAAATGTCCTTTTGGAACTTGCCCGACGGCGGGGTTCGCGTTTCAACCGTGTTGCGACGCTTTCCAAAGCCTTGCTCCCTTCTTGTACTTGCATGGTGCAATAGGATCTTTAATGAATGTCTTGTTATCAAGTGCTAGTGTGGTGCGCAAGTGGCCTCTTTGCCTCATTTTTCTTACCTTGGGCGTCTATGGCTTCTCGCTGATTGCCACCAACTTCTCCAAAGCAACTCCGACACGTCCTACGTTCCGCCCATGGAACCCTATGACCATACACATACTCGCACAAGACAACGTTGGCATTCATGATGCAACCAGTTGTGTGCCCCATTGCCTCCGGGATGGAACCACCCCCATCCCTGGGCACCTTTATTGCGGTCGCCATACGAGAAGATCCACGGTCGTACCTTCAAAACTGTTCCCTTATACTTCACTTTCCCATCCACCATGCTACAGAAAAACTCCGACTGTTCAGAATCATGGAAACCAACTCTCCATCTGCCCTCACGAATAGTGATGTCTTTCAATCCAGTAGCACTGATAGAGTGTAGCAACTCACGAACTGCCATTTTTCCCATAGTCTCCGGCAATCCTCGGACTTCAACCCAGTTGCCCAGGACTTTTGGGTACGCCTGAGAGTCCCTGATCTTCTGCTTGGTCTCTGGCGTGAGCTTGCGCAGGAGGATCTTGCCTTCAGAAAGGCCTTCTCCAGAGTTCTCCGCCTCTTGCACCAAAAACTCCCACTCTTGCTTTGCTATTTGGATCTCTTCCAGAAACAATTTCTTGATCGCCCCGAAGTTCTCCAGACGGTTCCTGTAATGATCAAGAAGTCGAGAGCCTTTCTTCTTGAGACTTCGATACAGCTCTTCATAAGTCAGGGGATCTCCTTGATTCTGTCTTTCGACATAAAGATTATATGTACTTTCCCTGAGTTTGCCAGTCAAACGGTCCATCAACCCAAGGATCCAGAGTTCCTTGTCCAGTTTCTCCGTCTGCAGCCACACCATGAACTGCCTCTCGAAGGACGCCCAGTAATTTGGGTGCCCTGAGAACTTCGGCTGCTTCATTACTGACCCTCGAAGCCTCATGTGCAAAGGGTTCAGCAGGTGGTTCAGGTTGAAACCTGTGGATGTGCCAACCGGATTGACGAAAACCGGATTGACTGCGGCGCCTCCCATTGCCTGTGCTTGCGCAATTGCGGCCGCCAGCAACGCCTGGTCCACAGTAGGCTGCACGAACGGCGTTGGTTGTGCTTGATGCAGCCTCATCTCCTTCAATTTCTTCTGCTTTTCTTTGATCTTGGCTTCGTTTTCTTTCTGCTGCCGGTCCTTCTTCTTCAAAGCCATTGATCGCTCCTTCACGGTGGTCTTTGCCTTTCCATCAATATCTCCAACAGTACCCACGGACAGTACAGACCTTCCTGACGAAGCTTCTTGTAAGGCATTCGGCGGAGGTAACCCAAAACTCTTGGTATTTCTCCAAAACCCGTTCTCCTTGTTTATTCAAACTCTTGTAACCTCGTAACCTCGTAACCTCTTTTTCAAACTCTCAAAACCTTTGACGTTCGTTCCCCTTAGTGGTTGCTGCTTTTCCTTGCTTGTTCTGCACTCCTTGGATCCTGCTTGTTCTGCACTCCTTGTACTTTGCGCTGTGCATGCACTGATCTACACATCCCGCACGCAAACCCTGCACCTTCATAAGCACCAAGCAGTTTTGATCTCCATTGTCGTTGTTCAGTACAGAGTCCCTTGCTTGCGTGAGCGGTCACTGCCGGCGTCACGAGCGTGGGCAGTTTGGGGACTTTGGCAACCCTCCATGCAACATATCTACAACAACCAAAAGAATGCCAAGCACAGAATTAATAATAAATAACCAACCACAAAATAACGTAACACAGCGCTTCTCTCTTTATTTCTCTGTTCTGATTCCACGCTGGCATTTGCGTCTGCGACGCGCGAATGCGACGCGCGAATGCGCGATCGCGGCAGGGCTCCTGCAGCCCTGTCCTAGTTGCCCAGGCCGGCCTATTACACTCCCCTCCTAAGACACTACACGCAGCGTGGAGAGTCTTATATAAAGCCAAAGCCAATGGCTGGCCTGGGCAACAAAACCTACAAAAGGCATAACTTGGGGCGTGGGGGCGGGCTGCGGCTGCATGCTTGCTTGCAGAGCTGCAGTCTTGATGGTGGAGTCTTTGCTGGCCTGGGCACAAAAGGCGTCCGGCTTCTGGGGGATACTTATTGGGGCTAAAAGGGAGCTACTTTTGCTCGACCACACCCATTGCATACGTCCTACCTGGACCGTTTCCCCCACCACCCCTGTCGTAGAGGCTGACCCTTACGCGTACCCACAACCACACACAGCACCCCACCAGCCATGCACTCGCCCGCCAGTGGGTGGGGCCTCAACTAGGCAATCACACACACACACTGCAGCCTACCACCCGCCCAGCATTCTCACACCCCGCCGTTCGTAGCACCTTTGCCCTGTTGTCATGGTGCCTTTACTATACAACAAAAGAGGCTCCACCAAGACAAACCAGGGCAAAGGTGCATTTATACTCGATGCATATATAGCAAAAACCAACGTCACCGAGGCTGTCAGCGCCTCAGTGACAAACTCATTTTGTCATCTGCCTCATTTAGAATGCATAATCTCGCCGGAAGAGGAGGTGGTCATCCGCTCATCCGAGCTGCATTAATCCGGCTGCTGTGTCGCTACCCTTGCCTCTGCAGACGGCGTAGACAAGCCTCGAGGCGGTATTCGCCGGAACGCTGGCGCTGCACTTTGTTCACGAGCCTGGCCTCCTTCCCCGGGCAGCCTTCGTCCAGAAAGCACTGCTACGGTCCACGCATCCATCAGTGCTGGTACTTCAGTCCTCCTTCAGCGCTGTAGTGCAGCGCTGGTACTTCACGTCTCTCTCAGCGCTGTAGCGCCGCTGGTACTTCAGGTCTCTCTCAGCCCTGTAGCGCCGCTGGTACTTCGGTTCCCTCTCAGCGCTGTAGCGCAGCGCTGGTACTTCGGTTCCCTCTCAGCGCTGTAGCGCATCGCTGGTGCTGTGCGAGTCTCCTTGTGCTTCCATCGGCGCTGTAGCGCAATGCTGATACTTCGGTTCCCTCTCAGCGCTCAACGCGGCGCTCATACTTCGGGTCTCTCTTAGCGCTGTAGCGCAGCGCTGGTATCGTACCAATTTTGGTGCTGTTCTTCTTGCACGCGTCCCCCAACTCAGCTGGCTTTGCCCTGCTGCTCGCTCGCTGCACTGTGCACTCGCGGGGCTGCCTCAGCGCTGCAGTTGGAGAGCTTCGGGGCATTCGTACTTAGCTGAGAGTTTTGTAAGGCATTCGGCGGAGGTAACCCAAAACTCTTGGTATTTCTCCAAAACCCGTTCTCCTTGTTTATTCAAACTCTTGTAACCTCGTAACCTCGTAACCTCTTTTTCAAACTCTCAAAACCTTTGACGTTCGTTCCCCTTAGTGGTTGCTGCTTTTCCTTGCTTGTTCTGCACTCCTTGGATCCTGCTTGTTCTGCACTCCTTGTACTTTGCGCTGTGCATGCACTGATCTACACATCCCGCACGCAAACCCTGCACCTTCATAAGCACCAAGCAGTTTTGATCTCCATTGTCGCTGTTCAGCACGGAGTCCCTTGCTTGCCTGAGCGGTCACTGCCGGCGTCACGAGCGTGGGCAGTTTGGGGACTTTGGCAACCCTCCATGCAACATATCTACAACAACCAAAAGAATGCCAAGCACAGAATTAATAATAAATAAGCAACCACGAAATAACGTAACACAGCGCTTCTCTCTTTATTTCTCTGTTCTGATTCCACGCTGGCATTTGCGTCTGCGAGGCGCGAATGCGCGATCGCGGCAGGGCTCCTGCAGCCCTGTCCTAGTTGCCCAGGCCGGCCTATTACAATTCTCCTCCTTCGGTACCCAGATTGAACCCAATAGGACTTGTAAATCCATCAGGGGGGATACCAGAAATTCCAGTAAAAGCTGGATGTGAACCAGTAAAAGCTGGGGGTGCCGGAGAATGTGGAACGCCGTAAGGCGTGGATGCAGGTGTAGCTGAGGAGGTAGGTGCTGGGTGGCTTGCCATTGTAGGCGCTGGTCCAGTGAGCCCAGTAGTGCTCAGATTTTGTACCAGATTTGTAAGCTTCTCCAGCTTCTGCTCCATCTCCTTCCACTTGCTTTCATCATCCCTCTTTTTCTCCTTGGCGGCCTTCTTCAGCTCCTTCACCCTGTCTTCCAGCGACGAAATCTGTCGTGGACAGGAGCAGTCCTTGGCACACTCGCCACATGACGGGCATCTCGTACCTTTTCCTTTGCTTCTCACTTCATCAACCCAGCTGTCAACACTGGAGTTGGAGTTGGGAAGCTTGGACAGTTGCTCCCTGGAGAGGTGAGAATGCGTCGAATCACACCTCATTTCGTCGACCTCGTCGTCGTTCGGACCCCAGGTGCCCGACGGACCAGCGTGCTGACGCACATTCTGGCGTCTCTCCTCGGCGATGATGGCCATCTGCACCATCACGGCTGCCTGGTGGTCGAACTGGTCCAGCAGCTCTTCCCTATCCTCTTTTTCCTGCAGTTGGGCGTCGAATCGCAACCGGCCGCTGTCCCTGATGAACTGGCACGACGCCCTGAACCAGTCCCTCAGGCGGCCACGGTAGCTCGCCTCCGCCAGCAGCCAATTCTGGCGGTGCAGGAATTCCTCATTCCAGATCTGCTGGAAGTGGTTTTCCCAGTAATCACCACTAATTCCAGTATCAGACTGCTCTCCTTCGCTGCTGCTGTCTTCAAGATCAGGTAGAGCGTGAGAGGAGGAACCAGATTCACTCGAGGAGGGAGATTCTCGACCGGGTTTAAGGTTGGGTGGGGCATTCACACAACAATCAGCACAAGTATGAACTCCAGGCCAATGCCTATGGCCACAGTAAGGGCACTCTGAAGGATGATACTCCGTTTGCTGGGGAGATGCCACGAAGGTAACCTCAGGGGGAACACGCACTGACTCTCTACGAGTGATAGCCCCGCTAAAGTCCGATGATCTCAGAGTGTCCGTGGAGATTCCACAAAGAAGAGTCATGATTTCCTCTGCTACCATGTAACCGGTGCATAGTGGTTGATCTTTCTTGTAACTGCGAAGCCTGTAGCCTTGATGCCCCAGGGGTCGTAACGCCCGACACTGCCCCTGATATCTCCGAACCCACATGACCCTCTTCAGACCCATATCCAGCCTCTGGGAGCGACATATGCAAAGCACTTGTAAGTCCAGTGAACTCCATGGTGGAATATGAATAGTCAGAAAACCCGGTCTACAAAAATGGAGCAGACATAGAATCTCAATGCGCATTCATCGCCCATAATGACACAACGTGAAATCATTCGAAATAATTTAAATAAATCCGATTGGGAAATCACGAAAGACAAATGCGACTCGGCGCGCGCTCACAGGCGACATCTGGCGGCGAACGGAAAACATGAAAACAAGCGGAAAATTTACTGCACCAATGTACATCTGAGAATCATTGAAATTCTGATCACATTGATGTATAATCTGAGTGCTGTCACTGCTGCCGTTACAGGAGAACGTCAAGGAGCTCTTTTGGTGTGATGCCAGAGACGAGCAGGGCCACCTGCAGCACGCCCCTGACTGCGAGCAGCGAGACTGCTTCGTAGTCCAGGGGAAGCAGCAGGAGAAGAACACTGGCGCCAAAGCGAAGCTGCCGGATCATTACAGGTGCACCATCACGTGTGCCTTCTGTGGGAAGAGTAAGCACTACGAGGATGAGTGCTACCATAAGCAACGCCTATCGGCGAAGCTTAAGGGTGAAGATCCTGGCAAAGGCTCAGGCAAAGGTGGAGGCAAAGGCAAAGGCAACGACTCCGGCAAGGGCAAGTCGAAAGGACGGGGACAAGGTCAAGACAAGGTCAAGGTGGACGAGGAGGAGGCGCTAACCGCAAGCCAAACAAGGACAACAAGAACCAGGACAAGAACGGAGGCAACCCCAACCCTAATCCAGGGGGGAACTCCGAGCCCTCTAGAGGGCAGTCTGGTCTGACCACACGCTCACAAACGCAGGCCCAGCAAGCACAAGGGGCCAAGCGGGAGCACGAAGGTGGTGATGACGGCAACGCTAAGAAGAGGAGCCGTTTCATGAGGATGGCCCGCAAATTGCGGAACAAGGGGTTCGAGGTGACCTGTCCCGCGGAGTCCTGACGGGGACGCTCCGGTGGCACCGAAGACCTGGTGTTTTGGGTACGTATCCGACTAGGGGGACGCGAATACCTGGGGGTATTGGATACTGGAGCCACCATATCTATAGTGGCCAAGAAAATTTTACCTTGTGGGAGCCTGAAGAACACCATGACCACCGCGGTTATAGGAATGGGGGATGGACATGTGGTGCATAGCTGCGGGGACTGTGAAGTGGAGGTACCTATGGGCTCCCGGACTATGGCCCATCGGTTCTATGTGATGGACATCGAGGCCTTCGACTTTGTATTGGGGACTGACTTCTTCGTGCAGCACTCCCAGATACAATCCCTGACGCTGCAAGCGCCCTACCTCCTGTACGTGGACCACGGCAGTGGCAGAGAGTCTGTGCCACTGGAGCAGTCGGAACATACCTCGAGTTACGTGAGGCTATCCAAGGAGGAGCCCTCGAACATGATGGCGGCCTCCAAAACTGAGGACTATCAACTATTGGGGGAAGTCCTAGACCAAGGTCTGAAGGAGTTGGGTTACTCTAGAGAAGACCTGAGTGTGGAGTTGTTCGCCAGCGACAAGCAACATGTACTGGACCTTTACTGCAGCAAGGGGAAGAACTGCAGCTACAAATTTTACTGGCCCTCTTTCGGGATGGCCTACGGGAACCCCAGGTTCAGTGAACTGGGGAAGGTGCTGACCAAGGTGGCCTTGAAACGTTCCCGTATGGTCCTGTGTTCCCCGATTGGGGAGCCCATGGGGGCAACGAGTACTGGCGAAACCTCCTGGACAGGCTGACTATCAGCTCTGTTCGGTTACCTGATGAGGCCATCTACGTGCCTCTGGGGCGTAAGACGCCTATTGGGAAACCCGGATGGGGGAGTATGCTCAGCGTGGTGGACGGAGGTCTTACCTCCATCCCCTGGGAAGATCTGGACCCGACTCTGGTCCAGGCTATACAACGAGAAAGCGATGGACTCGCCTTGGGTGACTTGAAGGATCGACTACGACCTCAAGAAGTTATTGAGACTATACCCGGAGGAGATGAGTACGTCGTGACTGACACCAACACCCCCAACTCTCCCTGTCATGTACCTGTTCCTGATGGAGTCTCTGAGTGTGGACTATCTGAGCTACCTAGCTCTATCCACTCAGATGACGAAACTGAGCACGACGCCTTCTTCGTGCAGACCTGTGTAGAGGAAGTGGAGAACGCCGAGTACGTCGCCCCACTGAAACCCCTACTCTCCATGAGGGTGGAAGACCACGTGGACGAAGAGCTGGACCCTCGAATCAGGCTAAGAGAGTATGTGGACTCCAAGAGGAAGTTGGTGGCGAAAAAGCTATGCTACGCTAAGCCTACCCGCAGCTCGTGGCCACTGAAGCAAGGACGTATGGCAGATCTATCCCAATTGAAGGAGGACCTCGAACAGAAGGTCACCACCTGGAAAAGGGAGGTAGATCTTAAGCTCATGAAGAGCGTGTGGGGCGCCCATGTGAGGACCCCAGAGGAGGACGACCTCTCGGAGGAATGTGTATGTGAACCCCCTCGAGCGTGCCTATGTTGCCATCGTCCACCGGAGATGGTTGAACAAGACCTTCTATATGCCTACCAAGGGTTGAAGGACAATACCAAGGGCGAAGAGTCGGTGGAGGATCACCTCCCGACGTCTATTACTCAGGGGGCAAGCAACTTACACTCTGACGAGGACATGGAGGACAAGATCAAGCTATTGGACCCGCGGGTGCAGAAGCTTATAAGGACCTGTCTGGAGGTGTTCGGAGAACTACCCCCTGGAGCCTCATTTGACAAGCTGGTACAGATGGACCTCAAGCTGAAACCCGAGTTCGTGGGTCACAAGATCCGGAGGAGACCCTATCCAGCTCCTAAAGAGCAGGCTGACGAGATTGAGCGACAGATACAAGAATGTATCGACGCTGGCCTAGTCCTGGAGTACAAGGACGGGGACTACCCCCTACACTGCAGCCCCTGTTTCCTGGTGGCTAAACCTGGGTCTACAGCCAAACGGCTGGTAGTGGACTACGGAGAGCTGAACAAGAAAACGTTGAACCACGCAGGGTCCATTCCCAATATGGAGTCTACCCTGGAGAAGATAGCCTCCTGTCGCTACAAGACCAAGATGGACAAGAGGAGCGGATTCTGGCAAGTTGACCTGACACCCAACGCTCAGGAACTACTGGCCTTCATCACCCCTCAGGGGAGGGTGTTCAAGTGGAAGGTCATGCCATTCGGCGTGGCCAACGCACCCGCTCTATTCCAAGAGCTGATGAACAAGATCTTGTCCATCCTACGAAGGAGACCTAAGGTGCAGGAGCTTATATCCCGTGGGGCCCAGATCAACGATGTATGCCTCGGGACCAATACCCAGGAGGATCACATAATCCTCTTGGGTGAGTTCTTTGCGGTCTGCCAGGAGAACCACACACGACTCAAGCTGGAGAAGTGTGAGTTCATGCAGGAGACCATGCAGTACCTGGGGTATTACGTTGGCTATGGGTGGTGGACCCCAGCGGCCTCTAAGGCCAAACCCCTGATGGATGCCAAGGTACGACACGAAGACCCCAAGAAAGGACTTCATGATGTACGCAGTTTCATTGGGGCGTGCAACTTCTATCGCCGCCATATCAAAAACTTCACCTACACCAGCGCCATTCTGACGGACTTGATCAAGAAGAGTACTACTTGGCGCTGGGGCCCACAAGAGCAACAAGCGTTTGACGAGCCGAAAGACAAGGTAGCCAACGCTAAGTGCTTGGGCGTGCCTAGGGCACAAGGGGAGATTATCCTGGTGACCGACGCCAGCAATGTGGGCGGTGGTGGAACTTTGTTCCAATGGCAAGCACTAGAGAAGGAGGAGTTCGACTCAGCCATTTCCCAGTGGGGGACTGAAGGTCTCAACCGAGATGGAACCCTCAAGCACAGCTACCCTGACGACAAGTGGGTCCTAGTACCTCTGGGCCACTGGAACTGGAAGTGGAACCAGGCCAGGGGGAACTACTCCACCTATGAGCAGGAATTGCTCGCGGGTATGCTGGTGCTATCCTCACAAGCACGACTGTTGGGGAGTAACCCTGTGGTCTGGCTGTGCGACCAAGAACCGGTCCGCAGATTCAAGAAGGGCCCCCCACCTGAGAAGGCCAAGCTACGGCGTTGGTGGACCTACCTCAGTCAACTACGGCTGACGGTACACCATATCCAGGGAGTGAAGAACGAGTGTGCAGACTACATCAGCCGCAACAACTTCGACGCCCTGATCGGTGCCCGGTCTGAAGCGCTGGCTAAGGAGGCGTTCAGCCGTATGGACGTCCACTTGGACCTCAACATGACGATGATATGCCCCCTGGACGGACTCCAACAATCGGAGTACCTGAAGGAGTTTGGAGATATGTACAAGCGCCTGGATAAACGCCTTGAACCCCTCCTGGTCAACCAAGATCAGTGGAAGAGGGACAAGAGCTACCTCTGGCACGAGGACCGCATCGTGGTGCCTAGTGACAGAGTCCCAGCGCTGCTGAAGTGGACCCATAGTAAGAAAAAGTGCTTTTCCATTGCTTTGAGGCATACTCTAGTTGTATTAGAGATGCACTGAGCATCCATGCATTTTTATCTTAGTATTGGTCCAACCAAAAGTGGTGATAACACATTTTGACCTATGGAACCAAACACCCAATCAGGATATGGAGTGGACCCCTTAATCCCCTTTCAATGTGAAGCTATTCATCTTTTCCTGAGTTGACTGAGCACTGACATACCTAAGGTAGAGCCTATGAATTTATCTATGTTTTTCCATGAATACTTATCTGCCCTAGTGGTATACACCCTAGGGGGCTGGGCACCTCTTTTTGAGAGGTCCTGGGTTCAATTCCTGGTCAGCCTAGCTAAGTAGGAAGATCCCATGTGACATGGCAGTGACCTCATCGCCACATGCCCTGCCACCTCAGCACATATGGGACCCAAAACAAAGAGTGCACATCTCCTGAGATGGCACTATGGAGAGAGAGTGACCATGGGGCAGTTTTCTAACTCTTTTCCAAAAACATTTCAGCTATCTTTGTGAATATGCATTCATTTGTGACCTGAGTTGCAGTTTCTGTGAATATCCAATCATCTTTCACTGTTTACACTGCAGCCCTTCATGCTTTGATCCTGATTCTCTTCTCCTTGCACACTTCTGGCTTGGGCTATCCTGGATTGACTTGGATTTAATGTATTTCAACAAACAAAAGCTTTTCATCTCCCAAAACAAGCAGCAGGACACCCTACAGCAACAGCAAGCAGCAGGAGAAGCAAAAACACAGTGCTGAAAACACTATAAACCTTTCTGGTAGCAAGAGGCAGCCTGTCTCTGCGCACCGGCAGCAACCCCGTGCCGTACATCCAGTGCGCCGAGTACGGGCAAAAATAAGCAGAAGGCTGAAAGAAGATGGATCCAGGAAAGGAGGACGCCGACGTGAAGACGGCGCCAGCGCCTGAGGCACCGGCAAGGCCGGCACCTGGCGCTGTACCTTCGGCGGAGCCCTTACATGGGCTAGTGGACGCGGCTGAGGACTCGCTGGATGGGCTTCAGACGGCCTTCGGGGCCCTGTCTGTCGAAGAAGTGGTCTCTCAGCCTCAGCCTGTGAAGAGGAAGAGAAAGAACGAGAGCGAGCAGGATGCTGGAGGAGGAGCAGACGAAGGAGAGGAGCAAGGGCAAGACCCGACGGATGTCCCTACCTTCGAAGGCGCACCAAGCGCTTCTGGCCTCCACGCATCACCCTCTCCTATAACCACCACACTCCCAGCCGCCGCAACATCCACTTCCACAACCAACCCGCCTATGGCAGAGGGCACAGGCTTTACTGGCATGCCTCCCTACCCCGCCTATGGTATGGGCCCACCTACCACTGCGCTCCATGAGGCAACTACTGCCAGTGAGCCTGTGGCTTCCAGCGCTGCGCCGCGATGGTATGCAGCTGATTATCCCCATCCACTACACGCTACTGAAACCTATGTGGATGTTCCTGGGTATGCTCCTGGGTATGCACCTGGGTATGCACCCTTGAGTGGGTTGAGGAGAGGACCAGAGTCTCTTGGAGGCAGGAGTAGAGGATCGGGGAGATCCTCCAACAGGTCCCTGACGCGGTGGGAGCTCAACGAGGTGCTCCGAGGAGCCACTTCAAAAATCGTGGGCGACCTCACACAAGAGATCCGTGAGAAGCTGGAGCCCCTGATGATCCCGCCCCAACCGTCACCTATCTCGGTGGGAATGTCACCCCACCGAGTACAGGCTAACTACCTGACGGCAGGGTTGACAAATACCCTGGGGAGCCTGAGGAGCAGACCGATGCCAACGCCTGCAGCTATTCCGAGAAGTCCCTTCGTGCCGAGAACGGCCCAGCCGCCCTACAGCCACGTGACGAACTCGACGAGGGCCGAGCTGGACCGGCTGGGGCTAACAGCCTTGAGGGCTATGGTGGACGTAGAGCCTTATGGCTCTAGTGATCTTGGCGGAGACCCCTCCGATGACGAGCTGCCGTCGATGGATTCTTCTTCGCCCTCAGATGACGATGACCCTGAGGATCCCGAGGACCCCAAGGGTAAGAAGAAGAAGAAGAAGAAGAAGAAGACCCGACGCCCTGAAGGACGCCGAGCTCAGGAGGCGAAGGCTATTGCCACCTCCAAGATAGTGGTGAACCTGCCTGAGTTCACAGGCAAGGACCTCAGCGAGTTCGCTGAGAACTTTGGCCGGTTCCTACGACTGACCGGCCAAACCTGAGCGAGTGGGCGAGTGAAGTGCGATCTGCTCCTGCAGTGCTGCAAGACCAAGTACCTGGAGAAGCAGGTCAGGCAGATCGTGACTAACTCCGCCACCTTTGCCGATGTGTTGGTTGCCCTGGAGAGGCAGTACCCAACCTACGAAACCGACCTCTCCATCAGGGTCGAGATCCAGAACCTACCCGTGCTGTCCAACAACCCCAAGCCTGGCAGGGTATCTGAGCTGTTGGCAGATCTGGATCACTGGGCTGGACGACTGACGCCCGGCTCCTACAGCAGCGACGACCTGCTATTCTGGTTGGTGGCCATGCTCCCTCGAGAGCTATGGGACGAGTGCCGTTTGACGGCTGAGCGCAAGGCTAGATCCCTCCACTACGAGGATCTATGCGTGTTGCTCCTGGAGATGGCGCTGGAGAAGGAGAGCGACTAGCACCTGAACAACTACCGTCCTGGTGGTGGAGGTTCTGGAGGCAAAGGGTACCAAGGGTCCCGACCTGGGCAGGGGACTACTCCCAAACACGCCCACGCCCGTACCATGGAGAACGTGAAGGAGCTATTCTGGTGTGATGCCAGAGACGAGCAGGGCCACCTGCAGCACGCCTCTGACTGCGAGCAGCGAGACTGCTTCGTCGTCCAGGGGAAGCAGCAGGAGAAGAACACCGGCGCCAAAGGGAAGCTGCCGGATCATTACCGCTGCACCATCACGTGTGCATTCTGCGGTAAGCGGAAGCACTACGAGGATTCAGAGTGCTACCATAAGCAACGCCTATCGGCGAAGCTTAAGGGGGAAGATCCTGGCAAAGGCTCAGGCAAAGGTGGAGGCAAGGCCAAAGGCAACGACTCCGGCAAGGGCAAGTCGAAAGGACGTGGTCAAGGTGGTCAAGACAAGGGTCAAGGTGGACGAGGAGGAGGCGCTAACCGCCAGCCCGACAACAAGAACAAGGACAAGAACGGAGGCAACCCCAACCCTAATCCAGGGGGGAACTGTAAGTGCGGCTAACCCCCATCTGCTCAGATTTTAGCAGATCTGCCCCAGATTGGCTACATCTTGGTCATTTTCTTTGCTTCGGCGGAATCGCCGCCTCGCAGCTCAGTCTCAGGATCAGACCTATATATTTCTGATGTGCCGGATCTGATTCCGCGGTCCATTCATCGTAAATCCGTCGCGTTCCGATCATTTACCTGGAATCGCCAATTGCCGCTGATGCGCGCCCGAAGCCAAATCAGCCAAATATTTTTTCACAATCGGATTTATATAAATCTTTCCAGATAGATATGGACACTCAGATGTACTTAGGATAATCCGCATCAATTTTCTTCATAGACTGGGATTTTTTGCCGGATAACAATCAGCATGGATCTTGCTTCCGTTGTTGCTGCTCTCGCCTCCGTTGGTGTCCGTGTATCGGGTTCTGCCCCCAACAGCAGCGTTCAGGTTGACTCCTCGCGTGCCTGCCCCAATGGTCTTGCCGGCCCCGAGCCCTCCGGCACCATCAACGACCCAGGGCAGCACTTTCATGGTAGCAGAGGCTACCTGAATGTTGCTTCACAGCCCTTCAGTCCACAGCCCGCTCCCCAGTACGGCCCCGTAGACCCCGCCGCTTCTGGAGAAGTAACGATTACGCTGCCATGGTGCTGCGCGAACGAGGCCTTGAGAGGAATGCCCTGCGCAAGCCCAAGCTGCCCAAGAAGGGCGCACATCAGCAGCTGTGGAGACCCAGATTACCATTATGATCCCAGTCGAAATTGGCCATCGAGCAGCTGGAATCCGCCGGCCTACGACGATGGCAACGCTCCGGTGGAGCTTACGGACCTGGCAGGTACCAACCTTCCTTACGGAGGTCCAACATTCGAGACCATTGACGCCGATCTGAACGACATTGAGATGGGTGGTCCAGGTGAGGTACCTAGCTATAATCGACCAGCCTCTTGGGCACACTGGGGCGACCATTTGTCCCCAGAAGTGACCCGTAACCTTGAGGCCCTTGAGGCCCTTTGTCTCTTAGCCTCGTCTAAGCTGATCGAACAAGAAAGAATCGCCTCTGATTTTTTAACGGAATATTTTTTCCTCCTTCAGGACGAAATTAATACCAGGATGTGGTGGCGTTCTCAAGAAGATGACACTTTTGCCATTTTTTTGCAGATCTGGGAGGCAAGCCCCTTCCCGAAGGAGAAGGGCACGGCACCTGTTCCCGGGCCCTCCGCCCCTCATCCCCCTGTTTCCATCCGCGACGATCTAGCCGCCGCGGTTGAGGAGGGAATTTTAGAGGCGGCCAGGCAGGCAAGCCTGGAAATCAGGGCTGAAGGAGCTCCCCAAGTGGACTCCTGGCTGCGGACCACCGAGATCAGCGGTCCGACAGCCTGCTCAGGCCCTTCAGGACACGGTATGTACTGTCCTGCCGACTGCTCTTGCAGATTCCAGCGAGATGCTGAGCTCCAAACGCTCAAAGATCAGATGCACCTCATCATTGAAACGCTGGGAATAAAAAATCTTTTCAACACGCACATGCGGTCTGAGGGCGCCTCATCGGTGGAACAAGCAACAGAGCCGTCGGAGGAGGCGACAGAAATTTTTTCAATTGCTCCTTCGGTGGACTCCAGGACCACCGATGCAAGGATCAGCAGGACCAAGCTAAAGGAAAGGGTTAAAATCTCTCGTTCTGAGAGTAGGACGGCGAAGGCTAGGACTGAGGCTCAGAATGCCAAGCAAACCGCCTCCCGTACTGCCCCTCCTGCTGCTGATTCCAATACCTTAGCCCAGCTGTTGCTCGCCCAGACCCTCGCCGGAGCTGGTGTGGCGAATGATGCCGCCAAGGTGTCTGCCATTACGGCCGGTGTTGGGCTGGATTTGCTTCTTAATCCTACTTCCTTGCGACTTCGTCAGGTTGCCAAGCAACCGAAGTATAATGGGAACCCCCGACGTTGGCCTCAGTTCCAACGGGAATTTAAACTGTGGGTTAAGACTCAAAAACTCCAAGATGATCAGTTCCTGATGGCCCTCTTGGATTGCCTTGAGGGAGCGCCGGCCAACACTTGGCTCAGGACTTGGAGTGATCGCGAGGATACAAGTTCCCCCCTTACCTTTGATGAGGTGTGGGAACAGTTGGAGGTACGTGGATCCCGGCTGCCAGAGGACCATTACCACCAAATGTTGAAGAATTTTCCTTCATTCTCGCGATTAATCTTGCACGAAGTGCAAGACAAAAAACAGCGCTTCTGGAATTTAGTGGAAGAAGCTGAACATTCAGGCGAAAAATTTTCTAGTGCCGAGCTGAAAAATCTGATTTTTGACAAGATCCCCTCAGAAACTGCCGCCACCCTTCGGAACAAACAGTCCGAAGAAAAGGTCAAGACCTGGTGGGCGGAGGTGGAAGGCTTCGATGCCTCTGCCAACAGGTTCTCCGTCAGGGAGGCACTTCAAAAGTGCTCCCCCACGTCCTTCTCCAAGGTGAAATTCACTGAGGAGACGTGGAAAATCAAGTTTAATGAACACGAGGATCGGGACTTGTTTGTCCAAGTCCTCAACAAGGGAGTAAGCTTCCATGGCCATCGCCTGAAGGCCAAAAACTGGGTGTTTTCGTACACCCCGAAGGAACTCTGGGAAGAGAATGAGCGGCTCGCCGACGCCGCCCATCAGAATTTCCATGAGGGTCTTGGGGGAAACAAGAATACCCAGCAAAACACCCAAAATGGGGCCCAAAAGGGCAACAAAAAGGTGAATGACACCCGGAATGTTCAGCAGCACTGTAGCATCTGCCTTCTTTTAGGTTCTACGAACCGAGCTAAGACGCATTCTACTGATAATCACCGATGGTCTCCTTACGATCACAAGGTGATTGGTGAAAATGTCAGTAATTCGCAGAATTCAGACAAGAATGACAGACAGGTGCATGGTGGAAAGGCTGGAAAAGGGAATCCGACCCCCTCCGGTGAAAACAAAAATCCTGGAGGCCCTGGCGGGTCCCAAGGCACAGGAAATCGGACTCCATCCGGCTCCGGTGGGCAGCCGAACGGCCAGAAAAATCCCAATAGCAACGCCGGAGGCGGAAATCGAAATCCAGGCCAAACCCCTCAATCCGGTACAAACAAGGGAAATGCTCCAGGATTCCAGGGTAAAGGTAAGGGAAATCCTTCTGGGACCCCTTTCTCTGGTAAGGGCAGAGGGCGTGGCGACGGTGGAGGTCCATCATCCGGCGGCCGTGGCCGTGGACGTGGAAAGGGCAACCATCGTGTGGATCAGGTCTCAGGTGCAGATCAGGTGTCCGATGCGGATCGAGATTACGTTGAAAATGCCTTGAATCCAGCAGATGATCCGCTCCAAGATGAGTGGATCGACGAATCAGGGTGTGTCCACAATGTTAACGCAGCTACTGGAGGTCAGAACGCCTAGGGGAGCCACGAAAATCGCCCCTCCCCAGGCGATTTCAGGCATGATCCCCAGATTCCTTCTCGACCACTACTTGATGTAGGGTCGCTTGTCTCCTCTCCCCTGGATCCGGCAGCGGATCCTTCTGTTGTAGTGGACGAGGTTGGTGTACAGTCCAAGCACAGGGCCCGTCAGTTTGTCACAAAGATGTGGGTCTCTGATCGCAAGGGCAATTTCCACCTCGCCACTTGTTTGTGTGACAATGGATCGGAGGTAAATCTCCAATCCAATTCCTTTTTGCCTGACGACTGCGTGTTTGATTCGCCTCTTCCTGTTACCCTCGAGGGAGTTTCTGGACATTCTCTCGCAGGTGGGCAACGCGGTTGTTATATATCAACTCATTTGGTCGCTCAAGACCTTTGGGAAGAAGGTAATGTGGAGGAAGTTGTCCTTAAGGATGACTACTTCTATCGTGCCGACATAAAGTATGACCTTTACTTGGGCCATCCTTGGCTTCGCAAGAACAGGGTAGCGCCCGTAGGTCATCGGCGTTGTTTTTTGCTGGAGTCAGGTCCCTTGGAGCGTCCTGAATTTCGTTTTTTGCACGCAGGGTTTAAAAGTGCAGAAGAATTTTTGAAGCAAAAGGTTACACCAAAATTTGGCGAAGATGTCACCATTGCAGAGGTGAATGGGAGTGCCGATTACTCCCGAGAGTTAGAATGTCTTCGTAGGGACTCCCAGCCACGACGCCCTTCGCGCTGGCACTCTTCATCCTACAGAGTTGTCGACAAATGGCGCGATACGATTTGTGAATATTTTTATGAACACCATTCCTTTTGGCCACAGTATGATGCCTTTGCTAACCGCGAGAACAAGCGCTTTGACAAACACTTTCGCGACGCTTGGACCCATAAATGGGACAAGAAGTTATGGATTAATCCTCCGTTTCACTTAATCCAGCAGGTCATCCACAAAATCAAGCAAGATAAAACCCAGGCGATTTTAGTTGTGCCCTTGTGGGACGACAAGCCTTGGTTTCAGGAATTGCAAGACATTTGTGTAGATTACATCGAACTTCCCAGGAAGATTAAGCTGTATGCCAGGGACGACACAGGTCCCCTGCCACAGCGGCCCTGGAGTTCGCTTGCATTCCTGGTGGATGGAAAGCTTTCTGACTCTGATTCTGCTGATTCCTGTGTTGGGTCTGAATCTGAGGTTGAGCGTGGTACTGATGATGAATCTTTTTTTTCTGATTTTTGTCCGTCAGATGCCCAAGGTGATCCAACGTCAAATGGATCCGCCTCGTCTCCCTCTTCCCCAATATGATCTACATCCAAAAGAATCTACGGCGCACGGACGACGAAAAAATTTGCTTCGCGCCGCAAATTCAGAGTTTTTTATGAAAAACCCCGTGTGGAAGCTTTCATAGATCCTTTCGAGGAGCTGGATCACGAAGAGAATCTCTGGAATGTCGACACTCGACCCACCTATCTTCAAGAGGCAGTTGATACGGACCTTTTTAGGGACATCCGTAAGAAGATTCTTCCTGCCAAGGCCGAAGAAATCGCCAAAGTTTTTTCGACAGTAATTCCTGGCGATCAGGTGGACACTGAGTTGTGTTCCAAGAAAAGAGATAAGATTTTTGAGGAACGGAAGGACACAACCCTTTCGGGGAAGTTGATCAAAGACCCCCCTGTCCGTGGGCAGTTCGGTGAAGCCTTCATCAAGCTTCGTGAAGGTTACAAGGCGAAGAAACAGCGTCCTTATGAGAACCATGGACACAAACATGAGATACTCAGAAAAATAATCGAGAGAAATCTCAGGGAATTTGGTTGGCTTGAGGGTTGTATGACCAGCGAATGGTGCTGTGCACCCTTCACAGTCCCGAAGCCGCCGCCTGCAGACCAGAACACTATTGATGGTTGGCGAATGGTTGTTGATTTTCGCAACCTCAACGCCGAAACCAAGGCGGATTCACACCCCCTGCCCCTCATTGAGGAGGAAATCGCCAAGAGGGCAAGAGGTCGTTTGTTTTCTGTGCTGGATCTCCGTCACGGCTTTCACCAAATGCCGTTGAGGAAGGACAGCCGACCTCTCACCTGTATGTGCACGCCATGTGGCCCAGTCCAGTGGACGGTCATGCCCATGGGCCTGAAGAACGCCCCTTCGTTTTTTCAAAGAATGATGGAGGATGTGCTTTTTACAGCTCATCCTGAGCTTCGTGCCTTCGTGAGTGTGTACATAGATGACATAATCATCGCGACAGAGGGGGAGGGACTGACCGAAGCCGAGCTGGTGGCCCTACATGAAAAGCAGCTGAACCAGGTTTTGGACATTCTTGATGCCAATCAGCTGATTTGTGGGCCAAAGAAGGGAAAACTATTTTTAAAATCAGTCGAATTTTGTGGTTCTCTCCTTGAGAATGGCACCCGACGACCCAGTCCAGGGAAGCTCGTCGCTATTCAGAAGTGGAAGCGCCCTGAGACGATCACGGAATTGAGAGGATTCCTGGGTTGTTGCAATTTTTACCACACTTTTGTGCCGAATTATGCCAAATTTGCTGCCCCCCTCACTGAATTATTGAAGGTAGGGAGAGATGCGGGCAAGGCAGGTTCAAAGGTTCGTGTCAAGTGGACTGACGAGTGCGGGGAGGCCTTCCATCAATTGAAGGCGGCCCTCTGCGAAGTCGCCACGTTGCATGTGCCGAAATTCGACCGACCCTTCTACATAAGAACCGACGCTTCTAGGTACGCGATCGGAGCTGTCCTTGAACAGGTTGATGAAGCCACAGGTGATCATTACCCTCTTGCATTTTGGTCTCGGAAGCTAGCTCCACGCCAGATGCAATGGTCACCGCCTGAGCAAGAGACTTACGCCATAATTTGCGCTCTGAAGAAGTACCAATCGTGGGTTGGCACCAATCGAGTCGAGGTCCTGACGGATCATCGATCTCTGGAATATTGGGCCACCGAACACATTGATACTGTCGCGAGCCCAGCTGGTCGACGGGCCAGATGGCATGAATTTCTCAGTTTGTTTGACCTCCATGTGTCGTATTTGCCTGGAAAACACAACACGGTAGCCGATGCTCTGAGCCGATGGGCTTACCCCGCTTCAGAGGGGCTGCAAAGTACCAACATCCATGGTACGGAGCAGGACCGCCACGTCGTAATCGAGTGGGATCAAGAAGAAAAAAAGCTCATTCGACGTGAATGCATGCAATGCACTGTTAAACAGCACGCATGCCCGTGTCATGACATCACGGCCTTCTCAGATCCGGCGCATGCTCATGAAATTATAACCAAATCACTGAAAGTCGTGGAGAAAGTCACCGATCCCTCCTCAGGGAGTGTGAAACGGTTTGACTATACCCGACGTGTAAGTGGATTTCGGTTGATTCAGGGCATTCAGCGTCGAGATCCGGCCAAAACTCCACCCCTGCCGAAAGATTCCCTTATCATCCGTGACTGGACGTCCGATTATCTGCATGATTCCATGTTTAAAGAGGTCTTTGAGAATCTCAAATCCAAAGATGCTCATAAAAATGGAGTTTATGCTGAGTATTCGTTGGATGGGGGGAAGCTGTGGATGGAGGGTAAATTGTGCGTACCAGACGCCCTGGCCCCCCGAGTGTTAAACTGGTGGCACAAATGGGAGTCCCCCCACGCACATGGCCGTAGATTATGGTCGATGATTAAACATAGGTTGTTCGGCTCAAGGCTATATACTCACTGTATGAAAGTAGCCGCCGGATGTGCCCAATGTGCTGTCGCGACGCCACCCAGCGCGAAGAAGCACGGCCATCTGAGGCCACATCCTATTCCGGAGCGCCTCTTTAACAGAGTCACCAGTGATTTCTTCTATCTCGGTGAACTCGATGACGAAGAGTGCCATTGGACCAATAAAAAGGTCAATGGTGTGCTCCTTATTCAGTGCCGTCATTCTGGCTACATTCAGGTGTTGCCTTGCAACATCGAGTCAATGACTGGCAAGGCTGCCGCCAAATGGTGCGCGCAGACCTGGATGGGAGGTTGGGACGTCCCATCCGAGGTAGTTACGGACTCAGGCAAAGAGTACACCTCCGAATGGTGGAGAGAATTATGTGCTCGCCTTGGAATCCACCACCTCAGATGTGAAATCCACTCACATCGAGCGCTGCCTGGCGAAAGAGCCGGCCGCTCAATTATAAATATGCTTCGTAAGGAGCTCGCCAGTGAGAAAGACTTCCATTGGCTTGAAGTTCTCTTCGCATTGCTTCGCCGTTACCACAACACGCCTTTGTACCATGGCCTTTCTCCAAATGAAATTGTCTTTGGACGAAAGAAGTGTTGGTGGAACATGCCGTTGAATAATCCTCGCCCCTGTAAAGATGCTTCGTTGTTTTTGGACGAAATCCAACGAGCAGAAAAAACTGTCTCGAAATTAACCGACAAGCATCAAGCTGACTGGCTTTGGGTCCAGAATCAAGGCCGAAAAAACCCCCACAATTTTGAAGTCGATGATCGAGTTTGGCTTCGAAAATCCGAAACCACCCTGGACGGAGATGATAAGCTTCTTCCCTTGTGGGAGGGGCCATTCGCTGTTACAGCGCGTCTAGGTGAGAACAGGTGGAGGATTCGTGTGGATGTCAGCAGGGAGATTGACGTTTCGGGCGATCGCCTCAAGAGAGAGATCCCCTCCCCCAAGGATCGGGTTAAACCCCTTTTTTGGACTTCGAAATTTTTGTCCCATCGGGTCATCGAAGGGGGGAAGTACGAACTCAAGAGGATTTTAGAAGCAAGACCTGACGGAAAGGGCGAATGGGAATTTCTATGTGAGTGGAGGGGCTTTGATTCCAGTCACAACAACTGGGAACCAGCCCATTCTTTTGTCCATGGGTACACCAAGGGGTTCATCGACTTCCTCAAGAAGCACCCCGAAATTGGCGTACTCCTGACAGACTGTCTGTCGAAACCAGATAGACAGGTGGAGAGCGACGGAAAAAGACCTGTGGTGAATCGAGATCCAGCCTTTTGCGGCCCTCAGCAGCCACATTCCAGGGCTGATCCGTCGATCCCCCCTCCTGCGGTCAGGCCAGCCCAGGAGCCAAATGAGGACCAAGCTTCGAGTTCGGCCGCTGATTTGCAGCGCCCAAGCCGTACGAGGGCCCCACCAGACAGGTTGGTGGTCACATGTATTCGTGCTTGGCCGAATTGAGGGAGATCTGTCGTGACTTGAGTCGCCGACGCCATAATCTGGGTAACAGTCGTCTAGTCCAGGGCGTCATGGCACTCGTCGCTAGGGCTCAAGGGTGTAGGTTCGAAACCCTTGCATGTCCAACTCCTACAAAAGCTCCAGCCTCGCCCCGTCGACCACTTATTCCAATGTGAGTGTTCTGACGACTTGAAAAAACCACATCATGTCGTATAAACCACATTCTGCTCAATCCACTGTTCATTCTTCCTGATTTCGAAATGATGTGGAGAACTGCGAATGTTTGATAATTTGATGTCAATCAACTTTTCTTTGGTCTCCGTTCGGCAGACATGGCGTAGATACGCTGCCGAAAGCCACGGAGTGTGCTGCCGTGTTCAGAAAAAACCAAACTCAGGCTTAATTCAGGCAGATTCGGGGTAATCTTGTCTCTGTTGGTCTGTGCATCTTTGGAATTTGGCTACTCGTGCAGATGGAAGCAAATGTACATAGTAAAAACGCTGGCCAGCGACATTCACCCCTACAGGCACCCCCTGTAGTACTGGCTGCACCAGATGCGACGCCAGGAACTCAGATCTTACCTTCATTTGCCGTGATGCTGAAGCCAAAGTCCAGATTCAGATCCAGATTCCTTGAATTTACCTTGAATTCCTCAGGTTTGTCCATCATTCTGCCACTGTTGCAAGAAACCCAGACGTCAATTGTTCAGACAACCTTCAGATAGGAGCTCTAGGGACTTCTAACAGCAACCTCTGAAGTCCGTAAGCTTCGTTGTATTTTTGGCACACGCCAATGTGAGCTCAATCCGACCTGAAACTGTCGAAAATGGTGAATCCAAGTGTCTTGTGGGACTCAATCAAAAGATTGGCCTTGTCCAAGTCGATTGACACCGCCGCCACTGTAAAAAAAGGACCATGCGGTGTCTCTCAGTTATATACTGTCAGTAAAGCGCCTTCAGCGAACCTTCGGCGCGTTACATGCCAAGGATCCAGGGCCAGCATGTCCCATCATGATGCATCATCACATGATCCACATTTTCATAGAATCTGTTGGATGCTCGCGAACCAACGTGCCGGAAAGCACAATTGAGCTGAATAAACGACAATATATATTAACTTTAGTCTAAACGAAGGTATTAGTAGTTTCAGTTTTAGACATTCCGCTTCATTTCACCTTCATCTTAGGGAATTTGCTGATTTTAGGACATTTTAGGTTGATTTCCTTGTCATCTCCTCTCATTCCTCGAAGATCTGTGTACAGATAAGTGAACAGAAAAACATCCCTACCATCTGTGGTTCACTTAGGAGTTGCAGACTACATTTGTATTTGTTTTCCCTCTCTGTGACTGCTTCATCTCCTTCATCTCTGCTCAAATTGATTCTCAATCTTGCTGAATCCTGTGATCATCCACCAGATGCGCCAAATCTGAAGCACATGCTGCACTTTTCAGAACGAGAAAAGCGGGAGTAACACGATGTAGAGTACGTGGAGGACACCGTAGCGTGCCCGCGACAGCTAAACTGTGCCAAAGCGCCGAGATGTCACTCCATTTCTTGATTCCCCCACTCAATCCATCAATAATCTACCTCATTCTTAACCAGGGCATGGTTTGGTATCGATTCTCGATACGTTTACATGCTTTTTAGCCTCTAACCTAATGTTTCACTGCACGGAGGACTGTTTTTCACTCCTCATTCTGTCTCATTTCAGGTTCATCCATCCTGATTCAGTGCCAATTCAGCCCAAATCAGGTCAGATCAAGCAGATTTCGCCCCATCGAGGCTACATTTCTATTTTTTTCTGGGACTTACCCGCACTACGTTCTTCGTTGACGTAGCGACACACCCCAGTGTGTTTTTGGAGGGGGAGTGTAAGTGCGGCTAACCCCCATCTGCTCAGATTTTAGCAGATCTGCCCCAGATTGGCTACATTTTGGTCATTTTCTTTGCTTCGGCGGAATCGCCGCCTCGCAGCTCAGTCTCAGGATCAGACCTATATATTTCTGATGTGCCGGATCTGATTCCGCGGTCCATTCATCGTAAATCCGTCACGTTCCGATCATTTACCTGGAATCGCCAATTGCCGCTGATGCGCGCCCGAAGCCAAATCAGGCAAATATTTTTTCACAATCGGATTTATATAAATCTTTCCAGATAGATATGGACACTCAGATGTACTTAGGATAATCCGCATCAATTTTCTTCATAGACTGGGATTTTTTGCCGGATAACAATCAGCATGGATCTTGCTTCCGTTGTTGCTGCTCTCGCCTCCGTTGGTGTCCGTGTATCGGGTTCTGCCCCCAACAGCAGCGTTCAGGTCGACTCCTCGCGTGCCTGCCCCGAGCCCTCCGGCACCATCAACGACCCAGGGCAGCACTTTCAGGAACTCCGAGGCCTCTGGAAGCCTGTCTGGACCTACCACACGCTCACAAACGCAGGCCCAGCAAGAACAAGGAGCCAAGCGTGAGCATGAAGGTGGTGATGACGGCAACGCTAAGAAGAGGAGCCGTTTCATGAGGATGGCCCGCAAATTGCGGAGCAAGGGGTTCGAGGTGACCTGTCCCGCGGAGTTCTGACCGGGACGCTCTGGTGGCACCCAAGACCTGGTGTTTTGGGTACGTATCCGACTAGGGGGACGCGAATACCTGGGGGTATTGGACACTGGCGCCACCATATCTATAGTGGCCAAGAAAATTTTACCTTGTGGGAGCCTGAAGAACACCATGACCACCGCCGCTATACGCATGGGGGATGGACATGTGGTGCACAGCTGCGGGGACTGTGAAGTGGAGGTACCTATGGGCTCTCGGACTATCGCCCATCGGTTCTGTGTGATGGACACTGAGGCCTTCGACTTTGTACTGGGTACTGACTTCTTCGTACAGCACTCCCAGATACAATCCCTGACGCTGCAAGCGCCCTACCTCCTCTACGTGGACCACGGCAGTGGCAGAGAGTCTGTGCCACTGGAGCAGTCGGAACATACCTCGAGTTACCTGAGGCTATCGAAGGAGGAGCCCTCGAACATGATGGCGGCCTCCAAAACTGAGGACTATCAACTATTGGGGGAAGTCCTAGACCAAGGTCTGAAGGAGTTGGGTTACTCTCGAGAAGACCTAAGTGTGGAGTTGTTCGCCAGCGACAAGCAACATGTACTGGACCTATACTGCAGCAAGGGGAAGAACTGCAGCTACAAATTTTACTGGCCCTCTTTCGGGATGGCCTACGGGAACCCCAGGTTCAGTGAACTGAGGAAGGTGCTGACCAAGGTGGCCTTGGAACATTCCCGTATGGTCCTGTGTGCCCCGATTGGGGAGCCCATGGGGGCAACGAGTACTGGCGAAACCTCCTGGACAGGCTGACTATCAGCTCTGTTCGTTTGCCTGATGAGGCCATCTACGTGCCTCTGGGACGCAAGACGCCTATTGGGAAGCCCGGATGGGGGAGTATGCTCAGCGTGGTGGACGGAAGTCTTACCACCATCCCCTGGGAGGACCTGGACCCGACTCTGGTCCAGGCTATACAACGAGAAAGCGATGGACTCGCCTTGGGTGACTTGAAGGATCGCCTACGACCTCAAGATGCTGTTGAGACTACACCCGGAGGAGATGAGTACGTCGTGACTGACACCAACGCCCCCAACTCTCCCTGTCATGTACCTGTTCCTGATGGAGTCTCTGAGTGTGGACTATCTGAGCTACCTAGCTCTATCCACTCAGATGACCAAACTGAGCACGACACCTTCTTCGTGCAGACCTGTGTGGAGGAAGTGGAGAACGCCGAGTACGTCGCCCCACTGAAACCCCTACTCTCCATGAGGGTGGAAGACCCCGTGGACGAGGAGCTGGACCCTGGATCCAGGCTCAGGGAGTATGTGGATTCCAAGAGGAAGTTGGTGGCGAAAAAGCTATGCTACGCGAAGCCTACCCGCAGCTCATGGCCACTGAAGCAAGGACGTATGGGAGACCTATCCCAATTGAAGGAGGACCTCGAACAGAAGATCACCACCTGGCAAAGGGAGGTAGATCTTAAGCTCATGAAGAGCGTGTGGGGCGCCCATGTGAGGACCCCAGAGGAGGACGACCTCTCGGAGGAATGTGTATGTGAACCCCCTCGAGCGTGCCTATGTTGCCATCATCCATCGGAGATGGTCGAACAAGACCTTCTATATGCCTACCAAGGGCTGAAGGATACTACCACGGGCGAAGAGTCGGTGGAGGACCACCTCCCGACGTCTATTACTCAGGGGGCAAGCAACTTACACTCTGACGAGGACATGGAGGACAAGATCAAGATATTGGACCCGCGGGTACAGAAGCTTATACGGACCTATCTGGAGGTTTTTCGGAGAACTACCCCCTCCAGCCTCATGCGACAAGCTGGTACAGATGGACCTCAAACTGAAACCCGAGTTCGTGGGTCATAAGATTCGGAGGAGACCCTATCCAGCTCCTAAAGAGCAGGCCGACGAGATTGAGCGACAGATACAAGAATGTATCGACGCTGGCCTAGTCCTGGAGTACAAGGACGGGGACTACCCCCTACACTGCAGCCCCTGTTTCCTGGTGGCTAAACCTGGGTCTACAGCCAAACGGCTGGTAGTGGACTATGGAGAGCTGAACAAGAAGACGCTGAACCACTCAGGGTCCATTCCCAATATGGAGTCTACCCTGGAGAAGATAGCCTCCTGTCGCTACAAGACCAAGATGGACAAGCGAAGCGGATTCTGGCAAGTGGACCTGACGCCCAACGCACAGAAACTACTGGCCTTCATCACCCCTCAGGGGAGGGTGTTCAAGTGGAAGGTCATGCCGTTTGGCGTGGCTAACGCACCCGCTCTATTCCAAGAGCTGATGAACAAGATATTGTCCATCCTACGAAGAAGACCTAAGGTGCAGGAGCTCATATCCCGTGGTGCCCAGATGGAGGCTCACATCGACGATGTATGCCTCGGGACCAATACCCAGGAGGATCACATAATCCTCTTGGGTGAGTTCTTTGCGGTCTGCCAGGAGAACCACACACGACTCAAGCTGGAGAAGTGTGAGTTCATGCAGGAGACCATGCAGTACCTGGGGTTTGACGTTGGCTATGGGTGGTGGACCCTAGCGGCCTCTAAGGCCAAACCCCTGATGGATGCCAAGGTACGACACGAGGACCCCAAGAAAGGACTTCATGATGTACGCAGTTTCATTGGGGCGTGCAACTTCTATCGCCGCCACATCAAGAACTGCACCTATACCAGCGCCGTTCTGACGGACTTGATTAAGAAGAGTACTACTTGGCGCTGGGGCCCACAAGAGCAACAAGCGTTTGACGAGCTCAAAGACAAGGTAGCCAACGCTAAGTGCTTGGGCGTGCCTAGGGCACAAGGGGAGATTATCCTGGTGACCGACGCCAGCAATGTGGGCGGTGGTGGAACGTTGTCTCAATGGCAAGCACTAGAGAAGGAGGAGTTCGACTCGGCCATTTCCCAATGGGGGATGGAAGGTCTCAACCGAGATGGAACCCTCAAGCACAGCTACCCTGACGACAAGTTGGTCCTAGTACCTCTGGGCCACTGGAACTGGAAGTGGAACCAGGCCAGGGGGAACTACTCCACCTATGAGCAGGAATTGCTCGCGGGTATGCTGGTGCTATCCTCACAAGCACGACTGTTGGGGAGTAACCCTGTGGTCTGGCTGTGCGACCAAGAACCGGTCCGCAGATTCAAGAAGGGCCCCCCACCTGAGAAGGCCAAGCTACGGCGTTGGTGGACCTACCTCAGTCAACTACGGCTGACGGTACACCATATCCAGGGAGTGAAGAACGAGTGCGCCGACTACATCAGCCGCAACAACTTCGACGCCCTGATCGGTGCCCGGTCTGAAGCGCTGGCTAAGGAGGCGTTCAGCCGTATGGACGTACACCTGGACCTGAACATGACCATGATACGCCCCCTGGATGGACTCCAACAATCGGAGTACCTGAAGGAGTTTGGGGATATCTACAAGCGCCTGGAGAAACGCCTTGAACCCCTCCTGGTCAACCAAGATCAGTGGAAGAGGGACAAGAGCTACCTCTGGCACGAGGACCGCATTGTGGTGCCTAGTGACCGAGTCCCAGCGCTGCTGAAGTGGACCCATGAGTCCAGCGGTCATGTGGGTGCTGACCGTACCCTGAGGCTGTTCAAGCAGTGGTTCCACACTACGTGGACGGACGACCAACTGCGGAAGACACTCCAGCCTATCGTGGACAAGTGCCCGTGCAGGTCCTGTAAACCAGGGGATATCAGGGACAGAGGTCTCTACTCGACCCTGCCCATCCCACACTGTGCCAACAGTGTTCTATACGTGGACTACACGGAGATGCCAAAGTTCGGGGGCTATGACTTCGCCCTCGTGGTAACCTGTGGGTTGACCAGGTTTACCAGGGTGTTCCCATGTACCAAGCACATTACCGGGGAGGAGACTATCAAGATACTCCTGGAGGAGTGGTTTTGTGTCTATGGGGCGCCCAAGGAGATCAACTCCGATGAGGACGTACGAGTACGCTCAGATACTGGCTGGTACAAGAGGGTCCTGAGATCCCTCAATGTCCAGGTGTCTACGGGGATTCCCTACTCTCACACGAGCAACCCCCTATGTGAGCGACAGATTCGTGTCCTGAAGGAGAACGTCGGGATATGGTGCAAAACTGAACGCACCAGAGACTGGGTGAGACTACTCCCCGTCATATCCTTGATGATGAACTCCCAAGAGAGTTCTGCTACTGGCTACTCGCCCCATGAGCTATTCCTAGGGCGCCCGGCATGGTTCCTACATGCCCCCTATCCAGAGGACACCCATTCTTCTGTGGGTGAATGGGTCCAAGAGCAACAAGCGAAGGTGGACAAGGCCAAGGCTATGCTCCAGAGAGTGAGGGAGCGTCAGTGGAACAAGAAGAACAAGCATCGAGTACCGGCTGCCTACCAAGAAGGGGACTGGGTGCTGGTGCACCACAGTCGACTACCCGCCTGGCCACGCTCTACCAGCGATGACCCATACTTCGGGCCGTACAAGATTCTATCTGTGGATGGACACCGTATCACCGTGCGGTGTTCTCCCCGTCTAGGGGGGACCCTGGTGTGCGCTGCTCAGCACCTGAAGCGCTACTATGATCCTGAAGACCTCTGTGGGCAGGAGTGGGAGCTGAACGACGAGGAAATCGCCGCCCTGGACCTACAAGGGGCTGCCAGCCCTATGGAAGTTGAAGGTGAACTCCCCGACATGAACGCCGAGGAGATGGCTAAGGAGGGCTTCTACCTGGTGAAGTCTGTCCTACGCTACCGCTATCGCCAGGGTTGGCGCTTCCTCACCCTCTGGGAAGGGTTTGGAGTCGAAGAGGCCACCTGGGAGCCCTTCTCTGCATTTGTTCTACCTGAGGGACGCCTAAACTCAGTTCTGGTTGACTACTTGTCCCAGAACAACCTTGGTGAGTTGCTGAGGCTCGCTGAGACGCTTGCCTCCAAGACTAAAGCTAGGGACTGAACCTTACCCTTACCTGCCAAAGCGTATGTGTGAGTGTGCTATACCTAAGGTTTTGAGAGCAAGCCGCAGAAGTGGTGTCCTAATTATACCCAAGTCTGCGCCCTTGCTAAACCTGGAGGGTTGGCTTATTGATGCCACGGGGTACGCCCCGGGTCTCCCCTCCCCTATGCGCCCAATTTCTGTGCTGGCGCAAAACCTTTGGGGAATACCCAGCGTACTAATCCAGGTATTGTTTTCCCTACCTATCTGTCTACTACAGGGAGGGGTGGCCAAAAGCTATGAAGGCTTGAAAACGCCGTTTTGCTATGTGGCCAAAACACTGACCTAACCACTGCCACAGCCCACCAACCCTGCTAAAATTGCAGGAAACGGGTGGGACAGTGACACACGCACTACAGGTCCTACACACCCTACAGTGGCACCATCCTGGTGGGCGATCACTGGGGCAACTGGCTCAAGCCCCCACTCAGGACTACCACTCCTACACGCACACTCTACTGGGCGTTGCGAAGGCAAAGGTCTCGTGGGTCCTAGCGACCCTCCTGTGAAATGACAAGAGAACACAGCGCTGCTAAGCAACTGTGGCCTAACAGGGGACGCCACAACGCGTTTCCCCTGCTAGGGCTTGGAGGGAAGGAGTGCTCTCGCATGCAAGGCGCAGATGTCGATGAAGTCGGACTCCCTGCTCTGCCACAGGCGGAGCGGAGTTACTTGTTTGTGTGATCTGCGCCCTTGTTTAGCAGGGCATAAAAAAATGCTGCTGCACCAATCACCCTACCTGCCCACCTGTAAAACAAAGGCAAATGAAAGGGCGTTTGCGGCGGAGGAACCAAGCCACACTCCAGGTATTATACCCTTCTCAGTGTGACCTATAATACACTGTCCGCAAACACGGTGGAGGACCAGCTACCCTTGTCAAGCAAGCAAGCTTTAAGGGACTCCTCAGGTTCTCTTAAAGAACGTACCGAGGAGCCCCTGGGTAGCCTAAACAAGGTTTACCGTGCGCACTTCGCGTGGCCTACCCTTTAATGCGTGTGTGCATGCGCGAGTATGCACGATCGTCGTGGGCAAACCTGCCCATCTCAACCACAATCCAAACTCCACCAGGGGGTGGCCCCGCCTGGGCTTACTCACCTTACCTACCGCTGGAGAGAGAGAGCAAGTGAGGGGCGCATGCGAAGAACGTTGCTATGCACTTGTGTGTATGTCTAATCACCCTGATCTGACCGCTAATCATCTGCAATCTTTCTAATCAATCCCTCTATCGCGTTCTATCTTTGTTAGCGCTGCTACAAGGCTCGTTCACGGAGACACGAGACGAGCAATGTGTATGCAGCATACGAGACGAACAAAGCTGTAGTTTATACCTGATTCATTGAAGTCTTTTTCGTTGATTGTCGAATTCTTGAATTTTCGAATCTTCTATTAGTGTGGGTGGAATCTGTATGTTTATTTATTAATGTGTGTCTCGTCATTTTCAAGACTACGTGAGACATACGTTTACAATTCCATTATTTCTCCGTTTTCTGGCGCTTCGCTAGGAGCCGCTCCTGCGCGCCGCCATTTTATGCGTATGAATTTCTGGATTTAAAAAATCCAGAGATGACTATAATTTCTATAAAAATGTGCTACAGATGCACAATTGGATTCTGCTCAGGTGTGTTGTTTCAGAAAGATTCTACGCCGTCATTTGACGGATTTTGGTGTCGTCGCTTCGTTTTTGCGTGGATTCGTCCATAATTCTCCCATTCCTGCCTCTGCAGATACCCACGCGCAGCCTCGCTGAGTAGGCTGTGTTCGGGCCGAAACGCAGGTGCCTGGAGAGACTGAGCAGAACCAAGACCACACCAAGGGGCAAATTAATTTCTTTCACGACTCCCTTCGCCCTAAGACAGGTCACAGGTCGCCAGCAGGTTTACGAGAACCCATGCGAGTGTGTATAATGTGTCTTGCGTTGGGTTTGTGTCGACGCTGCGTCTTGGAGGGAGGGATGCATATGCACATGTTTGGCATGCTCCCATACTAACCCAACCAAGCCACAGGAGCCCCAGCCGCGCCATGAGCGCTGAGTCTTCAGTGTGGATTGTTACAAACAAAGCAGCAAAAGAGCGCCAGCCATGGTGAGCGCTCATTTTTCAGTGTGAGGGAAACTGTAGGTATTTTAAAGTAGATGTGGAAACCAAGGAAAGGGGAAGAAAAATTCCCTTTTTCCTAAAATGCGACAGTGGTGGCCACCACAGCACAAGGGGGGAGTAAGAAAAAGTGGTTTTCCATTGCTTTGAGGCATACTCTAGTTGTATTAGAGATGCACTGAGCATCCATGCATTTTTATCTTAGTATTGGTCCAACCAAAAGTGGTGATAACACATTTTGACCTATGGAACCAAACACCCAATCAGGATATGGAGTGGACCCCTTAATCCCCTTTCAATGTGAAGCTATTCATCTTTTCCTGAGTTTACTGAGCACTGACATACCTAAGGTAGAGCCTATGAATTTATCTATGTTTTTCCATGAATACTTATCTGCCCTAGTGGTATACACCCTAGGGGGCTGGGCACCTCTTTTTGAGAGGTCCTGGGTTCAATTCCTGGTCAGCCTAGCTAAGTAGGAAGATCCCATGTGACATGGCAGTGACCTCATCGCCACATGCCCTGCCACCTCAGCACATATGGGACCCAAAACAAAGAGTGCACATCTCCTGAGATGGCACTATGGAGAGAGAGTGACCATGGGGCAGCTTTCTAACTCTTTTCCAAAAACATTACACTGCAGCCCTTCATGCTTTGATCCTGATTCTCTTCTCCTTGCACACTTCTGGCTTGGGCTATCCTGGATTGACTTGGATTTACTGTATTTCAAGAAACAAAAGCTTTTCATCTCCCAAAACAAGGAGCAGGACACCCTACAGCAACAGCAAGCAGCAGGAGAAGCAAAAACACAGTGCTGAAAACACTATAAACTTTTCTCCCATGAGTCCAGCGGTCATGTGGGTGCTGACCGTACCCTGAGGCTGTTCAAGCAGTGGTTCCACACTACGTGGACTGACGACCAACTGCGGAAAGCCCTCCAGCCTATCGTGTACAAGTGCCCGTGCAGGTCCTGCAAACCAGGGGATATCAGGGACAGAGGTCTCTACTCAACCCTGCCCATCCCTTACTGTGCTAACAGTGTTCTATACGTGGACTACACGGAGATGCCAAAGTTCGGGGGCTATGACTTCGCCCTCGTGGTGACCTGTGGGTTGACCAGGTTTACCAGGGTGTTCCCATGTACCAAGCACATTACCGGGGAGGAGACTATCAAGATACTCCTGGAGGAGTGGTTTTGTGTCTATGGGGCGCCCAAGGAGATCAACTCGGATGAGGACGTACGAGTACGCTCAGATACCGGTTGGTACAAGAGGGTCCTGAGATCCCTCAATGTCCAGGTGTCTACGGGGATTCCCTACTCGCACACGAGCAACCCCCTATGTGAGCGACAGATCCGTGTCCTGAAGGAGAACGTCAGGATATGGTGCAAAACTGAACGCACCTGAGACTGGGTGAGACTACTCCCCGTCATATCCTTGATGATGAAATCCCAAGAGAGTTCAGCTACTGGCTACTCGCCCCATGAGCTATTCCTAGGGCGCCCGTCATGGTTCCTACATGCTCCCTATCCAGAGGACACCCATTCTTCTGTGGCTGAATGGGTCCAAGAGCAACAAGCGAAGGTGGACAAGGCCAAGGCTATGCTCCAGAGAGTGAGGGAGCGTTAGTGGAACAAGAAGAACAAGCACCGAGTACCGGCTGCCTACCAAGAGGGGGACTGGGTGCTGGTGCACCACAGTCGACTACCCGCCTGGCCAAGCTCTACCAGCGATGACCCATACTTCGGGCCGTACAAGATTCTATCTGTGGATGGACACCGTATCACCGTGCGGTGTTCTCCCCGTCTAGGGGGGACCCTGGTGTGCGCTGCTCAACACCTGAAGCGCTACTATGATCCTGAAGACCTCTGTGGGGAGGAGTTGGAGCTGAACGACGAGGAAATCGCCGCCCTGGGCCTACAAGGGGCTGCCAGCACTATGGAAGTTGAAGGGGACCTCCCCGACATGAACGCCGAGGAGATGGCTAAGGAGGGCTTCTACCTGGTGAAGTCTGTCCTACGCCACCGCTATCGCCAGGGTTGGCACTTCCTCACTCTGTGGGAAGGGTTTGGAGTCGAAGAGGCCACCTGGGAGCCCTTCTCTGCGTTTGTTCTACCTGAGGGACGCCTAAACTCAGTTCTGGTTGACTACTTGTCCCAGAACAACCTTGGTGAGTTGCTGAGGCTCGCTGAGACGCTTGCCTCCAAGACTAAAGCTAGGGACTGAACCTTACCCCTAAGTGTGCTACGTATGTCTGTGTGTGTCTCACTTCTCTCCCGGGCGTGGCTCCCGGAGACCAGGCTTCGCTGATGTCGGACCGAAGGTCCTAGTCAGGTACTGGTACCACTCCTTTGGCGCCCAATTTCTGTGCTGGTGCCTATCCTTGGGGGAAGACGGCAAAAGCCCTACCTACTAGAGGGGAGGGGTGGCCAAGTGTGCTAAGGGCATTCAAAACGCCCATTTTTGCTAAAGGCCAAAAGCTAACGCACTCCCTTGCTCACGAGGAAAAGCACGCGGGACAGGAGACACCACTACTCTACACACCCTACCTATAGTGGCACCATCCTGGTGGGCGAGCACTTCTGCAACTGGCTCAAGCCCCCACTCAGGACTACCACTCCTACACGCACACTCTACTGGGTGTGGTTGAAGATCATGTCGTGGGCCCTAATGACCCTCCTGTGAAGAAGACAAGAGAACACAGCGCTGCTAAGCAACTGTGGCCTAACAAGGGATGCCACAACGCGTTTCCCCTGCTAGGGCTTGGAGGGAAGAGGTGCTCTTGATGCATGCACAGCGTGGATGTCGATGAAGTCGAACTGCCCTCGCCATTCCTGGCGGAGGTGCAGTCAATTGTTTGTGTGATCAGCGCCCTTGTTTAGTAGGGCTAGAAAAAAAAATGGTATGCTGCTGCACCAATCACCCTACCTGCCCACCTGTAAAGCAAAGGCCTGAAAGTGCTGCCCTGGGTCGTTGATGGTGCCGGAGGGCTCGGGGCCGGCAAGACCAGTGGGGCAGGCACGCGAGGAGTCGACCTGAACGCTGCTATTGGGGGTAGAACCGGAGACTCGGACACCAACAGAGGCGAGAGCAGCAACAACTGAAGCAAGGTCCATGCTGATTGTTATCCGGCAGAAAATCCCAGTCTATGAAGAAAATTGATGCGGATTTTACTATGCACATCTGAGTGTCCATATCTGTCTGAAAAGATTTAAATAAATCCGATTGTGAAAAATATTTGGCCGATCTGGCCCGCGAGCGCGCGTCAGCGGCAAATGGCGATTCCAGGCAAATGATCGGAACGCGGCGGATTTACGGAGAATGGACCGCGGAATCAGATCCGGCATATCCGAAATATATAGGTCTGATCCTGAGACTGAGCTGCGAGGCGGCGATTCCGCCAAAGCAAAGAAAATGACCAAAATGTAGTCAATCTGGGGCAGATCTGCTAAAATCTGAGCAGATGGGGGTTAGCCGCACTTACACTCCCCCTCCCAGAAAAAAAAAGAAATGTAGCCTCGATGGGGCGAATTCTACTTGATCTGACCTGATTTGGACTGAATTGGCACTGAATCAGGATGGATGAACCTGAAATGAGACAGAATGAGGAGTGACGAACAGACCTCCGTGCAGTAAAACATTAGGTCAAGGGTTAAAAAGCATGTAAACGTATCGAGAATCGATACCAAACCATACTTTGGTTGAGAATGAGGTAGATTATTGGTGGATTGAGTGGGGGAATCAAGATATGGAGTGACATCTCAGCGCTCTGGCACAGTTTCGCTGTCGCGGGCACACTACGGTGTCCTCCACGTACTCTACATCGTGTTACTACGCTTTTCTCGTTCTGAAAAGTGCAGCATGTGCTTCAGATTTGGCGCATCTGGTGGATGATCACAAGATTCAGCAAGATTGAGAATTAATTTGGGCAGAGATGAAGGAGATGAAGCAATCACAGAGAGGGAAAACAAATACACATGTAGTCTACAGACCCTAAGTGCACAGAAAATCATAAGCGTCAACGAAGTTAGGCAAAGCCGTCGACAGATCTTCGAGGAATGAGAGGAGATGACAAGGAAATCAACCTAAATTGTCCTAAAATGAGGAAATTCCCTAAGATGAAGGTGAAATGAAGCGGAATGTCTAGAACTGAAACTACTAATACCTTCGTTTAGACTAAAGTTAATATATATTGTCGTTTATTCAGCTCAATTGTGCTTTCCGGCACGTTGGTTCGCGAGCATCCAACAGATTCCATCAAAATGTGGATCATGTGATGATGCATCATGATGGGACATGCTGGCCCTGGATCCTTGGCATGTAACGCGCCGAAGGTTCGCTGAAGGCGCTTTACTGACAGTATATAACTGAGAGACACCGAATAGTTCTTTATTTACAGTGGCGACGGTGTCAGTCGACTTGAACAAGGCCAATCTTTCGGTTGAGTCCCACAAGACACTTGGATTCACCATTTTCGACAGTTTCAGGTCGGATTGAGCTCACATTGGCGTGTGCCAAAAATACAACGAAGCTTACGGACTTCAGAGGTTGCTTTTAGAAGTCCCTAGAGCTCCTATCTGAAGGTTGTCTGAACAATTGACGTCTGGGTTTCGTGCAACAGTGGCAGAATGAAGGACAAACCTGAGAAATTCAAGGCAAATTTAGGATCCTGGATCTGAATCTGGACTTTGGCTTCTGCATCACGGCAAATGAAGGTAAGATCTGTGTTCCTGGCGTCGCATCTGGTGCAGCCAGTACTACAGGGGGTGCCTGTAGGGGTGAATGTCGCTGGCCAGCGTTTTTACTATGTACATTTGCTTCCATCTGCACGAGTAGCCAAATTCCAAAGATGCACAGACCAAGAGAGACAAGATTACCCCGAATCTGCCTGAATTAAGCCTGAGTTTGGTTTTTTCTGAACACGGCAGCACACTCCGTGGCTTTCGGCTCTCGACTTTCGATACGCTGCCGAACGGAGACCAAAAAAAAGTTGATTGACGTCAAATTATCAAACATTCGCAGTTCTCCACATCATTTCGAAATCAGGAAGAATGAACAGTGGATTGAGCAGAATTTGGTTGGGGCGAGGCTGAAGTCGGCCAAGCACGAATACATGTGACCACCAACCTGTCTGGTCGGGCCCTCGTACGGCTTGGGCGCTGCAAATCAGCGGCCGAACTTGAAGCTTGGTGCTCATTTGGCTCCTGGGCTGGCCTGACCGCAGGAGGGGGGATCGACAGATCAGCCCTGGAATGTGGCTGCTGAGGGCCGTAAAAGGCTGGATCTCGATTCACCACAGGTCTTTTTCTGTCGCTCTCCACTTGTCTGTCTGGTTTCGACAGACAGTCTGTCAGGAGTACGCCAATTTCGGGGTGCTTCTTGAGGAAGTCGATGAACCCCTTGGTGTACCCATGGACAAAAGAATGGGCTGGTTCCCAGTTGTTGTGACTGGAATCAAAGCCCCTCCACTCACATAGAAATTCCCATTCGCCCTTTCCGTCACGTCTTGCCTCTACAATCCTCTTGAGTTCGTACTTTCCCCCTTCGATGACCCGATCTGACAAAATTTTCGAAGTCCAAAAAAGGGGTTTAACCCGATCCTTGGGGGAGGGGATCTCTCTCTTGAGGCGATCGCCCGAAACGTCAATCTCCCTGCTGACATCCACACGAATCCTCCACCTGTTCTCACCTAGACGCGCTGTAACAGCGAATGGCCCCTCCCACAAGGGAAGAAGCTTATCATCTCCGTCCAGGGTGGTTTCGGATTTTCGAAGCCAAACTCGATCATCGACTTCAAAATTGTGGGGGTTTTTTCGGCCTTGATTCTGGACCCAAAGCCAGTCAGCTTGATGCTTCTCGATTAATTTCGAGACAGTTTTATCTGCTCGTTGGATTTCGTCCAAAAACAACGAAGCATCTTTACAAGGGCGAGGATTATTCAACGGCATGTTCCACCAACACTTCTTTCGTCCAAAGACAATTTCATTTGGAGAAAGGCCATGATACAAAGGCGTGTTGTGGTAACGGCGAAGCAATGCGAAGAGAACTTCAAGCCAATGGAAATCCTTTTCACTCGCGAGCTCCTTACGAAGCATATTTACAATTGAGCGGCCGGCTCTTTCGCCAGGCAGCGCTCGATGTGAGTGGATTTCACATCTGAGGTGGTGGATTCCAAGGCGAGCACATAATTCTCTCCACCATTCGGAGGTGTACTCTTTGCCTGAGTCCGTAACCACCTCGGATGGGACGTCCCAACCTCCCATCCAGGTCTGCGCGCACCATTTGGCGGCAGCCTTGCCAGTCATTGACTCGATGTTGCAAGGCAACACCTGAATGTAGCCGGAATGACGGCACTGAATAAGGAGCACACCATTGACTTTTTTATTAGTCCAATGGCACTCTTCGTCATCGAGTTCACCGAGATAGAAGAAATCACTGGTGACTCTGTTAAAGAGGCGCTCCGGAATAGGATGAGGCCTCAGATGGCCGTGCTTCTTCGCGCTGGGGGGCGTCGAGACAGCACATTGGGCACATCCGGCGGCTACTTTCATGCAATGAGTATATAGCCGTGAGCCAAACAACCTATGTTTAATCATCGACCATAATCGACGGCCATGTGCGTGGGGGGACTCCCATTTGTGCCACCAGTTTAACACTCGGGGGGCCAGGGCGTCTGGTACGCACAATTTACCCTCCATCCACAGCTTCCCCCCATCCAACGAGTACTCAGAAAAAATCCCATCCTTGTAAGCATCTTTGGATTTGAGATTTCCAAAGACCTCTTTAAACATGGGATCCTGCAGATAATCGGACGTCCAGTCACGGATGATCAGGGAATCTTTCGGCAGGGGTGGAGTTTTGGCCGGATCTCGACGCTTAATGCCCTGGATCAACCGAAATCGACTTACTCGTCGGGTATAGTCAAACCGTTTCACACTCCCTGAGGAGGGATCGGTGACTTTCTCCACGACTTTCAGTGTTTTGGTGCAGATCTCATGAGCATGCGCCGGATCTGAAAAGGCCGTGATGTCGTGACACGGTAATGCGTGCTGTTTAACAGCGCATTGCATGCATGCACGTCGAATGAGCTTTTTTTCTTCCTGATCCCATTCGATTATGACATGGCGGTCCTGCTCCGTACCATGGATGTTGGTACTTTGCAGCCCCTCTGAAGCGGGGTAAGCCCATCGGCTCAGAGCATCCGCTACCGTGTTGTGTTTTCCAGGCAAATACGACACATGGAGGTCAAACAGAGAGAGAAATTCGTGCCATCTGGCCCGTCGACCAGCTGGGCTCGCGACAGTATCAATGTGTTCAGTGGCCCAATACTCCAGAGATCGATGATCCGTCAGGACCTCGACTCGATTGGTGCCAACCCACGATTGGTACTTTTTCAAAGCACAGATTATGGCGTAGGTTTCTTGCTCACGCGGCGACCATTGCATTTGGCGTGGAGCTAGCCTCCGCGACCAAAATGCAAGAGGGTAATGATCACCTGTGGCTTCATCAACCTGTTCAAGGACAGCTCCGATCGCGTACCTAGAAGCGTCGGTTCTAATGTAGAAGGGTCGGTCGAATTGGGGCACATGCAACGTGGCGACTTCACAGAGGGCCGCCTTCAAGTGATTGAAGGCCTCCTCGCACTCGTCAGTCCACTTGACACGAACCTTTGAACCTGCCTTGCCCGCATCTCTCCCTACCTTCAATAATTCAGTGAGGGGGGCAGCAAATTTGGCATAATTCGGCACAAAAGTGTGGTAAAAATTGCAACAACCCAGGAATCCTCTCAACTCCGTGATCGTCTCAGGGCGCTTCCACTTCTGAATAGCGACGAGCTTCCCTGGACTGGGTCGTCGGGTGCCATTCTCAAGGAGAGAACCGCAAAATTTGACTGATTTTAGAAATAATTTTCCCTTCTTTGGCCCACAAATCAGCTGATTGGCATCCAGAATGTCCAAAACCTGGTTCAGCTGCTTTTCATGTAGGGCCACCAGCTCAGCTTCGGTCAGTCCCTCCCCCTCTGTCGCGATGATTATGTCATCTATGTACACACTCACGAAGGCACGAAGCTCAGGATGAGCTGTAAAAAGCACATCCTCCATCATTCTTTGAAAAAACGAAGGGGCATTCTTCAGGCCCATGGGCATGACCGTCCACTGGACTGGGCCACATGGCGTACACATACAGGTGAGAAGTCGGCTGTCCTTCCTCAACGGCATTTGGTGAAAGCCTTGACGGAGATCCAGCACAGAAAACAAACGACCTCTTGCCCTCTTGGCGATTTCCTCCTCAATGAGGGGCAGGGGGTGTGAATCCGCCTTGGTTTCGGCGTTGAGATTGCGAAAATCAACAACCATTCGCCAACCATCAATAGTGTTCTGGTCTGCAGGCGGCGGCTTCGGGACTGTGAAGGGTGCACAGCACCATTCGCTGGTCATACAACCCTCAAGCCAACCAAATTCCCTGAGATTTCTCTCGATTATTTTTCTGAGTATCTCATGTTTGTGTCCATGGTTCTCATAAGGGCGCTGTTTCTTCGCCTTGTAACCTTCACGAAGCTCGATGAAGGCTTCACCGAACTGTCCACGGACAGGGGGGTCTTTGATCAACTTCCCCGAAAGGGTCGTGTCCTTCCGTTCCTCAAAAATCTTTTCTCTTGTCTTGGAACACAATTCAGTGTCCACCTGATCGCCAGGAATTACTGTCGAAAAAACTTTGGCGACTTCTTCGGCCTTGGCAGGAAGAATCTTCTTACGGATGTCCCTAAAAAGGTCCGTATCAACTGCCTCTTGAAGATAGGTGGGTCGAGTGTCGACATTCCAGAGATTCTCTTCATTATCCAGCTCCTCGAAAGGATCTATGAAAGCTTCCACACGGGGTTTTTCATAAAAAACTCTGAATTTGCGGCGCGATTTAAAATTTTTCTTCGCCTGTGCACTGAAGATTCTTTTCGATGTCGATCGTATTGGGGAAGAGGGAGACGAGGCGGATCCATTTGACGTTGGATCACCTTGGGTATCTGACGGACAAAAATCAGAAAAAATAGATTCATCATCAGTACCACGCTCAACCTCAGATTCAGACCCAACACAGGAATCAGTACCAGAATCAGCAGAATTAGAGTCAGAAAGCTTTCCATCCACCAGGAATGCAAGCGAACTCCAGGACCGCTGTGGCAGGGGACCTGTGTCGTCCCTGGCATACAGCTTAATCTTCCTGGGAAGTTCGATGTAATCTACACAAATGTCTTGTAATTCCTGAAACCAAGGCTTGTCGTCCCACAAGGGCACAACTAAAATCGCCTGAGTTTTATCTTGCTTGATTTTGTGGATGACCTGCTGGATTAAGTGAAACGGAGGATTAATCCACAACTTCTTGTCCCATTTATGGGTCCAAGCGTCGCGAAAGTGCTTGTCAAAGCGCTTGTTCTCGCGGTTAGCAAAGGCATCATACTGTGGCCAAAAGGAATGGTGTTCATGAAAATATTCACAAATTGCATCGCGCCATTTGTCGACAACTCTGTAGGATGAAGAGTGCCAGCGCGAAGGGCGTCGTGGCTGGGAGTCCCTACGAAGACATTCTAACTCTCGGGAGTAATCGGCACTCCCATTCACCTCTGCAATGGTGACATCTTCACCAAATTTTGGTGTAACCTTTTGCTTCAAAAATTCTTCTGCACTTTTAAACCCTGCGTGCAAAAAACGAAATTCAGGACGCTCCAAGGGACCTGACTCCAGCAAAAAACAACGCCGATGACCTACGGGCGCCACCCTGTTCTTGCGAAGCCAAGGATGGCCCAAGTAAAGGTCATACTTTATGTCGGCACGATAGAAGTAGTCATCCTTAAGGACAACTTCCTCCACATTACCTTCTTCCCAAAGGTCTTGAGCGACCAAATGAGTTGATATATAACAACCGCGTTGCCCACCTGCGAGAGAATGTCCAGAAACTCCCTCGAGGGTAACAGGATGAGGCGACTCAAACACGCAGTCGTCGGGTAAGAAAGAATTGGATTGGAGATTTACCTCTGATCCATTGTCACACAAACAAGTGGCGAGGTGGAAATTGCCCTTGCAATCAGAGACCCACAGCTTTGTGACGAACTGACGGGCCCTGTGCTTGGACTGTACACCAACCTCGTCCACTACGACAGAAGGATCCGCTGCCGGATCCAGGGGAGAGGAGACAAGCGACCCTACATCAAGTAATGGTCGATTAGGAATCTGGGGATCATGCCTGAAATCGCCTGGGGAGGGGCGATTTTCGTGGCTCCCCTAGGCGTTCTGACCTCCAGTAGCTGCGTTAACATTGTGAATACACCCTGATTCGTCGACCCACTCATCTTGGAACGGATCATCTGCTGGATTCAAGGCATTTTCAGCGTAATCTCGATCCGCATCGGACACCTGATCTGCACCTGAGACCTGATCCACACGATGGTTGCCCTTTCCACGTCCACGGCCACGGCTGCCGGATGATGGACCTCCACCGTCGCCACGCCCTCTGCCCTTACCAGAGGAAGGGGTTCGCGAAGGATTTCCCTTACCTTTACCCTGGGATCCTGGAGCATTTCCCTTGTTTGTACCGGATTGAGGGGTTTGGCCTGGATTTCCATTTCCGCCTCCGGCGTTGCTATTGGGATTTGTCTGGCCGTTCGGCTGCCCACCGGAGCCGGATGGAGTCCGATTTCCTTTGCCTTGGGACCCGCCAGGGCCTCCAGTATTTTTGTTTCCACCGGAGGGGGTCGGATTCCCTTTTCCAGCCTTTCCACCATGCACCTGTCTGTCATTCCTGTCTGAATTCTGCGGATTACTGATATTTTCACCAATCACCTTGTGATCGTAAGGAGACCATCGGTGATTACCAGTAGAATGCGTCTTAGCTCGGTTCGTAGAACCTAAAAGAAGACAGATGCTACAGTGATCCTGAACATTCCGGGTGTCATTCACCTTTTTGTTGCCCTTTTGGGCCCCATTTTGGGTGTTTTGCTGGGTATTCTTGTTTCCCCCAAGACCCTCATGGAAATTTTGATTGGCGGCGTCAGCGAGCCGCTCAACCTCTTCCCACAGTTCCTTCGGGGTGAACGAAAACACCCAGTTTTTTGCCTTCAGGCGATGGCCATGGAAACTTACTCCCTTGTTGAGGACTTGGACAAACAAGTCCCGATCCTCGTGTTCATTAAACTTGATTTTCCACGTCTCCTCAGTGAATTTCACCTTGGAGAAGGACGTGGGGGAGCACTTTTGAAGTGCCTCACTGACTGAAAACCTATTGGCCGAGGCATCGAAGCCTTCGACCTCCGCCCACCAGGTCTTGACCTTTTCTTCGGACTGTTTGTTCCGAAGGGTGGCGGCAGTTTCTGAGGGGATCTTGTCAAAAATCAGATTTTTCAGCTCGGCACTAGAAAATTTTTCGCCTGAATGTTCAGCTTCTTCCACTAAGTTCCAGAAGCGCTGTCTCTTGTCTTGCACTTCGTGCAAGATTAATCGCGAGAATGAAGGAAAATTCTTCAACATCTGGTGGTAATGGTCCTCTGGCAGCCGGGATCCACGTACCTCCAACTGTTCCCACACCTCATCAAAGGTAAGGGGGGAACTTGAATCCTCAGGATCGCTCCAGGTCCTGAGCCAAGTGTTGGCCGGCGCTCCCTCAAGGCAGTCCAAGAGGGCCATCAGGAACTGATCATCTTGGAGTTTTTGAGTCTTAACCCACAATTTAAATTCCCGTTGGAACTGAGGCCAACGTCGGGGGTTTCCATTATACTTCGGTTGCTTGGCAACCTGACGAAGTCGCAATGAAGTAGGATTAAGAAGCGAATGCAGCCCAACACCGGCCGTAATGGCAGACACCTTGGCGGCATCATTCGCCACACCAGCTCCGGCGAGGGTCTGGGCGAGCAACAGCTGGGCTAAGGCATTAGAATCAGCAGCAGGAGGGGCAGTACGGGAGGCAGTTCGCTTGGCATTCTGAGCCTCAGTCCTAGCCTTCGCCGTCCTACTCTGAGAACGAGAGATTGCAACCCTTTCCTTTAGCTTGGTCCTGCTGATCCTTGCATCGGTGGTCTTGGAGTCCACCGAGGGAGCAATTGAAAAAATTTTTGTCGCCTCCTCCGACGGTTCTGTTGCTTGTTCCACCGATGATGCGCCCTCAGATCGCATGTGCGTCTTGAAAAGATCTTTAATTCCCAGCGTTTGAATGATGAGTTGCATTTGATCTTTCAGCAATTGGAGCTCAGTATCTCGCTGGAATCTGCAAGAGCAGTCGGCAGGACAATACATACCGTGTCCTGAAGGGCCTGAGCAGGCTGTCGGACCGCTGATCTCGGTGGTCCGCAGCCAGGAGTCCACTTGGGGAGCTCCTTCAGCCCTAATTTCCAGGCTTGCCTGCCTGGCCGCCTCTAAAATTCCTTCCTCAACCGCGGCGGCTAGATCGTCGCGGATGGAAACAGGGGGATGAGGGGCGGAGGGCCCGGCAACAGGTGCCTTGGTCTTCTCCTTCGGGAAGGGGCTTGCCTCCCAGATCTGCAAAAAAATGGCAAAAGAGTCATCTTCTTGAGAACGCCACCACATCCTGGTATTAATTTCTTCTTGAAGGAGGAAAAAATATTCCATTAAAAAATCAGAGGCGATTCTTTCTTGTCCGATCAACTTAGACGTGGCTAAGAGACAAAGGGCTTCAAGGGCCTCAAAGTTTCGGGTCACTTCTGGAGACAAATGGTCGCCCCATTGTGCCCAAGAGACTGGTCGATTATAGCTAGGTACCTCACCTGGACCACCCATCTCAATGTCGTTCAGATCGGCGTCGATGGTCTCAAAATGTGGACATTGGTAAGGAGTATTGGTACCTGCCAGGTCCGTAAGCTCCACCGGAGCGTTGCCATCGCCGTAGGCCGACGGATTCCAGCTGCTCGATGGCCAATTTCGACTGGGATCATGATGGTAATCTGGGCCTCCACAGCTGCTGATTTGTGCCCTTCTTGGGCAGCTTGGGCTTGCGCAAGGCATTCCTCTCAAGGCCTCGTTCGCAGAGCACCAGGGCAACGTAATCGTTACTTCTCCGGAGGTGGCGGGGTCTACGGGGCCGTACTGGGGAGCTAGCTGTGGTTGGGACACCAAAGGAACAACATTCAGGTAGCCTCTGCTACCATGAAAGTGCTGCCCTGGGTCGTTGATGGTGCCGGAGGGCTCGGGGCCGGCAAGACCAGTGGGGCAGGCACGCGAGGAGTCGACCTGAACGCTGCTATTGGGGGTAGAACCGGAGACTCGGACACCAACAGAGGCGAGAGCAGCAACAACTGAAGCAAGGTCCATGCTGATTGTTATCCGGCAGAAAATCCGAGTCTATGAAGAAAATTGATGCGGATTTTACTATGCACATCTGAGTGTCCATATCTGTCTGAAAAGATTTAAATAAATCCGATTGTGAAAAATATTTGGCCGATCTGGCCCGCGAGCGCGCCTCAGCGGCAAATGGCGATTCCAGGCAAATGATCGGAACGCGGCGGATTTACGGAGAATGGACCGCGGAATCAGATCCGGCATATCCGAAATATATAGGTCTGATCCTGAGACTGAGCTGCGAGGCGGCGATTCCGCCGAAGCAAAGAAAATGACCAAAATGTAGTCAATCTGGGGCAGATCTGCTGAAATCTGAGCAGATGGGGGTTAGCCGCACTTACAAGGCCAATGAAGGGGTGTTTGCGGCTGAGGAACCAAGCCACACTCCACGTATTATACGCTTCTCAGTGTGACCTATAATACACTGTCCTCAAACACGCCCTGTCAAGCAAGCAAGCGTTAAGAGACTCCTCAGGTTCTCTTAAAGAACGTACCGAGGAGCCCCTGGGTAACCTAAACAAGGGTTACCGTGCGCATTTCGCGTGGCCTACCCTTTAATGCGTGTGTGAATGCCCAGGCATGCACGAGTTGACGAATTGTTTTTGGCAAACCTCTAATCTTACCAACAATCACGAACTCCACCAGGGGGTGGCCCCACCTGGGCTTACCTACCTTACCTACCGCTGGAGAGTGAAGCAAGGTGAGGAGAAAAACGAGACGCAAGCGAAAAACGTCGCTATGCACTTGTGTGTATGTCTAATCACCCCGATCTTACCTCTAATCATTTGCAATCTTTCTACTCTAGCCCTCTATTGTTTGTTGGCGCTGCTACAAGACTCGTTCACGGAGACACGAGACGAGCAATGTGCATGCTGCGTACGAGACGAACACACTTGTGGTTTATACCTGATTCATTGAAGTCTTTTCGTTGATTTTCGAATTCTTGGATTTTTGACCCTTTTGTCAGTGTGGGTGGAATCTGTATGTTTATTTATTAATGTGTGTCTCGTCATTTCTTCGAGTTACGTGAGACATACGGTTATAATCTCATTATTTCTGCATTTTCCGGCGCTTCGCTAGGAGCTGCTCCTGCGCGCCGCCTTTTTATGCGTATGAATTTCTTGATTTAAAAAATCTAGAGATGACTACAATTTTTATAAAAAATGTGCTTCTGATGCACAATTGGATTCTGCTCAGGTGTGTTGTCTTAGAAAAATTCTAGGCCGCCATTTGACGGATTTAGGTGTTGTCGCTTCGCGTTTGCGTGGATTCGTCCACAATTCTCCCATTCCTGCCTCTGCAGATATCCTCGCGAAAGCGTCGCTGAGTAGGCCGCTTTCTTGGCCGAAAAGCAGCAGCCAGGAGACTTAGCAGAACCCAAGACCCCATCAAGGGGCAATTTGATTTTTTTAACGACTACCTTCGCCCTAAGACACGTCACAGGTCGCCAGCAGGTTTACGAGAATCCATGCGAGTGTGTATATTGTGTCTTGCGTTGGGTTTATGTCGCGCTGCATCTTGGAGGGAGGGATGCACATGTACATGTTTTGGCATGCTCCCAAACTAACCCAACCAAGCCACAGGAACCCCGGCAGCGCCATGAGCGCTGAGCTTTCTGTAGGAAATGTCACGAACAAAGCAGCAAAAAGGCGCCAGCCATGGTGAGCGTCCATTTTTCTGTGTGAGGGAAACTATAGGTATTTTAAAGTAGATGTGGAAACCAAGGAAAGGCCAAGAAAAAATCCCTTTTTCCTGAAAATGCGACAGTGGTGGCCACCACAGCACAAGGGGGGAGTAAGAAAAAGTTCTTTTCCAATGCTTTGAGGCATACTCTAGTTGTATTAGAGATGCACTGAGCATTCAGGCATTTCTATCTTAGTATTGGCCCCACCAAAAGTGGTGATAACACATTTTGACCTATGGAACCAAACACCCAATCAGGATATGGAGTGGACCTCTTAATCCCCTATCAATGTGAGGCAATTCATCTTTTCCTGGGTCGAATGAGAACTGACATACCCAGGGCAGAGCCTATGAATTTATCTATGTTTTCTCATGAATTCTTAGTTGTCCTAGTGGTATGCACCCTAGGGGGCTGGGCACCTCGTTTTGAGAGGTCCTGGGTTCAATTCCCGGTCAGCCTAGCTAAGTACGAAGATCCCATGTGACATGGCAGTGACCTCATCGCCACATGCCTTGCCACCTCAGCACATATGGGACCCAAAACAAAGAGTGCACATCTCCTGAGATGGCACTATGGAGATTGAGTGACCATGGGGCAGTTTTCCAACTCTTTTTCCCAAACATTTCAGCTAACTTTGTGAATATGCAATCAGATGTGCCTTGAGTTGCAGTTTCTGTGAATACTCTTTCATCTTTCTGAGTGTTTATTTTTTTTCGCCCTTCATGGTTTGATCCTGATTCTCTTCTACTTGCTTATCTCTGGCTTGGGCTATCCTGGATTGATTGTATTTCAGCAACTAAAACATTTTCATCTTCAAAAACAAGCAGCAGGAAAGCCTACACCAGCAGCAAGCAGCAGCAGAGGCACAAACACAGTGTTGAAATCACTATAAAACTTTCTTATACCCATGATTAGAATTTACTTGCCAAATATTCGGATATTCATGGGTATCCGAAAATTTCCCCAACGGAATGGAGCCCTTAAACCATACCACCAAACACAATGTGTACAGTATAATTATGCATACTTGTCAACCAAACGGGCGGCACATTCTCTAGCTTGCGCCTAAATTTAGTTACGTCGCTCAATGTTGCGAGATTTCTCAACATTCTATCAAAGCAACCACTCAGTCCCGTGAGATCATTATCAACAAAAAGTCTTTCTTTTTGGTCTATAAAGGCGTGGTCTCTTCGCTATTCTTCCCGCTATACCAAACCCCGCGCCACAAATCTAACGATGTCTTTGTTGGCAGAAAGCTTTTGGCAACAACATTAATAAAACAAGAAATTGCGCATCGCCCAATGCATGAAGATTGAAAATTGGCCAAAAGTGCCATGAGCACAAGAACAACAAAATATAAGAATCCGCAAATGTTGCAATGGTTACAATGGTAAGCAATATTTTCCAATCGCCGTGTTACCTAAAACACCAGTTTGGTACATGGATGATCAAAGTTCCTAGGCAGATGCTTCAATGTATTTCATCAACCTGAAGACGAAACGAGCCCTCTCGAACACCCGCCTGCACCCTCGTACCATTCCCAATTCTTGGCCTATAGAACCGTTGTTTTTACTAAAACAATTGTTTGCCTTTCTTTTCAGATAGTTTTCCGTCCGTATTATTGGGAAGAGCCCCCCCCCCCCCCACCCACATGATCCCAGACATGGCAGCTCTTTGAGCGATACCACGGCCCGCTCTCATGTTGGATTGGGAGGCTGTTGTCGTTTGAGCGCTGCTGTAAGCAGCAATACTGGGTGGCTGACCGCGACGAGCTCCCGTGAGCTGTAGCATAGATGCCGTCGGCGTTCGGGGCGGATCCTAACTCATAGCTGATGGACTCGACGCGGGCCCGAGCCGTTTCCGGAGGACTTGAACCACGAGGCGGACCGGGAGATGAAACGCAGATGCTGTCGGCGCACAGGGCAGGTCCTAATGCAGAACTGATGGACTCCACCTGGGTCATAACCGCTGCTGGAGGACCTGCACCACCAGGTAGAGCTGATAGACTCGACGTGGGCCCGAACCGTTTTTGGAGGACTTGAACCACCAGGCAGACCAGGAGATGAAACTGATGGACTCCACCAGGGCGCTGACGGTTGCTGGAGGACTTGCACCACCAGGGGGACCGGAAGATGAACAGCATGCTGTCGGAGTGTGGGTAAATCATAACGCAAGCTTAAGGCGAGGGAAACAGGGGCTGTTTCAGGCTTGTAATGAGTCCTCCTGCTCTTAGCGGCATTGTACTTGTTACTGCTCCCCACTGCTTTTTGCTCTGGTGTGGTTTTCAGCCATGCCTAATGTCGTTACCCTTGTCGCATCGCGCCAATACCCAGTCGGACCGTCACTTTCCTGACCTGCGGATGCTTACGAGGTGCCCAAGGGCCTACGGGCATACCTTTGTATTTGGGGGCTGTGGGTGGGTGCAGTCGCCATCTCATGAAGCAGTGGTCTGAGCATCGCTGGCCTACAGACACCAGTACTGGCAGCAGTGGCTTGAGCGGCACGAGCCTACAGGCCACCAGCTCTGGCAGCAGTGGTTTGAGCAGGCCTGACTTTCAGACCACCAGCACTGGCTGCAGGGTTTGGGCAGCGCTGGCCTACAGCCCACCGACTTTGGCAGCGGTGGTTTGTGCAGCATTGGCCTCCGAGCCGCCACCTGTGGCAGCAGGGATTTGAGCAGCGCTGGACACCAACCGCCAGCTCTGACCGCAGTGGTGTGGGCGGCGCTAGCCTTCAGATTGCCATCTCAGGCAGCAGTGGATTGGGCGCCACTTGTGGGTGGGTGGGGGGGCGGGGGTATTGGGGGTTCATGCTTTTCTTTTTTTTTCTCTTTTGCTCAGTTCATAACTTTTTGGTGTGCGTCACCGTGCTTTGCACGGTGGCACTCACCAATTAGCACTAGTGGCATGTACTGGGTTGTACTAGAGAGAAATACACCCAGTCTGAGTTACATGCCTTTAATGTATTTGTGCACTGCGTTCCTTCACTCCTTGGCAAACCCTTGTTTTTACTAAAAACAATTGTTTGCCTTTCTTTTCAGGCAGTTTTCTGTCCACCCACCCACCCACCCGCGGGTATGCCTGTTGGGATGGGGTGGGGGAGGAGGGGTCTCGAGTGCCGGGGTGGTGGGTGCCTGTGGCAGGTCGTGTAGCTCCCACGAAAGCGCTCCCACAAGAGCAGTGTTTGGTTGGGTCCCGGGGGTTCCGGAGACCGCGCCGGCAGAAAAGACCCCCCACCCCTACCTTGGCAGGCAGGATTGTGTTGTAGTCTGGCTGCCCACCCCCCACCCACGGAGGGGCAAGGATGGCACGGTGTTTATCTTGGACGTGCCAGCCTTTGTTTGTCTGCCCACCCGCCCACCCACGGGGGGATTGGGATTCGTCTCCTTGTCTGGTGTTGTCTTCCCCTAATCTAAGGGGGGAGATGTCTGCGACTATCGCCTTCGGGCCCTGGTGAGTGCGACACTATGGGCAGTGCTGCCCTTCTGGCACTGTCTGGTGTCTGGCACACCCAGTCTGAGTTACATGCCTTTAATGTATTTGTGCAGTGTGTTCCTTCACTCCTTGGCAAACTTGCATGTGCCCAATGCAGCCAATAACACCAAGCCGTTTAACCATTTAAGCCACTAACACCATCCATTCAACCCATCTCTCCATCCAGCCACTCCTAAAACACCATGCCTGAGCCATTAGTGTTCACTTTCTTCCTCTTCAACATCTTAAGGGAAATTTGGTGTTCTTGGTGCACAAAACATGTGCACTATTTTTTGAAATTGCTCAAAAAATTGGGTTTTGGAGCTGGTATAGAAATTGGTACTTGGTGCAGAAGAGGGTTCTGCATTTGGCACGGGTAGAATAGCGCCGGTGAAAAGTGTGCAGACGTACAAAATACATATGGCACCAAGGTTGTCATAAAGCATTGCGTGCAATATATTGTCTAATTTGACACATTGCAATCTCGTATGTTATCATGTAACCATGGCACAAAACATTTTTAAAAACCAATGAAATGTGCACATCGAAAATGATGCAATACATGTACCCGCCATCGAACACCCCTATTTTTCAGTTGATTGGGCGAGAACATGGTTGTAGCGGGAGCAAAAGAAATCCAAGGCTGGCCTTCAGTGGTGTGAGGATTGTGACCGGTTTGGTAGCGTGTTGTGCGGGTGCGCACGCATGTAGGGGACTGAGCAATGCATGTGTGTTGAATTGGGCAGCCTATTTTATGGGTAGGCCACCAGGTGCAGTCAGCATCACTTGGATGCCGAGGACCACAGCATGGCAGAAATCTCCTTGAGTGAGATTCAGTGATGCTCAGCCTGTGTATGCGCACAGGATTGCGATGAGCTTTGCTATGGCGTGCACAGGGCATGCGCGCGGCAACCACGGCTCTCACAGCCTTGGCACTCTTCTTTCTCAGACAACAATCGTTCTTAGCACAGGGGGCTCATCGCCCAGTTTCCTGCACATCAGGCCTTCCCGAATAAAGCACACAGAGCCACAATATGTGCCACACGGGATTGCAACGGCGGCGCTTGTGACTGTTGCACATGCGCAGGGTGCGTGCGTGGCGGCACCCTCAGTCTGTAGGCACGGCCATGGCACAAGAGGAAAGCAAGAGTGCTGCATGTGCAAGAGGGGGCTGCGGGGTGGAGACGGGTTACCCCGGGGCCCGTCTGCGGATCAGCACGCGGCACCGCATATCCACCTGCTCCCAAGACCTCGAGGACAGTTCATGGCTGCCGCGACGGACTACACAGTCTACAACCGCGGGGATGGGGCAAAGGGACATGCAGCGCTCCCAATCAGCGGTGGTGTAGATGTCCGTGCCCATCCAGCGCAGCACAATGTCCCCCACTTCGATCCCCGCGTTCGCACTGGGACCGCCTGGCACGACCTGTGGGAAGGGCAGGGGCGAAGGGGGGGGGGGGGGGCGCAGGAAATTAGGAAGGGAGAGAGCAAGGGGCTGACTGAGGCCCAAGTACGACGGCTGACACCCACTGGCACCAGAGGAGCCCTCGGGCGGAACTCCATTGTGTGCTGACAGACCCCTGGGATGTCTTCGTTGCGTGCTTCTCAGTGGAGGCCCTGTGCTGTCCGCCCCCTTCGCGTTTGCGATCCACAGTGGCCCGCCTGTTGTTTCCAGTGGTTCCGCCGTCGGCAACACTGCAATCTGTTGGCAGCGGTATGCAAACCGGACTACTGACATACCTTTGTGGCCTAAACCTTGAGACTTGGCATGAATCCTTCCTTTTGAGCCAACCGGCCCACAAACCGACTGCAGCCACGAACAGACAACAAAGCCAGCACTGGGTCAAAGGGTGCGGTCATAAGATGAAGCGGGGGGTAAATCAAACTGACCCCCCAACAAAGCGATGACAACCATGTTGAGACCCGCACATGGTTTTGTATAGACCACCGACCCCTTACGCCGCACCGACCGTCCACATCTGCATGGCCTCCTGTAGTTGGTCTTGTCTCTGGCGGTGCTTGTCTGCGAATCGATTCCAATCAGTACCTGGTGGATGGCTCTGTTTACGGGGTTCGCCAGCCGGGGGCTGCGTCCACACTTCCCTTCTGCCTGCTTGATGCGGTCGAACGCCAACCTCAAGACTGCACTTCATACCGGGGGTACATACCGGCTTTCTCTTGTGCCGCAGCAGTGCACTACCTCACCGTGGGAACTTTCCCCAGGAAAGCCCGCCCTCAGGGTCAACCTTCCAGGTGCGTGCTGGTCAGGGCACAGACCATGCAAAGACCAGATGATAGAAGTGGGCCACGATGTCAGGGTTTCAAACCATTAGCATGATCCTGAGTTCATGCCACTTCGTACGGAAAAGCGTGTGTGCGGGGGGGGGTGCCTTGCCTGCAAGGGGGTCTGGAGGCAGGCAAGAGGAATGTGGTCTGCGCCTTATGGGCGGAAGGCACACCAGACAGCGCCACCCCAGGACCCCCACATACCTCACACACCAGCAGCATCCAATCACAAGCAATCACATCGCCGGGGGTCTGCACTACGACCATCCCAAGGTCTGGGCCTGGGCCGGGCGATGGACTGCGGGGCTGGAGGGCTGGAGCACCAATGGTGATGTGTTCTGCACGTTCCAATGCGGCGAGGGCCTCCACTGGGGGTCGCGCAAAGGGCTCAAGGTCTTCAGAGCAACGGTCTTGCGCAGCAACTGCGTCTGATGTGCATGGGACACAGGGCCAACACCCACATCCGATGGCTCGCAACGCCTAGTTCCCCCCCTAGGCCCAGCACCCCATGCCTGCCCAAAGCAGCAGGGGAGACAACATCAGAGCGGGTGGGTGGTTCGTGTCCCTTTTTGAAGGACGGCCCGTTCAGCAAGTTTGACACATTTCAAGTGCAGCCCTGGACCCCCCGGGTGCACATCGGTGCCGTTCAATGGAATCGGTGCCGTTCAATGGAATAATCATGGAACCCCCTCCGAGTAATGCTGCTTGCACTCACGACCCCCCCCAACACTAACACTGAAAACTAACATTTCCAGGGCTCCTGCCACGGGGCGAGGGGGGGAGGGACCCGGTCTATGCATGACCTCCTGCTGCCTGGGAGGGGGGGGGAGGGGGGCTCCACGCAGCACAATCTGACTACAGCTGGAGAGTGTCAAACACCTCCGAAGTGTTGCGAGGGCGGCCAGCGGACAGGCCACAGCCACAACCACAGCCACAGCCACAGCCACACATCCGCAGGCTGCACAGCTTCTCGTGACCACAAAACCCACCCAGCAACTGGAGGTCAAACCAAACCCACCGTCAGCAAGAAATTGCGCAGGATCTCTTCGTTTCTACAAGACCTGTGCGCATTGCCAGCCTCGGTACCTGACCCTGCACCCCGGACCCGAGACGCCTCCCCAACAACAATGTGGGCCTGCGCTGAAAAATCTGATCGTGTCACACTCAGCCCCCGGAAGATCCCAGAACAGAACAGCCGCTAGACAAACGCCCCGTCACTACAACCCCGTCACTGCACATGGGAACAGGCCGAGACAAGACACCGCCAGTGCATGGGATCTTCTTCCCGCACTCAGAATCAGCACGGCCATCCTCCACAGGCCTGGGACAGACATCGGCTGCTGTTCCCACTCTTGCATCTGCCGCCATAGCCTGCACCACAGCCTCTGCGGCGCCCTCCTCATCCCCTTCAGCCCACAACCAGCCCACTCCGTCGTCCCCCAGTGCACTGGGGGAGGCCGCGGATGTGCCACGATCGCAGACAACCCTGTACTCTGAAGGCACAAGCGGGGGTCGTGGACTGTCCTCTGAGGGCGGTGGTGCTGGTGCTGGGCCGCACTCTGAGGGCACGAGCGGTGGTGTTGGGCAATGAACGCTGGGGCATGCACAATCTGAACGCTGCAGCCCTGGGTACGGGGCGTCGGGATTGTGGGCCACAGGTGCGGAGGTGGGCACTTGAGTCTCGGGGACAGAGGGGCTATTGGGAGGAGCAGTGGTGGGGTCGCACTCCGCGAAGAGAGGGATCGTCAGAGGGGGCGTGAGGGGGGGGCTCAATGGAGGGGAGGGGAGGCGCGGACGGGCCAAGGGCGGTGTGTGGGGAGGGGCAAAAGGGGGGGTGAAGGGTGGAGGGGAGGGGGGCTGGGTTTTGGCAGCGGATGGGACGCCGAGGACAGAGGCGGCCTCTGGAGTGGCAGGGCGTGGAGCGGAAGGGGCCGGCGCTGCGGGCTCGGGTGTGGGGCTGGGGTGGATGGGGAGGGTGACGGGCGGCGGTGAGGGGGTGGCGCGGTGAAGGACAGCCGCACCAGAGGCCCCATAACTGCGGGAGCTGAGGGACAAGGACAGGGGGTCGGCGTGGCGATGGAGGGCGGGATACGGGTCAGGGTTGGGATCTGAGGGGGTGTGCCCAAGCGCAACGGCCAAAGCAGAGATGGGGCGGAAGGGGCAAGGGAGGGCCAAGGCAGGCAGGACGGGGTAGGGGGCGTGGGGGGCGGAGTCCGGGGAAGGCGCCTTGGCGCGGGCGTGTGTGGGGGTTATGGGGGGGCATGGGCACGGGGTGAACAGGGGTGGCGAGGGGCAGCCGGCACGGAGCGGAGATGGCGACGGGGGGCGTAGCGATTCGGGCCGGAGGGGCTCCAGGTCCGGCGGAGGGCTGTTGGGAGGGGGGAAGGAACGCCGCAGTGCGGAGCCGCTGAGGGGCAAAAAGTGGCGTCCGTCCACGGGGCTATCAGTGGTGGGTCTTTGAAGCAGCTGATGGAGACTTTGGTTGAGGCCATCCACGGAGCCCTGCAGGTCCTGAAGCAGGATTTCCGTCTGCAGAACAGGGGACACATGTCACTTCATGTCTTCTTGTGTTGATCAGGCGGTAAAACGTGCTAGTGGACTACTGGGCAAATACAGCGACAAAGGAGGGACCGCCATGCAACAGGGCCAGGAACCACGCCGGGAGTGGAAGGGTGACGGCAGCATGCATGATGCCAATGGACCACGAACCGTCTTCTGGTATGGGCTAAGCTGCAATTCGATGTGTCAGCCGCATGCTGTCACCTCAAGGGCTGTGTAACCGCTGCATAGTGGTTGATCTTTGTTGTGACTGCGAAGCCTGTAGCCTTGATGCCCCAGGGGTCGTAACGCCCGACACTGCCCCTTATATCTCCGAACCCACATAACCCTCTTCGGACCCATATCCAGCCTCTGGGAGCGACATATGCGAAGCACTTGTAAGTCCAGTGAACTCCATGGTGGAATATGAAGAGTACGAAAACCCGGTCTACAAAAATGGAGCAGACATAGAATCTCAATGCGCATTCATCGCACATAATGACACAACATGAAATCATTCGAAATAATTTAAATAAATCCGATTGGGAAATCACGAAAGACAAATGCGACTCGACGCGCGCTCACAGGCGACATCTGGCGGCGAACGGAAAACATGAAATGAAGCGGAAAATTTACTGCACTAATGTACATCTGAGAATCATTGAAATTCTGATCACATCAGTGTATAATTGAGTGCTGTCACTGCTGCCGTTACACTCCCCCTCCGAAAACATACGCCAGTATGTCAGGCTGGGTCAAGTGAAGTGAACGAAACGGCGAAAGTGACCAAAAACTGACTAATCTAAGGCAAAATGTGTGAAATTGAGCTGAATTGAGCAAAATTGTGCTGAGATCTGTGCTTCGCGATGGCCATCGACTTGAATGAAACGTATAGGTACCTCAGGGCACACAGAAAAAGCTTCGTTCAAGCTCGAAAATTCGAAAATTGAAAGTCTGAGTGAAGAATGTACATGATGATTCATGATCCATGATTCATGATGAAATCAGGATCTGACATCCCACTGCCAGAAAACAGAAAACGAGCGTCGCCATGTCGTCGAGCGTCAAAAAAATAGGGTATCCCTTCATGGAGTCCAAGATGAGTGAAACTGGCTGGTGTCATTTGCAGTCATGAGACCAGATGCCAGATTATGGTACAAAATGTGCCTGAATTGGGACCAAAATCAGTGAATCGCCCACGGATTGAGGGTGGCGAAGTTCACAGAAAGCCAAAATAGGTCCAATTCAATGTCGATAGACACTGTGTGTAGTGTTGAACGGAAATCCAGTTCTCATTCATAGCCAATCCAGGTCAAATCCTCATGATGATGATGATCCCCATGATGGAAATCCAATCATTTAAAGTAATGATAGCCAAGAAAACGCAGTGAGTAATTACCACACTGTCAGTATTGTCTCCAGGACTTCATGTTTAATGCCAGTATGAGCCAGAAGGGGTAATTGACTCGTTATAGTCCCAGAATGTATGAGCATCCAATGCTTGGTACTGGGAATTTGCCAAAATTGAGCTGATTCTGAGGGGGATTCCAACACAATCCACAGATGAACAGCGTGTCGACACAAGTAAGAACACCATCGTCGTCACTTGGTCTATATAAGCCCTTTGACAGTGGTCGATTGGAAAACAAACCAACTGTCTCAATGTAAGAGCTGATGGAAATCACATTCTGAGCAGATCCGTCAAACACATGAAATGGATCAGACTCAGTCATGTGCCAGAATCTCTGTAATGAGCACGAACTCGAACGAGTCCTTCCCAAGGCGAGTAGAGGGGCCCAGTCGACAGCAAAAGGCGATAGTGTCGTCGTGGTTGAGGATAAAGGCCTTTCGGATCTTCGGATTGGAATCATCTGAGATGAAGCACATGATTCACATGATGGCCATGATGGGAATGATGGATGGAATGACCAGGATGACCCCAGAATGTCCCATCATCTGTTCGTCGAACCACATAGACGATGCGTCTGGACTGTTATGTCCCCATGCCAAGGGTATATGTCGACCGTAAGCCTCTTCAAAAGTTTCGGCGACCCAAATTCTGATCAGATCTTGTCAGGGATGGATGATGCCACGATTGGAGCTTCTTCTTGTGCTTGTAAGTCTTCCTTGGTGACACAATCCTTGATCAGCGAGAGCTCTTTGTCAATCTCAGGGTGTTTCTTCAGGAACTTGATGAAAGTGTCCGTATACCCATGGATGAAACTTGAAGCAGGCTCCCATTTGTCTTCTTCTGGACCGAATCCTTTCCATCTGCACAGAAAGTACCACTTGTTTCGAGCATTCTTCTTGTAATCAAGAATCTTCTCCTGCTCAAAACTGCTTGTGACCATCTTCCTGTCGCTCAGGTATTTCGAAGTCCAATAGAGAGGCTTGAACTTTCCTTTGGGGCAGGGTACTTCGGCCTTCAAACGATCTCGATGTACTTCTTGATGCCTGCCTGGCTCAGTCTCAATGTTGAATGTAGTCTCACTTAGTTGACTCTTGACTTGGAATGGGCCATCCCACAAAGGTAACAATTTGTTGTCGTCCTTCAGGGTCTCGTCTGACTTACGAAGCCAAACTTGCTGGCCTTTCTCGAAGGGTTTTCCTTGCGTTCTTGACTTATTTTTGAAATTCAACCAATCTGCTTGACTTTCCACTTTGGCTTGGATCCACTTGGACTCTAGATCCTTGATCCTTTCAAACCATTGCGAGGCGTCGTAGCACTGCCTTGGATGATACATCACTGGTCCTGGACCCATCTTCTCACGACCAAAAACCAGCTCATTCGGACTTAATCCAGTGTAATTCTTGGTACGATGGTATCTTCTCAAGACACAGTAAATTGTCTCCAACCAATTGTAGTCCTTTTCAGTCGCCAGAAATTTTCTCAGAATGCTGATAAGAATTCTTCCAGCGCGTTCAGCAGGGAGAGCTCGATGGTCGTAGACTCGGGCACGAAGGTGATGAACTCCCAACAGGGCACACATGTTCTCCCACCAAGTCCCAATGAACTCTTTCCCACTGTCCGTCAGAATTTCACTGGGAACATCCCAGTTACTCATCCACTGACTTGCAGTCCACTTGGCAGCCATTTCAGAGGTGAGATGCTTCGTGTTGCAAGGGAGGACTTGGATGTAGCCACTGTGGCGGTCTTGAATTAACAAAACCCCATCGATAGGCTTACTCGTGTAGAGACATTCCTCTTGGATTTGTCCCAACTCGAAGACATCCGCCGTCACCTTGTCGAACAACCTCTCAGGAATTGGTAATCCCTTCAGTAGTCCTTCTGCCTTTTGATTCTTGGGGATGGTCGCCTGACATTGCTTGCATCCTTTGGCAACTCGTTCACAGGCACCCTTGAGGTCCCTTGTGTACACTCTGTGGCGTAGCTCCTGTTCCAGCACACGAGAATGTGTGTGGGCTGTCTCATTCCGATGCCAATGTTTGACATATTGGTCAATCAGACAATCAGGAACACAAATCCGTCCTTGCCAAAATAACTTGTCGCCTTGGATTTTGAAATCAGACGTCTCTTCAGAGTCGTAAGGCTTGTCCCCTTTCAACTTGTGGTATACAGACCCAAAGAACCTGTCCTCCTTGTACATCTTCGTCCAATCCACATAGAGGAAGGAAGTTTCCTTGTCCTTTTGTTGTGGAGGGAGCGTGGATTTCGCTTTGGATCTCGTCGTAGGAAACACATTCAGGAGTGGCAGCGACGACTCAGAGTCAGAGTTAACTCCTGCAGTCTGATCTGCCTTGGTAATCTCCTGGCATCTGACCAAATCCACCTTCATCCGATTTTTAATCGAACATTGGAGACAATGTTTCTTGATCAGTGCTTGTTCCTCCTTGTCGAACTCGATCACTTCAGCTTTATCCGTCGCTGTCCCATGAAAACTCACTTCAGAGTAAGCCTCTGAGGCTGGGTAGGCCCAGCGACTCAGGGCGTCCGCCACTGTGTTGTAGCGACCCGGAATGTAGGTCACATGGAGGTCAAATCTGCTGAGAGTTTCATGCCAACGGCCTCTTCTTCCAGCTGGTCCACGAGGGGTATCCACATGTTCTGTCCTCCAGCTCTCCAGTGACTTGTGGTCAGTCAGTACCTCAACGCGATGGCCCAAGATCCAACCTTCGTAACGCCGTAAGGCACAAAGGATTGCGTAGGCTTCTTGTTCCCTTGGACTCCAATTTCGCTGCCTTGTAGTAAGCTTGCGAGACCAGAAAGCCAGAGGATGATGGTGACCTTCGTCATCGACTTGTTCGATCGTAGCACCAATGGCGTAACGACTGGCGTCTGTACGAATATAAAAAGGTCTTCCATCCAACCACGGAGTCTTTAATGTAACCACATTTGCCAGTGCTTCCTTGAGACCAGTAAATGCCTCTTCACATTCTGGCGTCCACTTGAGCTTGACTTGAGATCCCTTCTTTCCTTCTATTTTGCCAACCTTGAGTAACTCTGTCAATGGACCAGAGAACTTGGCGTAGAGAGGAAGGAACTCGTGGTAGTAATTGCAGCAGCCTAAAAAGGCACGAAGCTGCGTGATGGTTTTAGGCCTTTCCCAGAGCTGCAGGGCAGCCATTTTTCCTGGGGCTGGTCTTCTTGTCCCATCTTCCAAGACAGAGCCACAAAATTCCACACTCTGGAGGAACATCTTGCCCTTCTTGGGTCCACACACGAGCTTCTCTTGTCAAAGGACTTCGAGAACTTTTCGAACTTGTTCTTCGTGCAACTTCAGGCACTCATCAAAGTTTTTTCCCAACGGCGTCGCAATCAGAAGGTCGTCAATGTAGATGCTGCAGAATTCTTGTAAATCCAGAGACTTGTGCTTCTGAAATAAAATAGTCTCCATCATCTTCTGGAACATCGACGGCGCATTCTTCAGACCCATCGGCAGTACAGTCCACTGGACAGTGCCACAGGGCGTGCACATTGCCGTCAAATGCCTATCCTCCTTTCGAAGGGGCATCTGATGAAAGCCATGGCGCAAATCCAACACAGTAAAGAGCTTGCCTTTGGCTCTCGCTGCGATCTCCTTCTCGATTAGAGGAAGAGGATGCGCGTCTGGTACTGTGGCGGCATTCGGGGCTCTGTAATCCACCACTAGGCGCCAAGCATCTATGCTGGATTGGTCAGCAGGTGGGGGTTTTGGCACAGTAAATGGTGCTGAACACCACTCAGAACTCATGCAGCCCTCCAACCAACCGAACTCATAGAGATTGCGCTCAATAATCTTTCGCAGGGCATCTGCTTTGGTGCCGTGGAGATAGAATGGACGTTGTTTGTGAACCTTTGAGCCTTCGATTATGTCAATCTTGGCTTCCCCATTTTCACATCGAATTGGGGGGTTTTTCCACAACTTCCCACTCAGCACGTCATCTTGATAATCTTCGAACACTGCGTCCCTTCTTGCAGATATCTTGTCTCCGTCGACCTGATTCCCACATTTAATCACCGACATTATGTCCACCAATTTGCGAATTGTTGGTCGTGGTCTCATGTTCTTGGCCACTTCTTTCCAAACTTCTTCGTCGCATTGTTGGCGGATGAAGCTCACCTGAGCTCGCTCCTCCGTGGGATCCCACCAATGAAAGGGGTCCACGAATGTCTTGAAGGGATGGTCGGACGAATTCAGCTTCATTCCTGTCAATTCAGGCGAGATTCTTGGAGATTTGTCATCATTCTTGCTTGAAATCTTGACTTTTTTGGCTTGATTCTTGTCTGATGGGGACGAATTGTAATGGATGGAGGCGTTCTCTTGAGGGACGCCGATTGTCCTTCCCTCCTTCCGCGACGATACGTCGGGATTCTGCTCTCGATTGTCTCCATCCACCTCAATTCCGTCGATTCTTGAGGAATTTGATATGACCTCTTCTGTTCCCATTTCACTGCCATCTTGCCAATAATCTCCCAGATTCCCGTCAACTAAGCACGCCAACGTGCTCCACGAACGCTGTGGCAAAGGCTTGCCATTGTCTTCGCAATACAGCTTCACTCCCTTGTGAGGTAGCTCGACAATGTCGATTGAAATGTCCATAATGTCCTTGAACCACTCTTGTCTTGGCCAATTGGGGACAATTAAAATCGCCTTTGCGCCGGATTGCTTCAGCTTCTGCACCACACGAGGAAAAACGTCGAAGGGCGGATTGATCCAAAGAGGTTCAGACTAGTCTTCACTCCAGGCATCGTCGTAGAACTTCGGAAATCTTTTATTCTTTTTGTTTGCAAAAGCATCAACTTCAGGACGAAAATTGTGGTTCTTTTCGAAATAATCCACCAGAATGTCCCGCCATTTGTCAACTACTCGATAGCAAACTGACTTCCACTTCTTGCTGTTCAACGAATCCACCTTTCCTTCGTCGAAATCTTCTTGATTCCCTGTCCATTCCTGCCCATCTTGCTGAAAATGCAGCTTATTTCTCTCCTTGAATTGGTGGATACTCTTGGTATATGGGTGCAGATAATACAGGTCAGACGGGTCGCTGGTCGACGGATCCTGGAGGAAGCATGTCCTGTGTCCCATGGGCGACACACGGTGAGCGTGAAGCCAAGGTTGACCCAAGAATAAATCATACTTTATACTGGCTTCATAGAATTTTCCAGGAAACCATTCCTCCGTGACCGTCTCTTCCACGCTCCACACAGATTGTTTCACCAATCTGACCGCCAATTCTGCTTCTCTGTCGCCACCGTCAAGGCGATGTCCGCTGACTCCCTCCAGCTGGACAGGGGTGGAGGACATCTTCGTCTCATCCTCCTGCAGAAAGCCTTTCCTCACCAGATTGACCTCTGAACCATTGTCAATCAGACATCTGGCAAGTTTAACCTTACCATCCGTCGATCTGACCTGGATCCAGCAGACAAACTGGCGCTGCTTGCCTCGCCGGACAGCGCTGAGGACCCAGGCAGGGTACAGGAGGCCGGAGGAGCGCGCCAGCCGGTCCCAGCAGCGTCCATCCACCGCCCCAACTACCCTGATGGGTTTTGTCTCCTGCCACTCAACCCTAGTGTTGGGATTTGGGTCAAGTTGGCTTCCCTATTGCCATTCTTCTTCTTCGTTCGGCTGTACGTCCTGTACTTGTCCTTCGTCAACCCATTCTTCTGCTGCTTCGACAGCATTCACTCCTTTTCCACGTCCACGACCACCAAATGACTTTCCACCACCACCTTTCTTACCTCCTTGGCCTTTGTTGTTGGAGGTGTTGGAATTGGGGTTGGATTCGTTGGATCTGCCCTTGCCTCGACCTCCAGTATCCTTGTTGTTGCTGAAGGTCTTGTTCGCTGGCGTCTCCGCGTACAGGGGGTTGCCATTCACCTTGGAATCATCTTGATTCCCGGACTTTCCCTTGCCATTTCCACCTTTTTGGCCAGATTTTCCACCAGATTTTCCACCAGCATCGGTCCATCTTGAGTCGCTTGGATCTCCGCCTTGCTGCGAGTAATCTTTTGGTGTCCAGTCTCTGTTCTTTCCTTTGGACTGCCCTTTACCCTTTCCCCGTCCATGCTGGTCAGCATCTCGTGCTCCATCCTGCTGGGGATTTTTGGGAGAATTTCCCTTTCCATCCATTTTGGACTGAATTGTCTTGAGATCTGAGGGCGTCCATCTGTGATCTGCGGTCGTGTGAGTCGCCGCTCGACCTTCTTTTCCAAGGGCAATGCACACAGAGCATCCCTTCTCACCAACGGCGTTGACCTTGCCTCTGAAGCCATGTGCATCCTGGGACTTCTGACGTTCTAAGTTTGCATACTTTTCAAGTTGGTCCCAGATCTGCTCGACTCCATACGAGAAGATCCATGGTCGTACCTTCAAAACTGTTCCCTTATACTTCACTTTCCCATCCACCATGCTGCAGAAAAACTCCGACTGCTCAGAATTGTGGAAACCAACTCTCCATCTGCCCTCACGAATAGTGATGTCCTTCAATCCAGTAGCACTGATAGAGTGTAGTAACTCACGAACAGCCATTTTTCCCATAGTTTCTGGCAATCCTCGGACTTCAACCCAGTTGCCCAGGACTTTTTGGTCCGCCTGAGAGTCCCTGATCTTCTGCTTGGTCTCCGGTGTGAGCTTGCTCAGGAGGATCTTCTTCATTTCGCCTTCAGAAAGTCCTTCACCAGAGTTCTCCGCCTCTTGCACCAAAAACTCCCAATCTTGCCTTGCAATTTGGATCTCTTCCAGAAATAATTTCTTGACCGCCCTGAAGTTCTCCAGACGGTTCCTGTAATGATCTTCAGGAAGTCGAGAGCCTTTCTTCTTGAGACTTCTGTACAGCTCCTCATACGTCAGGGGATTCCCTTGATTTTGTCTTTCGACATAAAGATTGTAGGTACTTTCCCTGAGTTTGCCAGTCAAGCAGTCCATCAACCCAAGAATCCAGAGCTCCTTGTCCAGTTTCTCCCTCTGCAGCCAGACCATGAACTGCCGCTCGAACGAAGCCCAGTAATTGGGGTGCCCAGAGAACTTCGGCTGTTTCATTACAGACCCTCGAAGCCTCATGTGCAACGGGTTCAGCAGGTGGTTCAGGTTGAAATTTGTGGCTGTGCCGACCGGATTGACGAACACTGGATTGACTGCGGCGCCTCCCATTGCCTGTGCCTGCGCAATTGCGGCCGCCAACAACGCCTGGTCCACAGTAGGCTGCACGAACGGCGTCGGTTGAGCTTGATGCAGTCTCATCTCCTTCAATTTCTTCTGCTTTTCTTTGATTTTTGCCTCATTTTCTTTCTGCTGCCGGTCCTTCTTCTTCAAAGCCATAGATCGCTCCTTCACGGTGGTCCTTGCTTCTCCATCAATATCAGCAACAGTACCCACTGACAGTACAGACCTCTCCGACGAAGATTCTCCTCCTTCAGTACCCAGATTGAACCCAATAGGACTTGTAAATCCAGTAGGGGGGATACCAGAAATTCCAGTAAAAGCTGGATGGTGGCCAGTAAAAGCTGGGGGTGCTGGAGAATGTGGAACGCCGTAAGGCGTGGATGTGGGTGCAGCTGAGGAGGTAGGTGCTGGGTGGCTTGCCATCGTAGGCGCTGGTCCAGTGAGCCCAGTAGTGCTCAGATTTTGTACCAGATCTGTAAGCTTCTCCAACTTCTGTTCCATCTCCTTCCACTTGCTGTCATCATCCCTCTTTTTCTCCTTGGCGGCCTTCTTCGGCTCCTTCACCCTGTTCTCCAGCGACGAAATCTGTCTTCGACAGGAGCAGTCCTTGGCGCACTCGCCACATGACGGGCATCTCGTCCCCTTTCCTTTGCTTCTCACCTCGTCGACCCAAGTGTCAACACTGGAGGTGGAGCTGGGGAGTTTGGACAGTTGCTCCCTGGAGAGGTGAGAATGCGTCGAATCACACCTCATTTCGTCGACCTCGTCGTCGTTCCGACCCCAGACGCCCGACGGACCAGCGTGCGGATGCACATTCTGGCGTCTCTCCTCGGCGATGATGGCCATCTGCACCATCACGGCGGCCTGGTGGTCGAACTGGTCCATCAGCTCCTCCCAGTCCTCTTGCTCCTGCAATTGGGCGTCGAATCGCAACCGGCCGCTGTCCCTGGTGAACTGGCACGACGCCCTGAACCAGTCCCTCAGGCGGCCACGGTAGCTCGCCTCAGCCAGAAGCCAATTCTGGCGCTGCAGAAATTCTTGGTTCCAGATATCCTGGAATTGGTGTTCCCAGTAGTCACCAGAAATCTCATCCATTCGAGTATTGGATGGCTCTCCTTCGCTGCTGCTGTCTTCTAGATCAGGCAAAGCTTGAGAGCTGGAACCAGATTCGCTTGAGGAGGGAGATTCTCGACCGGGTTTAAGGTTGGGTGGGGCGTTCATGCAACACTCAGCACAAGTGTGAACACCAGGCCAAGGCCTATGGCCACAGTAAGGGCACTCTGATGGTTGATCTTCGGTTCGCTGGGGAGATGCTACGAATGTAACCTCAGGGGGAACACGCAGTGACTCTCTACGAGTGATAGCCCCGCTAAAGTCCGATGATCTCAGAGTGTCGGTGGAGATTCCAAAAGCAGAGTCATGATTTTCTCTGCTACCATGTAACCGCTGCATAGTGGTTGATCTTTGTTGTGACTGCGAAGCCTGTAGCCTTGATGCCCCAGGGGTCGTAACGCCCGACACTGCCCCTGATATCTCCGAACCCACATAACCCTCTTCGGACCCATATCCAGCCTCTGGGAGCGACATATGCGAAGCACTTGTAAGTCCAGTGAACTCCATGGTGGAATATGAAGAGTACGAAAACCCGGTCTACAAAAATGGAGCAGACATAGAATCTCAATGCGCATTCATCGCACATAATGACACAACGTGAAATCATTCGAAATAATTTAAATAAATCCGATTGGGAAATCACGAAAGACAAATGCGACTCGACGCGCGCTCACAGGCGACATCTGGCGGCGAACGGAAAACATGAAATGAAGCGGAAAATTTACTGCACTAATGTACATCTGAGAATCATTGAAATTCTGATCACATCAGTGTATAATTGAGTGCTGTCACTGCTGCCGTTACAGGCTGTCCTTAACCAACCAAATTGACTTGGTGGCCCAAGGACGGCCTTGCACTGCCGGTCAATGGCATGAGGTCACGCAAATGGTTGTTTCAAGATGAGAGGCAACATCATACAGCCGTGGGCTGAGGTATGGTCACTCGCACCTGAAATGTGGAGATTCGTCATGCGTCAAACTGCAGATTCTCGGCGATTCTCGCCCATGCACATGATTTTGATGCAAAGCGCAATTAAAATTGCTGGACCTGCATTGCAGTGCCCAGGAACATGCTGTGCGCGGTGGCACGATGCTCTTACCTGCCACCCCAACCCTGACAATCAGGACACGTGGCACCCATAGCTCCACCTTGTTCTGCCACTTTGCGAGAAGGTCGTTCACATAACAGCGCAGAACGGAGAACTTGACCCCCATTTCGGTCCGCAGCTCCTGAACTTGGAACTCGCACTGAACACATACGCCTGACCCCGCGTCGTGGCCGGCTGCCTTCTGTGCGTCCTGCTCTAAGCCTGCAAGCCCCTGGACGCCGGGCGGGCCTTTGGGGACAGAGGCAGTGGAATGCGGCTGGGCTGCAACCTGGAGGTAGGATGTGTGGGGCTGGGGTGTTGAAGGGTAGAGGGGTGAAGTGCGAGGGTGGAATGGGAGGAGGTATTGAAGAGGCAGGGATGGGAGCCCAACACCCTGAAATTGAGACTTCCGGATTTGATGTACTCGCAGCAGCGAGAGGCGATGGCTTCTCACCACTGACAAGACAATGATCGGTATTGCATGCCTGAAGGCAGGGGGTAGAAATCCAGTGAAAATGCAAAAAGGCTTAAAAGACATAACAAAAAAAAAAGCACATGCTGACAGGGAGAGGAGGGAGTAGGGGCTGTGCAGGGACTGGGACTGTGCAGGGACTGGGGCTCACTCGAATGGTAGTGTCTCATGTCAAGGAGGGCATGCGCCTATCAAGGACCAGATCAACCTTGTGTAAGGGACTAGCTGTGCAGTTGGGGGGCAGGGTACCTTGCCCATCAACCGCCTGCACTATCCCCGAGGAACAGGGCGCGATAGAGAGACTCGCGTTGTGGTGGGCATGTACCTCTCATGGTCCAAATTGCCCTTGTGTAGGAGGATCAGCAGCAGCGGTTTGGGGGTGGGTGACTTGCCACACCCATACTCGGCCACTGCCATCGAGTGTGCTGCTCCAACTATCTTCCGTCAAATTTGGGCGGGAAGTGGACCTCCAAGGCCAAATTCTGATTTTTGTCACTTCGTTATGCCACTTCAAACAAAGTAGGGCTTCCAGGTCTTTTTACTTGATGCCTGATGCGCATCAGTCCAGCCTGACTTAAACGATGCATTTGTACCGCATGTAGATCTGGCTTTCTCTGCCCCTTCGCGAATTATCCCCGCCTCCCCTGCTCATTGCCAGAAAGGTCTTCGACCACAAATCCCTACATGCAAATGACACCCTGAAAACAGGGCATACACCTGATATGGCAAAGGCACCGGCTGCTCCTCCTCCTGCTTCTCCACCTTCAGCTTACAGAGCATTCGAGCACTATGGTACAGATCCAAATGGGCCTCTATCTCGCGACGCTCAGCTTCCTTTCTATACTCATCCACAGCCCAGCAGGCGTCTGAATGCTGAGACCTCATATATGCCCTCAGTTTAGACACTTGCTGGAGCAGGTCTTCAACGCGGCGAAATGCAGCCTGAGATAGCATACCAGGCCTCCTGAGTAGCCGGCACCGAAGTCACCGGCCATTTCCACGGCTATGTAAAAAACTGTAAAAAAAATGGTAAAAAAACCTGCAAATATCTGAAAAAAAAAACTGTAAAAAAAACTGTAAATTTTTGTAAAAAAACCCTGAAACAGACTTTTAAAAAACTGTAAAAAAACTGTAAATTTTTGTAGAAACCCCTGAAACAGACTTTTAAAAAACTGTAAGAAACTTGTAAATAACTGTACAAAGGGTTTCTGGATCCATGCTGTCATTTTCTGAATGTTGATAGATGCTTCCTGATATGTCTTGCCGGCTTTTGTTAATTCTTTGGAAGCTTTTGGATGATTTGATACACCAATTAAGCAAGAAACCATTCACCACCCACCTACAATGCAAACCCTCACGGACAAGAATAACTGTGGGAATGCATTCCGTTCGTCACTGATCCAATCGTTTGCTATGGCGGAGGCACTACTCCATTGAAACAAAATGACACATGTGCTTTGTATGTGCCATGCTACATGCTGTGCTGCTTCTCAGAGCGCACCCTCTTTCACATCGAAAATGACGTTTCCACATCACATGAGGTGTGAGGGGTGGCCAACGTACGCCTCACACATACAAAAAAACCATTATGTGGCCAAAAATTGGGGTAAGAGGCCATAAATGTGATAGGACATCAAGAAAACAATGCACAGAGAAATATACACCCAACCCCAATTACGCAGCCCGTCCCTTGTTCCATAATGGCTTTTGCATGTCCCTTGTTGTTTCACTTCTTCTATTGTGAATTGTTGGTCACCGAAGTCACCAAGTGTAAAAAACCGCCAAACCACCGGTCACCGAAGGTCACCAAAATCCCGGCTACTTAGGAGGCCTGCCATACATGTGTGCATCTACTTGGCACATGGATGACAAGGTATGCATCTGAACGAGAATTGGATTTGAGACCCAGCACTTGTATACCAACTGCTCCAAACAGGTTTCTTCAGCGAACTTGATTTCGCTCCTCGATATTTGGTCCAAAGGCGGGGGGGGGGGGGGCGAAGGGGTCTCAGAGTGACCGCTTACTGAGCTGGGTCTTTCCCAGTGGAGGTTTTACAACTCATTTTACGGTCCAGGGTGAGGAATGTATTTTAGTAGCAAGCAGCAAGCAGTAGCAGCAAGCAGCAGCAAGCAGAGCAGCAGCAGACGGGTAAAAATTATTTGTGCGGATACCGTGGCTCAAAATTGGCATCCAAATAGCTCAAAATGACCGCAGAGCAAATACGCATCACATGACACAAGTTTCCTGAGATTTTGAGCCGTCTAGCCCATTTTATGGCTGATTCAGTGTCCAAAAAAAAAAGGGCCATTCTCAGGCTGTTTTAGGATGATTGTCCTGAAAGTTCAGGACGATCGCCAGTGTGTCAAAGTAGGTGTCTTCAATGAGGGCAGTTCTTCTTCCACAATGATTGGACCATCAAATGATTGCAAATGGGTGTTCAATGTGGTGCCATGCGGTGGTCCATTTTGAGGTGAAAATGAGCCGTTCAGGAGAATCATGAGGACACAGCTCGGTCCTAGTCACAAGTCTTGATAGGCCACGGCACCCTTGTATCCAGCACTTACGAGGCCTGCAGCGGAAGTAGGTTTTTGGTGCCAATCAAAATGGGCTCAAAATGCCGTGGCTGAAAGTACAACTTGGGTGTTCAGATTGGGGTAAGCTCCTGACAAGTCCCCCCTTGGTCCCCAAAACAGCGGCGGCTCGGAGGAGGTCATGGATGCTTCACAGTCTGTGGAGTCCAATTCTGGCTGTTGTCGTTTTGGTGGAAGTGTGAATGCCACTTCTCATTCATCGGGAGTTGCAGGTGCATTAGGGGGTTGACGCACACGAGGGGCAAGGAGAGGGAGCAGGGGAGGTTGGCACTGCAATGTGCCAAAAGGGAAGGGGAGGGGGGGATTGGCACTGCCGGGTTTGAGGTTTTGCAGCAGTCTGATATGTCAGAGAGTCCTTTCCATTCATGATGATTTAAATCCTCCAGAAAATTGAGACACCACCACCCATACAACGCATGATCGGGAAATATACCACCACACACCGACGATCCATGGCTTGCATGGACGTGGGCTAAAGCAGAGGCAATTCTCGGCAAAGTCCCCTAAAAATATCTCACGCCAAAAATACCAGCCCCCACCCCATGCAAAACTGGTGTACACCCTGACAGTGGCCACCCTGCATCAATCCCAGGGTAAAGGACCTCAGTAGTTGCATCGTCAGCTTTGGAGTGATCGTCGTGCGTGGCAGGGTCCTGCTCACTTTCGTCGCGCAGCGGACTCCCTGACATGCGGCTGCAGTGAACGAATTCGAAGAAGGACAATGTGTGACATGTGGTTCTTTAGCAGCGGTGATGACTGGGAGCAACTTCTGTGATGGGGCGGGGTGGCTCCGAGCGCTGGCACACCATAGACCGTCATGCACGCCGTTTGAGACATTTCTTTCGCAACCAGCTGAACTCCTCAGCCCAAAAACCTTACTCCCGCCATCAGCCATGGGAATGTTGTTGCACTGCGTGTGCGCTCCGTGCATATTTGGCCACACTCACCAGATAATCACCCCTCTAAAGCCACCACCTCTGTCTAGCGGTGGTTACTTTGTCCAGTCCCCACCCACGCGTGACAATTCCCCCACACCCCTGGGGAACAGGGCCAAACTGAGAGTCGGATGCGTGGCACGCAAAGGCACGCACAAAGCAAGGGTGTAGGACGCACACGATGGGTATGAACCCGTACATACACGTGGCTACCAAACGCTGGTCACTCAGAGAGGCTCCACGCTTTCCCGACACTTCGTGCCGCTTCCCCTGAGGAGTCATCGGAGCACACTGTTCCGTGTGGGCTGCTGAACTGCTGCCACTACAACAAAAAACTCAAAGTGACGGTTCCCGCAAACCCCTCACCCACCGGACTAATCAAGGGCAAGGGAGGGGATGGTGCTGTGGGCCAGGGTCCTGAAATCTCATGTGACCACTGAAAACATGAAATGGGCCGTGGTTTGTGCATTTCTCTTCTTCACAGACAAAGCCCTGTTCATGCAGTCCCCTGCTCCACAAACACACATCACCATGCTTGACAACCACAACCACGGCAATATGTCCCCTGCTCCACAACCACAGACATTATGATGCATCACCCAACTTGAGAACCACAGCCACGCTCATGCATAACCTTCTTCACAGACAAACAGGGCAAACAGGGCAAATCTGGAGAACAACATTCACGGTGAAGGCTTTCCCGATATTCAGCCCATGAGTGCCTATCATGCGTAGCACAGGCATGTGGGCGTGGATCAGGTTTGCGTTTGGCGGCAGACTATTGGGCATTGAGAAATGGGCGTTTGCTTTGGGTCACTGATGTGGGCAGGTGGTTGACAGCGCCACGGACTGTGCAGTGTATGGTGGGATTGCACACGTCTGTGCAATATGAGGGATGGTCTTCCGATGGTCCTGGAGGACCAATCAAGCTGATACCACGCCCTAACCCCACCCCCAGCCGATATTCCCTTCCACACCCATGCCTCCATCCGCTCTCCAATCCCCCCTCCCCCACTTCCCCCTCTGGGAGTGTTGGAATGTGGCAACATCGCAGGGCTGCACACGGGCATAGAGACCATCTCGGTCCAGAAACGCCAGCATGCATATCTCGTCGAAGATCTTCAGACGAACGCATCGCCTCCACATCAGCCACCTCCCTCCCAATCGTTTGATGGGCTTGAGCAGCCACATCACAGAGTGGCAGCAGATCATCAAGACAGCAATACACGTCCCATTTGGAGTTGTCAGGTGTCCCATTCATCGCAAAGGCAATTGACTAAAATGCTGCGAAAGAGCACAGACTGTGTGATCCCCCCATCAGCCATCAGAGCACCCAACAGCGCACGGGGGTCAGCTCCTTCTACTTCAGGGGGCCAGCTCCTTCCAATACCGGGGGTCAGCTCCTTCTACTGCCGGCGCTAAACTCCTTCTACTGCCGGCGGTCAGCTTCTTCTACTACCAGCGGCCAGCTCCTTCAACTGCCAGGGACCAGCTCCTTCTACTGCCGGGGGCCAGCTCCTTCTACTCCCGGGGGTCACCTCCTTCTACTGCCGGTGGCCAGCTCCTTCCAATGCCGGGGGTCAGCTCGTTCCACCGCCGTGGGTCAGCTCCTTCTACTGCCGGGGGCCAGCTCCTTCTATTGCCGGGGGCCTGCTCCTTCTCCTCCCGGGGGTCAGCTCCTTCTACTGCCGGGGGCCAGCTCGTTCCAAAGCCGGGGGCCAGCTCCTTCCAATGCCGGGGGCCAGCTCCTTCCAATGCCGGGGGCCAGCTCCTTCCAATGCCGGGGGCCAGCTCCTTCCAATGCCGGGGGCCAGCTCGTTCCACTGCCGGGGGCCAGCTTGTTCCACTGCCGGGGGCCAGCTCATTCCACAGATGTGGGTCAGCTCCTTGTACTGGAGGGGTCCAGCTCCGTCTACTGCCGGGGGCCAGCTCCTTCCAAAGCCGCGGGCCAGCTCCTTCCAATGCCGGGGGCCACCTCCTTCCAATGCCGGGGGTCAGCTCGTTCCACTGCCGGGGGCCAGCTCGTTCCACTGCCGGGGGCCAGCTCATTCCACTACTGTGGTTTGCACAAGCAGAGCACAAGAAAACTGCACAGGACCTCGCCTGGGAACCTCCGAACACCGACGTCACCCTCGACATAGGGTCCCCCGGCTGCAGTGCCCAGGGTACCCACACCAGGCGGACCACGATCCCCGAGACCCACAGGACCCTAGCCAACGACCGTAGGACCGCCTGGTGGTGGGTCAGGTGGCTAGTCGCGCGCAGTCGCAGCACTTGAGCAATGGCGGCTTCACTGTCGCTAAACACCGTTACAGACTTGTGCCCTGTCCTGACAGCAAACCTGACAGCCCACGCCAAGCCCCTCAGCTCCGTGGTTTGCTGGCTGGCAAAGCGGGCTGGAGGTGTCACATGCGTACGCACACCCACTCCCGGTACAAGCGCTCCCACCCTCCAGCACCCTGCATCACGCGCTCCATCGACACAGACGATGACACCCCCGTACCACAGAGAGGAGGACGTAAGCCTGTCCTCCTTCCCAAACAGGAGGGTCTTCAACTGTCGCCAGGCCTCCCTCCCCGGCGCCTGCCAGGGCTCGGCCGCCACCGCCATCAATGTCGCGAGGCTCTCCAGCATTTTCAGGGGGAAGCCCTGGGCCGGCTGTTTGACCCCTCCCACCGTTCTACCCCAGCGCAGCCAGCAGTAGGCACCCGCCGCGAAGGGACAACCGAATCCCCGCGGGCGTACGTGCCAATTCAGCAAACCTAGGAAGCTTTGGAGGTGTCTGTCATTGCCTGTCCCAACCGCCAGTCTCAGCCAGCCCGCCCACAACTGGAGTAGCGCCTGTTCGTGGCTCTTGATCTGCCTGGCCTGTAAGTCAAGCTCCTTCCCCAGGAAAGATGCCACAGGCACCGGGTCCAGGACACTCTTAGGACTTATGAGGAACCCAGCCTCGATCAGGGCGCGCACAGCCGATCGCCCCGCTTCCCTGAGCACCTCCCTATCAGTGAAGACGAGCAGGAAGTCATCGAGATAGTGCACAAGGAGTATCTCGGGGGGTAGCACCCCCCGGAGAATGCGGGCCAAACTCGTTTGGCATAAATACGGGCTGTATTTCCAGCCAAAGGGCAGGCGTGACAGCGCCACAGGCGGGGCCCCGGGGGCGGGCCTGAAGCGAAAAATCTGGCGCGCCCCTTGCGGCAAGCAAAAGCTCCAAAATGCATTTTTGAGGTCAATGTGGAGCCCATAGAGGCCCACATCAGGCGGGAATGCCGACAAGGACCTGGCCAAGTCCTCCCAGGAATCCAATCTAAAAGTGGGGGGTTTGGCCCCGTCACTCTTGTTGATCTTGACGCAACTCAAGATCAAGGATACCTTCTCTGAGGACTTGGGGATGACGAAGGGGTAACACGTGGGGGGAGGGGGGGGGTCGGCTGTCTCCTCGTAAACCCCCGCCCCCCGCAACGCTTGCACTATCCTCTGGACCTGCTGGGACACCCAGCGGGTTGCCCCTCGGACCACCCTTTCCCCGTCCTGCCACTCCCGCTCGACATCGAAATCCCGGAGCCCCTCGCGGTAGAAGGGCGGGACCACAGCGTCCCACAGATCCACAGGGAGCTGGTGGGTGCCGACCGGTCCCAAACCCCGGTCCAAAATTGCATCCTCGACCCCCCCCCATGAACCGTGGAATGGGGGAGGTGTTGACATGGAGGCATGCCTCCCATGAGTCTGGGTGGAGCGCGCGCAACGCGCTCAGGAGCGCGGGCAAAGCCCCCCGCAAGCGGAAATCCTCGGCTGTATCGAGGACCCTATTTAACCACAAATCCACCCTTTTCGCCACCATCCATAAGCCACAACGCTCCCGCTCCGCTATCCAGTGGAAATGCGGGGTGAGGGCTTGCATGAACTCCAGGAAAAGGGGGGGCTGTTCCTGCACCCTCCGGCCCCTGTCTGGACCCTTACAGAGGGGGGGGGGGCGACGCCACTGGGCCCGCCCGCCCCCTAGCCTTGGCCTTGAGGCGCTCAGCTGCAGCCACGAAGGCACCCTCCACCGGGCTTTGCGCCGCCGGCGTCTGGACATGCCCGCCTGCCCCGAGCTTGGTGCGCTTGGGCGCCGGCGAATCGATCTGCTGGGCCAAACGAGGTCTCCCAGTTTGACGGCGTGCGGGGGCTCGAGGTCGCATGGCCTGCGCACCACCCACGACCACCTTAGCGCGACGCGGCCCCGTGTATGAGCGGTGGATACGGCCCACCACTCCAGCTTTCGAGCCCGCCCCGGTCCCTCCTCTGACAGGACCAGCGGCTGCCCTGGAGGACCACGGCTTACGCTCGCGTCCCACGAACCTGGCAACTCCGGCCTGCCGACGCCCGGGGGAACCCCTGGCGCTGCCGACTGCGAAGGCGCCATCGGGTTCGCTTCCGGAACCCTCGCTGTCGTCGTCGGTGTCCATGTCGGAATCGACATTGATGGGCCCGGCTGCCGTCCCCGGCCCGCACCCCCCCCCCCCCACAGCAACCAGAGGACCCGCCAACGTGCACAGCTGACCCGCATCTTCCCGAGACACGGCGCCGCGCTCAGAGGCAGAGGCCAAAGGTTGAAGTGGAGGGGGGGTAGGAGCCGCTTCAGGCACTTTCCTCGCCGCCGGCGTCTGGACATGCCCGCCTGCCCCGAGCTTGGTGCGCTTGGGCGCCGGCGAATCGATCTGCTGGGCCAAACGAGGTCTCCTAGTTTGACGGCGTGCGGGGGCTCGGGGTCGCATGGCCTGCGCACCACCCACGACCACCTTAGCGCGACGCGGCCCCGTGTATGAGCGGTGGATACGGCCCACCACTCCAGCTTTGGAGCCCGCCCCGGTCCCTCCTCTGACAGGACCAGCGGCTGCCCTGGAGGACCACGGCTTACGCTCGCGTCCCACGAACCTGGCAACTCCGGCCTGCCGACGCCCGGGGGAACCCCTGGCGCTGCCGACTGCGAAGGCGCCATCGGGTTCGCTTCCGGAACCCTCGCTGTTGTCGTCGGTGTCCACGTTGGAATCGACATTGATGGGCCCGGCTGCCGTCCCCGGCCCGCACCCCCCCCCCCCCCCCACAGCAACCAGAGGACCCGCCAACGTGCACAGCTGACCCGCATCTTCCCGAGACACGGCGCCGCGCTCAGAGGCAGAGGCCAAAGGTTGAAGTGGAGGGGGGGTAGGAGCCGCTTCAGGCCCCGGGCCCACCTCAGCAGGGCCATCCTCGGCGGACTCCTCCAGCTCGGTCGCGGCCTGGTCTCCCTCGTCTCCGCTCCCAACTGTGCCGCTCTCGGTGGACCCATGCCCCTCACCCCGTGGGCGCCTCGGCTTGCGCTTGGTCGGGGTGCTGAGGGCGCCCGCGATGCTGGGGAACATTGGTGAACCCCACAGCGCCAGGACGCCCACACGCTCCGGAGTCGGCAAAGGCCCTCGGTCACGGGACCATGCAGGCAGTACCTTAGGGGCCACGACACCCGGGTCGGACCACTTGGTGCCGTATTGCATCGCCACGGCCGTGCTCTGCCATTTGCCCCACCATTTGTAGTAGGCGAGGTCTGGTTTGCGGGCCCAAGTCGCTGCGGCGCCTCCCCTGCGTAGCGCATGCCACCTGGCGCGGGCGTGCGCTGTGCCCGCCAGGGTTTCGGCCATGCCTGCCTCCAATCCCACCTCCCCTGACTGCCAGACCAGCATGTCCGAGGACCGGCCCAACGAGACCATGTGGCGATGAAGCCACGCACGGACCCCGTCCGCATACCTGTACAGGGGTCGGGTGGTGTACCCCTCCTCCCCTGTCTTGGAGTTCCAAAACTGGACAAAGCCTGGCATAGCCAGGTCAGAAACCCTGATGCCAGCTGCTTCGCCCACCCGCAGGTAGCATACTCAGCTAATGACCGCCAACGCGCTGAACACCGTTCCATTTCTGGAGTCTCTGGCCTTCTCGACCAGCTGGACCAAGCCTGCTGGGGACAGATAGGGCTGAGAACCCGATGAGGCGGCTCCCGCCGCGATCCTCTTGTGCAGGGTTGTGACTGTTGGGGGTAGCCACTGGAGGTCCTCCACGGCCCGGACCGCGGAAATAATACCCCGTAGGGCTGACGCTGTAGCTCCGGCTTGCGCCCTCTCTGCCAGGAGGCCTGCCAGTGTCGCGGCTGGATCAGGCGGGCCCGCGCGCTCCGCGTAAGCTGCCAAGGCCCGGAGCCGGGACGCATACTGCGACCGGGTTCTCGGCCTCCACGACTGCATGGCGCTTTCTTCCGGTGAGCAGGGGTCGTCCGCCCTGGCTGTTGTCTCCCACCTGCGGGCGAGCGCCCGCAGGCCCGCCGCTGTGCCCGTGACGCCGGAGCCCGGGGCGGCCGGTCCGGGCTCCAGCTGATCCTGTCAGGACCATTGTGGGCACCTAAAGTGCCAGTGGCGCTCGTCGGGGGAGCCCCGCTGCGCGCACCTCTGGCACCCTCCACTCGGCGGCGAATCCACAGGGATCCATTCGCCTTGCCGTGACTGCCACTGCAGCACTCCGCCCACTTCCCTGAACTTTACGCTTCGCCATGTGAATGCCGACCCCTGCTCCTTCCATGCCTCCTCCAACGTGGCGTACTGGCTGGACTCGGAGCTGGACTTCCCGTGTGTCCCTGCATACCTGCGGGCATAGGCCGCCTGGGAATGGGACACGCAGTCCCAGACCCTCCACGCCAGTTGTTCTCCTGGGTCGACCGCGGCCTCCGTTGCCTGGCCGCTGAACTCGCTCGGGCGGGGGATCTCCCCCACCTCGCCGGCCCTAAGCCGTACGTACGCCTTGATGTTGGACAGCATGAGCCTCATCCACTGCGCCAACTGGGGCTTCTCGAGGGCTCGGTTGATTTCCGGCACACTCAACGGGGGCAAGCGGGGCCCCTCCTTCACTGCCACTCGGGCGAATTGCTCTGTGAGTTCTTGGATTTCTTTGGCCTGTGCTGCCAGTCGCTCCTCGGCTGGCACCTGCTGGGCCTGATTGGGCTGCTCAACCCCGTCCATGGGTTAACAAAAACAAAGACAGGAAAACTGCCTAAACATTGGAGACGCAAACAAAAGTTGAGACGAGGCACAACTAGTGGTCAGCTCCTTCTACTTCAGGGGGCCAGCTCCTTCCAATGCCGGGGGTCAGCTCCTTCTACTGCCGGGGGCCAGCTCCTTCTACTGCCGGGGGCCAGCTCCTTCTACTGCCGGGGGCCAGCTCCTTCCAATGCCGGGGGTCAGCTGCTTGCAATGCCGGGGGCCAGCTCATTCCACTAATGTGGGTCAGCTCCTTCTACTACAGGGGGCCAGCTGCTTCTACTGCCGGGGTCCAGCTCCTTCTACTGCCGGGGGTCAGCTCCTTCTACTTCAGGGGGCCAGCTCCTTCCAATGCCGGGGGTCAGCTCGTTCCACCGCCGTGGGTCAGCTCCTTCTACTGCCGGGGGCCAGCTCCTTCTATTGCCGGGGGCCAGAACCTTCTCCTCCCCGGGGTCAGCTCCTTCCAAAGCCGGGGGCCAGCTCCTTCCAATGCCGGTGGCCAGCTCCTTCCAATGCCGGGGGCCAGCTCCTTCCAATGCCGGGGGCCAGTTCCTTCCAATGCCGGGGGCCAGCTCGCTCCACTGCCGGGGGCCAGCTCGTTCCACAACCGGGGGCCAGCTCATTCCACAAATGTGGGTCAGCTCCTTGTACTGGAGGGGTCCAGCTCCTTCTACTGCCGGGGCCGGCTCCTTCCAAAGCCGCGGGCCAGCTCCTTCCAATGCCGGGGGCCACCTCCTTCCAATGCCGGGGGTCAGCTCGTTCCACTGCCGGGGGCCAGCTCATTCCACTACTGTGGGTCAGCTCCTTCTACTGCAGGGGGCCAGCTCCTTCTACTACCAGGGGCCAGCTGCTTCTACTGCCGGGGGCCAGCTCCTTCTACTGCCGGGGGTCAGCTCCTTCTACTTCAGGGGGCCAGCTCCTTCCAATGCCGGGGGTCAGCTCCTTCTACTGCCGGGGGCCAGCTCCTTCTACTGCCGGGGGCCAGCTCCTTCTACTGCCGGGGGCCAGCTCCCTCTACTGCCGGGGGTCAACTGCTCCCAATGCCGGGCGCCAGCTCATTCCACTAATGTGGGTCAGCTCCTTCTACTGCAGCGGGCCAGCTCCTTCTATTGCCGGGGGCTAGCTCCTTCTACTGCCGGGGGTCAGCTCCTTCTACTTCAGGGGGCCAGCTACTTCCAATGCCGGGGGTCAGCTCCTTCTATTGCCGGGAGCCAGCTCCTTCTCCTCCGGGGGGTCAGCTCCTTCTACTGCCGGGGGCCAGCTCCTTCCAATGCCGGGGGCCAGCTTCTTCCAATGCCGGGGGCCACCTCCTTCCAATGCCGGGGGTCAGCTCGTTCCACTGCCGGGGGCTAGCTCGTTCCACTGCCGGGGGCCAGCTCATTCCACTACTGTGGGTCACCTCCTTCTACTGCCGGGGGCCAGCTCCTTCTACTGCCGGGGGCCAGCTCCTTCTACTGCCGGGGGCCAGCTCCCTCTACTGCCGGGGGTCAACTGCTCCCAATGCCGGGGGCCAGCTCATTCCACTAATGTGGGTCAGCTCCTTCTACTGCAGCGGGCCAGCTCCTTCTATTGCCGGGGGCTAGCTCCTTCTACTGCCGGGGGTCAGCTCCTTCTACTTCAGGGGGCCAGCTACTTCCAATGCCGGGGGTCAGCTCCTTCTATTGCCGGGAGCCAGCTCCTTCTCCTCCCGGGGGTCAGCTCCTTCTACTGCCGGGGGCCAGCTCCTTCCAATGCCGGGGGTCAGCTTCTTCCAATGCCGGGGGCCACCTCCTTCCAATGCCGGGGGTCAGCTCGTTCCACTGCCGGGGGCTAGCTCGTTCCACTGCCGGGGGCCAGCTCATTCCACTACTGTGGGTCAGCTCCTTCTACTGCCGGGGGCCAGCTCCTTCTACTGCCGGGGGCCACCTCCTTCTACTGCCGGGGGCCAGCTCCCTCTACTGCCGGGGGTCAACTGCTCCCAATGCCGGCGGCCAGCTCATTCCACTAATGTGGGTCAGCTCCTTCTACTGCAGCGGGCCAGCTCCTTCTATTGCCGGGGGCTAGCTCCTTCTACTGCCGGGGGTCAGCTCCTTCTACTTCAGGGTACTGCAGGGGGCCAGCTCCTTCTACTGCTGCAGGCCAGCTCCTTCCAAAGCCGGGGGCCAGCTCCTTCCAATGCCGGGGGACAGCTCCTTCCAATGCCGGGGGTCAGCTGGTTCCAATGCCGGGGGCCAGCTCGTTCCACTGCCGGGGGCCAGCTCATTCCACTACTGTGGGTCAGCTCCTTCTACTGCAGGGGGCCAGCTCCTTCCACTCCCGGGGGCTAGCTCCTTCTACTGCCGGGGGCTAGCTCCTTCTACTGCTGCAGGCCAGCTCCTTCCAATGCCGGGGGTCAGCTCCTTCTACTACCGGCGCTGCACTCCTTCTACTGCCGGGGGTCAGGTCCTACTGTCGGGGATCGGCTCCTTGTACTCCCGCGGGCCAGCTCATTCCACTGCCGGGGGCTAGCTCCTTCCACTACCGGGGGCCAGCACCTTCTTCTGCCGGGGTTCAGCCCCAGTAGGAAAAAACCAAATTTACAACAGGGAAAATCTATTTTTGGTACACAAACTTTTGGGCCCCAAACCCCTCCCCACTCCTCTCTTCTAATACATCCTTGGGGTGGGCAGCTGGCCTGCTTTCATTGATTTCCAACTGCCGGTCAACTGCCAACCGCTCAATTTTACGCGTCAACCGCCGTCGGTCACTTGTGAGCCGCAGTCGGTTAAGAGCCGCCCACCGTGCGCGAGGGGGGACTGTCGCTCCCCCGGCCGTGCGGACGGCCACCGCCGCACTCAAAGAATGAACACAATGGTGGGCCACCACAACAATTTATGGGGGTTGAGGGGACCCATTCGGGTAGTACCGGGGTACTTTGAGTGATAGCATAACATTCAGCACTTCAGAGCCGAAGTCATGCACACTTTAGATGGCAAAAACGCCCTTTTCCCTCGTTAAGAATGGCCCGGAGCCCGCGCCCCCACACCCGCGGTCCTTCCCAGAGCGAACCGCTGATGGCCACGCTCACAGAGCGGGTCCTTCAATGCCTAGGACGTCGCCAACGTGGCCTGGGCCCTCGGGAAGCTCGGCGTCCGGGACCTGCGGGTGCTGGAGGCCCTCGCGGACCACGCCCTCAAGGCCGAGCTGCTCGCCTCCTGCAAGGCCTAGGAGCTCGGGAACATCCTCGGGGGCTACGCCAAGGTCGGGGTCTACCACCGCCTCCTCATGGAGGCCGTGGCGGAGGAGATGTTGCGGGGCGGCTTCAGCGACCGCAACGCAACGCGCAGGACATCGCCAACACCGCCTGGGCCTTCGCCACGCTGCGGGTGCAGCACGCGGCGCTCATGCACGCCATCTCCGAGCGCCTGCAGCACCCGGGCTTCCTCGCCGCGCTCACAGCACAGCCCCCCCCCCATCCCCTTGAGGCTGAAACCACCAGGATCTGTGTCTGAATAAAAGGGGCACATATTTCCAGAATGCTATCGCAAACGATGTCACCCCTGGAGACACACTGTGCACGGTGCTCAGTTATGTGCTGACATTGCCAGCCCCCTCATGACACAGCCCCCATTCCTTTGCTTCCGCTCGTATGCCTTGCCCCCCTGGGCCCCGGAGGCGTCGGGTTCATTGAGCACCCCATCGGAGGAGCCCCCCATATGGTGACGTGAAGGTTGTCACGTGTGTTGTGTTGTTGGAGTTATGCTTAGGGCTGCGTGAGAGGTTGGGAGCCCGTTCATGACGCCACCGTGACAATGCCCAACCCGCTAACGTCATGACTTTGAGGGCTGCGCGCAGGCCAAATTTGCCTTGCCCCACGGGCACATATCTCAGGCCAATTTGCCACGCACTTCAGGCACTGCCACCCCCCTCCCCTCCTCCCCCTACACACCGAGAACGTCATGATACTTGCCCAGTCCTTCACCTACTGCACGTGTGCAGGTTGGACCACCACGCATCTCCTGTACAGTCTTTGATGCGGGCAAGTGTTTATGTATAGGGCCTAGGGCATCTCCCCTGCGCTACAGTGTGTGTGAGCGTGTGTATGCACAACGTTGGCTGCACACCTGGAACTTCCTCTTGGCTGCGGGAGCTTGCCCAACCAAATTATTGCAACACGACGTGACAGACGCACAGTGCACAGCGAGTTCAGCGGTAGATGGCAGTTGGTACCAGCAATCCTTATTTTCCCTTGGCGAGGTTCTCTGCTGTCAGTCCAACGCCCCGTTCCTTAGTGTCACACTAGGGTTTGCCCGCCGGCTCGATTGTGTGTTGTATGTGTGAACATGTATTGCGTTACCCGGAACTGGGTCATTAGCAGCAGCGGCAGGTAGCAGTTGGTGCCAGCAATCCTTATTTTCACCCGCAAAGTTTCTGACCGCATGTTGTTCTATGCGTGGGGAGTGTCGTGTGTTGTGCAGTGGGTGTTGTGTCTGCCGAACGGACAGGTCGCTGATTCTGCCAACGGCGAGGGGTCCCCGTATGGTGACGTGAAGGTTGTCACGTGTGTTGTGTTGTTGGAGTTATGCTCAGGGCTGCGTGAGAGGTTGGGAGCCCGTTCACAGGAGCCCCCCCCCCCCCCCAGACCAAAGTGACCATAGTGAGAAAAAACGAAATTTACAATAGGGAAAATCTATTTCTTGTACACAAACTTTTGGGCCCCAGACCCCCCCCTCCTCTCTTCTAATACACGGCTGCAAGGTCGTGGGTCTGATTCCCGGGTCAATCCGGGTGAACGTGGGGGAAAGAGTACGGCGGTGGGCTGGCTGACCAGTTTGGCAATCCCCTGGGCAACTGGGGTTCGAACCATACCTCATGCTAGCGTCCGTTTTTCCGGACGGTTGCGGACGCCCCCCAAAATCTGAAACGGACGCAAACGGACGCACCCCAAAACTGAAACGGACGCAAACGGACGCTCCCCAATCATACCATGGCTGTGCCCTCACAACTTCTGCACCTTTCATGCAGGGAGGCCTTGGGAACCGTCTGGTGTCTGGGGAATACTGTCTGGTGTCTGGTGACTGGTGTTTGGTGATTACTGTCTGGACTGATGAAAAACAGAGCGCCAGCTGATTACTGTCTGGACTGATGAAAAAAAGAGCGCCAGCAGTTTGGGTTCAGCTGGAAGTGAACCCAGGACCCCTAATTCTGAAGGCTGTGCATATACCGCTGTACTACTACCGGTCCCCTGAAATGTAACCACCTTCGTGCTTACATTTCCTATTATCCGCTCAACCATCGGCGGGGGTATCATGCCAGCCCACGACACTCTTTGTTGCCGGCAATTTCTGATTTCGCCCCCCAAAATCTGAAACGGACGCAAACGGACGCACCCCAAAACTGAAACGGACGCAAACGGACGCTCCCCAAAATCAAAACGGACGCACACGGACGGGTACCCATATCAAAACGGACGCTAGCATGAGGTATGGTTCGAACAGTCATACCGCCGGTGTCTGCAGCCATGGCTCATACCCGAAGGGGTACAATCGAGCTGTCGCTAACATCTCCCGATGCACCGGCTCGGCGGCAACATCGGAGCCTCAAGGGCCGTAAGGTCGGGGGGTTGAGCCCGACTGGCACCAGAGGCTGGCGGCTGCAGTGGGGGTCCTGCCTGCCGCTCCATCAAAGGGTCCCACCTAAGGCCTAATCCGCCAGGGCACCCTGGAGCAATAGGGTACGATCGAGCTCCCCCTCAGCAAACAGGCAGATGCCTCCTCTCCTCTAATACATCCCTGGCGGCGGGCAGCCAACCTGCTTTCGTTGCTTTCCAACTGCCGGTCATACCATCGTAGGGTCTAGTTGGTCCATCTTGTCAGTTGCGTTTGCTGTTGTGTCCAGTGTCTCTACAATACGTCTCGCGTATCTTATCGTTTGATTTTTTATGCATTTTAATACCTTAGATGTATCCAAGGCGTCACTGTAGCTCCGAACCTTGCAAAAAAAGCGGAAAAAAAGCGGAGCTCAAAACAGACACCCTCACCGGGAATTGAACCACAGACCTTAGATTTCTCACATAGCTGCACTACCGTTCAACTACAGTCTAGTTCTGCTGTAACGACCTCCCATTCAGGTTTTTGAACACATTCGAAATCGAAAAAAAAGCGCCACTCGCCTGCACACTAACATTAAACGGGGGGGTCCTAGACTACAGACCCACCCACCCAGAGTACAATTCTAACAGGGAGGGGGGTCCCAGACTTTTGACCCACCCACCCAGGCTGGGGCACCCACCCAGACCCCCCCCCCCAGTTAACTTAATTCCTTATAAACGAAGCCTGGTATCCATGTGCTGTATTACAACAATCCTGCACAATGCGATGATCCCCCCCCATTGACCCATTGCAATCATGTGCCCAATTCACAGGATGAAAATGCTAGAGCAGGGTAAGATTACACAAATTTGTATTTGGGTTTCAAATAAAATTCGGCAACTTACATGTGTTAATCAAAATCTCTGTTTGATGAAACATTAAACAAATACAAAAGCAGTGAACGGACTTTGGAGCAAGCATTCTTTGTTGATTTTTCCTACTACGACAATAAACAACCACCTACAAACCCTATCCAATACTCCAAAATGCAAATTTGGGAATTATTGTGTTTGTTAACAATTACCAAAAACCACCATGGCTGGGCATGCAAAACAAAAACTCCAAATTCCAAATTGTCACAGAAACATCCGTTGCTGTTTCTTGGCTGCAGGCACAAAAAAAAATTCTTTTTTCCCATATTTCCAATCTTATTTGAAATCACTGCTCTGTGTTCTGAAAAGACCATTGGGTGTTTTCTGTATTGTAATGTAAAATGACTGCTTTGCTTTGAAAAAATGAATAGTGCACTGCCCCAGACCACACTGCCTTGCCATCATGATTTTTGCACTTTTTGTGCCCCAATAGTATCCTCCGACCAGTATTCTCCCTCCAGTAGGACCCTTCGACCATTGTTCTCCCCCTTGTGCAACTTGTCCAATTGACTGCCACTTCCAATACACATGATTGAAAAATTGGATACACCCAAATCCTGGACTTTTTATCGCCGGCCTCTTTCTACACAAACATTGCAAAACTGGACTTGAGGGACTGGGGCTCTGCTCTTGAAAATACATGTACCTTATATTCTGACTCATACATTGGAAATCAAAATGGTTCTTCCCCTTTCAACCGAAACTTCCAAAAGCACAAACACACATTGGTCATCCTATCAATGACAAAGATCATGCACACCGCACATTCTTGTGACTGCGGCTGCACAGTGTATGGTCCCAACACCAACCGCACTGCAGGGATGATGCAGTGGACAAGACCATACTTGCATAACGCTGGTGCCAGCTTTGAAAGTTCAGGTAGTGCTTCATGGTTATTATCCAGAAAGGGAGGAAGAGACTGCGGTGTCATGCACCAGCGTTCTTTGAAGCACCAGGCATGAATGTCAAATCCTGTCACTTCAAATTCAGTTCTCACAGAAAATCAATTGCACACCCCATCAATGGATCATGGCATGAATAAAAACAAGGAATGTACAAGAAAAGAGTGATGCTGACACAAATTAGAAGACTTCAACATTGCAGATATTGCACATGCTACAAAGGCCCAACCAGGTGAATTCACCGTACTTCTGGACATTTCTGTGACTCTGCATGATGGAAATGGCAAGACTGCACTTGAAAAGGCTCAACCTTAGCTGCCCTTCAGGTGCGACTGTATGGGCAAATATTGTGGTGCGTGACATTGCATACCTTCCAGAGGCATATGCTAATGAAGACATCCACAATAACGGGACACAACGCTGCAGACACAGACCACGACATGTACGGAGGTCTGCAGTATGGGTGTTTGGAAACAGACAGGACCGTACAATGCCCCACCGGATGGACCATAAAAACGCTGGGGAGCGAAATCATGTGGTGCTTGACAAAAGTAGGCAAAGCCCTGGACAAACATGGAAACAGGCACTGGACACATACAAACTGCACAACGGAGTCGTATGCCCTCCGAAGCAGGGGAGGGGCCCAAAGGAGGATGTGCAAAACTGAGTTTGTGTGCCGCATCCCCTACATTCCCCCCCACCGATGCGGTGGATGCAGCCTCTGGGGGCAGAGCTGCGGACATCGGACATGGAACAGAAGATTAGTGCAGTAAACCTGGCGACAGATTGCTGGACCAGCAAGAAACCAGACAAAATCACAGGCATTGACTGCGCTGTATTGCTCTGCATCATTGACGATCCGTGAACCAAGCAGTCCGAACACGAGGGCCAGGAGGGCTGGTCCACAGGCCGACCTCCAGTGCAGGGCTGCAAACTGGGGGAGGGGGGGGGGCGTACAATCAAGACTGAGTGAGCACGCCGATTGGCACTTCCGCGTGTACGTACGTGTGCGCCTCTTGAGGGGGGGGGGGGGCCAACCTGCAAGTTATCATACACCGCAGGCCCTGCTGCTACGATGGTGGCCAAGCCTACCATTGTTGAATGCGCACGCGCTATTTGGGTGCCCAGGGCCAGACGCTCCGGCCGCTGCCGCGGCGTAATTCATGATCGTTGCGCTCCGCGTGGGTCATGGTCATAGTTCCTGCTGCCGAGTACCGACGGGGCGCTCGGGAGTGGGACGGGTCAGACGTGGGCATGGCACGGGCGGTCAAGGGGTTGGGGGGCAAGAAAACCGGAACAGAGTGAACGCTGTGGCGACCCCGCAACGGGAGTAGTGACATGGCCCGGGCGATGGGTCGCGGCGACAAGGCTAAGGGCAGGGGTAGACAGGGGTAGTGAGGACACACGGCAGTGGGTCACCCATTGGACAAAGGGGGCGGGGCAGACGGGGCTGTGGCGTGTTGGTGACGCCCGCCCGGGGGCAGGCGGTGCCAGGGCCCGTGGGGGCGGCGCGAATCGCGTGTCGAGGTCCCGCGCGCACCGGCCGTGCCCAAACGACGACCGCCGTTTCGCCGCCGCGCGGCGCACCACCACAACCGCCAGCGCCCGCAGCGCCGGGGCGGTGGCCAAGCGGTCAACGCGCGCGGGCCCAATGTCTGCGGCGATATGCCTCCGGATCGAAGAGGGGCATGGCACCCCCGGGGCCAGTGGGGGCGGTGATGAGGGGCAGGGGGGGGGGGGGGGGAGAGGGATCAGGGCTGGCGGTGGGAGAAGGGGGGCAAAGCCCTCAGAGGGTGCTGCGCTCCGGGGCGGTCAGCGGTGTCAATCCACGTCTCGCCCCCCCCCCCCTCCCCCCCCACAAAAGGTCCACCAAAGAGCCGCGCCCCCCCCCCCGGGGGGGCACCCCCACATCGAAGGCCCCGCACGGGGGGTGGGGGTTGGCAGGCGCATGCGGAGGGGCAATGCCAGCCTCCCACCGCCCCTTCACAGGCCCCGCACAGGCCCTGCCCCCCCCCCCCCCGTCCCCTCAGCAGACCCCCCCCCCCCTTCCCCGTGTACAGTGCACCGCCGCGCTCACGGCGCCGAGGGCCCCGCGGGGCTCGTGCCACGCCCCCTCCCCCCCCCAAACAACAACAACAACACCGTCGTCCGTGTGCCACGCCGTCACCCCCGCGCCCGCGCACACGACCCGTGGCCCTGCGACGGTGCACGCCCCCCCCCCTTCCCCCCGGGAGCAAAGGGGGGGGGGCGGGGGACATGGCACGAAATCCCGAGGCCCGGGGGCAGTGCAGGGCCCCCGCAGGACCGCACGTGCCGCGCCAAGCGAAGCCTCTGGCCCCCCCGGCGGCCCCGGGGGACGCCGGTGCCGCTCCCGCCGCCGGGGCTCCGGGAGGCGGGCCCAATGCCCGGCACACGCCCCCCCCCCCCCCCCGCGTCACCCGCGGTCATGTGCGTGCGGCGCGGCGTCTCGTGTCGTGCCGCGGCCCCGCACCCGATGCCCCTGCGCAGACCTGTGCTTTGAACGGGGGGTGGGGGGGGCGGGGCACGGGCAGCCCCCGGCGCGGCCCCCGGCGATGGTACCCGGCGACTATCGTGGGCCCCGGCCGTCCAGGGGCATGACGCCGGGGGGGTGCTGCCGTCTGCGGCGGGCGGCGCCTGTGGGCCTCCCGCCGCTTGCCCATGTCCCTTCCCTTGCACCCTCTCCCTCCGCAGGCGGCGGCCACGGCTTTGTTTGAGGGGTTGGGTGGGGGGGTCCAGCCCCCCCCACACCCCCCCCTCCGGTGGTGCGGAGTTTTCAGAGGCACCAAAGGCACCGAAGAAAAATTTTTGGTCGAAACTCATCGGCGCTGAAGCCTCCAGAGAAAATTTTTGATGGGCCGAAGGCCCGGAGGAAAACTTGGCTCAATATTTTAAGAGGGGGGGGGCGGGGGGGGGTGGGGGGAGCCCCCCCCCAGCGGTGCCGAGTTGTGAACAAACCCCCGGCGGCGGCGCCCATCAACCTCTCACCCCCTTGTGCCCCTCCCTTTCCCTCCCTCCTCCCGTGGGGGGGGGGGGGGGGTTGGCACGGGGTCATGGCGTTACGTTGTTTGCCGTTGGCCGTCCCGTCTGACGGGGCCGTCGCCCGTGCCGCTGACCAGGGGCATCCAGACGCACCCTCCAGAGTGAGGGGGTGGGGGGTCTGCGGGGCCCAAAGGGAGATGAGGTCGTGGGGCGGGACACCCCCCGCGGCCGGCGCCGCCCCCCCCCCCCCCCCCCCCGCCTCAGTCCAACCCGCTGTCGTACATCCACGCGGAGTAGTACCGGCCATCGTCCCCCGCGGGCCGCGTCTCCGCGCGGGGCGGGGGCCGCGGGGCCTTCTTCGCCTTCTGGGCCGGGGCCCGGGGGGTGCGGGAGGGCGTCGGGGTGGGGCCCGCGGCGGCGCTGCCGCCGGACGCCGGCGTGGACTTCCCGGCCCGCGACGCCGCGGGGCTCTGGGGGGCGGTGAGGACCTGCGGGAGAGTGGGAGGCCCAGCACCGGAGGAGGAACGGGGAGGGGGGGCTGAGGGGCAGGGGGGGGGGCGCAGTACTGGGGGCACGTGCGACGGACCGGGCGACCGCACCGCCGGACGTCGACAAAAGTGCCGATCCGGTGGGTGGGACTGAGGTTAGGCTGACATTAGAAGAGAGGGGGGGGGGGGGGGGGGGCAAAAGTGTATGTACCAAAGGGCCCGACCAGATGTTCCCGATTGTAAATTTCGTTGTTTCCCGCGATGGCCACTTTAGTTCGGGGGAGGGGGGGCAGATGGGGGGGGGGTGTTCAGTGCAGTGCCGGACTCCGATCGCGTCGGTTGAGGCACGAGCCGTCGCCCATCAAATCGCCGCGCGTGCGACGAGGGATATTGGAGAGCAGCGAAGTGTCAGAAGTGGGGGAGGGGGGGGGGTGTTCTGGGAGCCAAAAGTTTGTGTACAAAAAATAGCCCCACCAGATTTTCTCAGTTGTAAATTTCGGTTTTCCCCGCGATGGTCCCTTTGGTCTTGGGGAGGGGGGGGGGTCCTCCTACGGTTGTCGGCCGTTGTAATGGTAGCCTGACTGCGGAGGCTTTGCCTTCGTTAGGGCAGTGTGCTTTGGTACGTGCCCATGGAGCTCTGGGCGGTGGGCAATGCACCGGAATGTGATGCGGGGGTTCCGGGAAAGGCTGTGCGTGACGGCTGCACGTGTGAGTGGTCCCTCCCCAGGGATGCCTCAGAAGGGAAGGGGCCTCAGAGGTGGCCCCAGAGGCGGTTGGACAGGCGGTTGGAGGAGGTTGCCACAGCGGTTGGGGGCGGTTACTGTCGGTTACAAATGCCATTTAGGCTGGTGTTTGGCGTCAGGGGACAGTGGCTGGGCATAGGCTGGGCGCCCTGGGGGGGGGGGGGTCCCCCCCTTCTAATGCATCCCTGTCCCTCCCTCTTATCCCCCCTCCCACAGGGGCACGTGCGACAGCCACGGGGAGGACCCCCTCGCCACGACGCGGTCCCAACGGGACACGCCCGACAGACCACGACGGACGACTGCGCGGCATGCGTCGGGTGCACGGGCCGGTTCAGGTTGGGATGTGGGGTAAACAGCGGCGGTGCGGGCGGTGGTGTGAGCCCCAGCAGCCGGTCCGGGGGTCCGGGGGGGCACACACCATCCGCCCGGCGAGTCTGGGGGATCGGTCCTACCGGACCTCAACACACCGTCCATTCGTGACCGAGCCCATCCCCTTGGAGCCTTGCAGCGCGGTGGAGAGCGGGGATGGGCAGGGGTGCATTGGAAGCCCCCCCCCCCCCTTTCAGGGCGCCCAGCCTATGCCCAGCCACTGTCCCCCTGACGCCAAGTGCCAGCCTCAATGGCATTTGTAACCGACAGTAACCGCCCCCAACCGCTTTGGCAACCTCCTCCAACCGCCTGCCTAACTGCCTCTGGGGCCACCTCTGGTCCCTCCCCTCCTGATGCATCCCTGGGGAGGGGGGTGGGCACATGGGCGTCTGCAAGTGCGCCGCAACAAACGCCGCATGAACGATGCACGCGCTCTGCAACCGGGTCCCGCCGCAACAACGCCCCCGGCAATGCCCCCGAGGGTGGGGCTGGGGATCGGACTTGGCGGTCGTGATCCCCCGGGGGACCCCTCCGCCACCACCGCGGCCCCGGGGCACGCCCGTCGGTGCCGCAGCCTGGGCACTGCCCGACGGGGGCATTGCGGGCGAGGGCTGTTGGGGGGGGGGGGTCGGACCAGGAAACAGGGCCGAGGCACCGGAGGCCGCTACCGAACGCCGGACCCAACGACTGCAGAGGGGCCGGCGGCAGGGCCTCTGCGGCGCGGCTGCACAGCGAAGCCCCCGGGCCATGTTCTGAGCGCCGGCCCCGCCCCACGAGAGTCACGGTCGCACGCACCGCCGGGCGTTTGGAGGGCGCAACCATCGTGGGGCAGGGAACGGGCCTTCTGGGCCACCTCAGGGCCTCCACGGGATTGAGGGGGGTCAGTGACTTGTTTCAATGTTCCGAAGGTGTTGCTGTCCCTGCCCCAGGGCGTCTTTTGAGCGGGGGGGGGGGGTTTGGCACAAGGCCTCGGTATCCGATTGTGTGCCTTTGGCGGCGCCTATTGGCCTCTCGCCACCGCTCATTCTGACCCTCCGTGGGCCCGAACGTGTTTTGGTTGTGTCAACGGAGCCCCCGGATGACTTGTCCTGTTTGACTACTCCGGGGGTCGGCCGTCCCGGAGACGGGCTGTTGCCCGTGCCGGTGACCCGTGGGGGGGGGGGGCTCTGGGACCCAAAATTTTGTGTACCAAAAATGGCCGGACCAGATTTTCACAACGGTAAATTCTATTGCCTTTGGCAGTGCACCTCGAAGAGAGGCTGACAGTCAGCCAATCAGTCAGTTAGTCAGGCAAGCAGTCAATCAGACAGTCAGTCGGGCAAGCAGGCAGGCAGACAGAAACACACAGTTTGGGTTTGTGGCAGACTCGGCTTCAAGCAGTGGGGAGACTTGCTACTGCCAGAACAAGCAGCTGTTGAATGGTAATGCAGCCGACTGCAGACGTACAGGTCGGCAGTTGGAATCCCTGTCGGCCGACCGCCGGCAGCGCCGGCCGGCCTGTCAGCTCTGCCCAATCTGACTCTCGTTCAAATCCTTCTGAGCACAAACTTTTGACAAACTTCCCCCCCCCCCCCACCCCCCACCAAAAAAAGTGATATCCAGTTTTAGGGGATAGAGGCCTCAAAATCAAAAAATCCATTGGGGGATTGTCTTATTGGGCAAAATAATGATTTTACAAGGGGTTGGACATCCAATATCATGCCCTGGGGTATGCTACGCGAACGACCCCCAAAAAGCGGGGGTATACGATGCCCGCGCCTGCGATTGATCTAACAACCTCTCTTCGAGGTGATTTCGCTTTAATCCCGCGATGGTCAGTTTGGTCTGGAGGGGGGGGGGGGGGGGGGTTCGGGGTAGCCGGCCCCCCCCCGTTGGTTTTCAATCATTCCATAGAGGCCCTGCTGCCCAGCCCTCCCAACGTGCAGATCAGGGCTCGCGCTGCATTTCTGAGCCTCTTTCGGCTCCAGGCCCCCAAGCCAGGGCCCCTTTTGGCGTCTGGCCCACCGCCACAGCCCAACACGCCTGCCTTGGCCCCCAGACCACAGTCTGGCCCCCCGCCAGCCCCCCAACGGCCTCTCGTGGCCGTTGAACGTCCGGCGATGCGCGCCAGAACATCGAAGACAGGCGTGTTTTGGGGCCACGTCGGAGGCCAGTGCCAGTGGCACTGGCATTACCCGTGCGGTACGGCGCACGGGCCTTCCGGGGGATCGTCTTGCGTTCGGTGCCCAGTACCCCACTTATGGACGGCAGTCGGTGTTGGGGGTGGACATCGCGCGCGGGCGGGGCCCAGGGGGTGTGCACGCGACACCCTCCGCGATGGGGATCACATGTGCCACCGCCGCATCTGCACAGCTCCACAAGGCCCGGCACTTGCAGCCCATCCCCCCCCCCCCTCCTCCGTTGGTGGCGGGCAGCGGAAGGGGCAGACCTCCGAGATGGTGAGGGCGCGGCGCTCGGCATAGCGGGTGAGGTACGGCATGAACCACGCGGGGGGGCGGAGCTCATCGGAGGTGGCCTTGTTGTGGGGGTACGTCTTGAGGTACGTGTTGATGGCGCTCTTCTTGGCATCCAGCTGCACGGCCACGGACAGGGCGCGTGTGCGGGCGTGCGGGCGGCAGAGCAACGGCGTCGGACATGGCACCACCAAAACCGGATGCGGCCATGTCCGCGCGCACGCGACGGCCGGCCGGATCCGGCGGCGCTGGGCCGATGTCGCGCGGTCCGGCCGGCGGTTGCAGATCAATCTCCGACGAGCCCTCGTCCGCCAGCAGGCGTTTGCCGGCGGTCGGCCGTGGGGTGTGCACCGCCGGGGCCGCACCGGTGCGGGCCCACCCCCCCCCTGATCCCGTACCCCCCGCATTCGGAAGCAGCACTTCACAGAGACAAGCCCCTCCGAGACCGGGGCCGGTACTCTCGACACCGATGGGCTCTACGTCCGACGGCTGCAGGGGCAGGTCTGGGGGGGGGGGGCGGACGAACAAATAAAGGGCGGCGGGAAGGGGGAGGAGGGGGCAGAGGTGCCCCTTTCTCACCCCCCCCCTCCCGCCCCGCGCCTCGAGCAGAGCCCCTTTACCCCCCGCCCCCCTCCCCCCCAGACCTGCCACTAGCATGTGCCGGCTCAGACATGATCGGATGGGGCAGGGTCCTACTGAGCCACACGCTGGACGCAGCACGTTCCTACCGAGTTCTGGTGGTGCGGGGGGCGGGTATTAGTGAGTGACTCTTGATACCGGGCCGATTCCTACCGAGAACCAGTTTCCCTGCCGGACGCTAGTGGCAGGTCTGCTCCTGACGCACCCTGTGGACCAGTGCCCAAGAAGCGCTTTGTTCCACATTTTCACAACAGCAATTCTCAACAATCCCCCCCCCCAAAAGCGGGTGGGCGGCGGGAGGAGGGGGGCCTCTCAACCCCCCGTGCGATACACGGCACGGCACACCAGCACTGCACACCGCCCCCCCCCCCCACCCCCCGAGCCCCCGACGCAGGCCACACCTCCGGGGGACGCGCGTGCACTGGGACGGCCCCGCCTGCCCGCCCGCCTGTGCCACGGCCGTGGGCGGATGAGGATGGGGGGGGGGGGGGGGCAGGTGATGACATGCGATGGGCTCTGAGCAGGGGGATGGGCCGTGGTGCGGCCCGCAGGGCCGCCGGTGCCCCCCCTCCCCTCCCCCCCATTGGGCCCTGTGCCGCTGCCGCATCGGAAGGGCCCCTTGAACGCCCCCGCCCCATCACACGCCGAGTCCCTCAGAAAGACCGTCGCCGAGGGTGTGGGCGTGGCCCGTGACCGACCCGTGGACGGCCCTCGGACCGTCCGCAGTGCCGCGGCGCGCCCCCCCCCGCCCGGTCCCCGTAAGGCCCAAGGGACCGGCCTGTCGGAGCAGGGGCCCCGGGACGTGCACCGGGGGTGGACCCCCCCCCCCTCCGGAGTGGGGGGGGGGGGGGGCGCCCACAATGATACGCCCCCGTGACTTGGGGGGCGTCGCACAGCGCGCGGAACGGGGCCGCACACCGGCCGCGGAGATGCCGCAGGCCAGGCGGCGTGTGCTATTCAAGGCCCTGTGGCCGGGCCGGGGGTGGCGCCGGGGGGTACTCCCGGGGGTACGTACTCCTTCGCCTTTTGAGGGGGGGCTCTGCTTGTGGAATGGGGGGTTGTCCAGCCGCCGTTTTGGGGGCGAGGAGGGCGGGGTCGAATGGCTGCGGGATGTGGGGGGGGGGGCGGGGGCTGCCGGGCTACCCCTAACGAACGGGGGGGGGGTGCATCAAAAGGGAAAGGACCTCGGAGGGGGCCCCAGAGGTGGCCCCAAAGGCGGTTGGAGGAGGTTGCCAAAGCGGTTGGGGGCGGTTACTGTCGGTTACAAATGCCGTTGAGACTGGCACTTGGCGTCAGGGGGACAGTGGCTGGGCATAGGCTATGCCCTCGAGGGGTGGGGGGGTACCTCGCCCCCCCTTCCAATGCATCCCTGCGGGGGGGGGGGATCATTTTCACTTGGGGAGAGTGGGACACTGGTCCCGCTGCTTCACAAGTGCTGCTTCTGCCCCACGGCGTCCCTCCGGCGCCGGGCACCGCTCCACACAAAGCCTTTCCCCCGCTTGTTCTCCTTCGGCCGGGCGTACTCGCATATCCCTCCCGATCCAAAGGCCCCCGCGCACTCTCCGGGAGTACGTCCCTCACCCACATCCCGGACGTCGCCTTTCGGCGGGTCACCGCCCTGTGATGAGGGGGGGCTCCGGTACGCCCCCCCGGCCCACTGCAACTCCGGGGGAGAGAGGCCCTTTGAGCCTCTCTCCCAGACCCCCCCCCTCTAATTCGGCTCCAAGGGCCAGGCCCACCACAAGCCCCGCAGGACGTCTGAAATCGCTGAAACGCGTGAGTTTACACATAAATTTGGCAAATCCGGTTCACCGCCCGTCCCCCCCCCCAACCAAACATCTGTTCTGGACCCATGTCAATGGGGCAAAATACTGTCCGGCCCTTCGAGCCTGTTTTCCAGACCCCCCCCCCCAATTCACACCGGCTCGAAGCCCCCCCCCCCCCCCCCCGGAGTTGCAATTCACCGCGGGCCTATCCCCCTGCGCCCCGTGCACTGTCTGTGAGGGCATCCCTCACCCGCCCGGGGGATGTCGCTGTTCGACCGGTCACGGTCCTTCGGCGGGGGGGAGTGCGGGGGGGGGGGGGGGGTTCCAGTGTTGCTGCCCAACGGCACCAGCACTGGAAAGCTCTAGGCCAAATGGGGGCCCAGGTCCGTTGCAAAGAAACTACGGGCGGATGCCCCTGCCGCTGCGGGCACCTCATCTGTTGTCGAGCGTCACGGGGTTTCAGTGCATTGTCAACCAGCGGGGCCGAGGGTGCGGCTCTGGGAGGGAGGCACGCTTGCTGCAGCTGCGACTGGGGCTCGCCTTGAAACAAGTAGTCAGTACAGGGGGGGGGGGTGACCTCATTAAAAAACAGCCCAATGCAAACCAGAGGTAATGCACTCCAGTCAGGCATAAGTGCATCTGTATTCTCTATGCCAAACCTGGTTGACCCTCCAGGCACACACTGTGTCTGAAACAGACAACAGAACATCATGTCTGACTACATTACTCAGACAATCACAATCAGTACAGGCGGGGGGGGGGGGGGTTCGCACCAAGTCAAATTCACGGTGGGAAATATCGCTGTGGAAACTTTCGCGGTCAATTTGAAACGTGAAATTTCCCACGCGAAATCAAAGTGCCACGAAATCCCCCTCCCCCGCGGTAGGGGACACAGCGGTCACAGGATTTGCCAATATCATGATGTTCAGCTGTTGTACGCCGTCTGCCTGTCTGCCCGCCTGCCTCTGCCCGTCTGTCTTGGATGCCGATCGCCTTCTCAGTCTGTGGCGCGCATTGTGAGGGGCACGAGGGGGATACCTCTGAAAGGACCTGCTCCTGGAACTTCTTGACGGAGTCGTTGGCGGCCAGGACCTCGAAGTGCAGTGCGGACCGCTCCTGCAGCGTGTTCGCCAAGTCCTGCACCTTGGCCTCCTTCTCTCGCTGCGGGAGACGACAGGAGAGGGGGGGGGGGTGGCACGACGCCGTGGTGTGTTGTTCTCGTCTGCAGCGCCTACTGGTCGATCGCCATTCGCTGCCCTTCCCTTGGACCCTCTCCCTCCATCGGCGATGGAGGGGGGGTTTGGCACAAGGCCTCGGTATCCGATTGTTTGCCTTTGGCGGCGCCTATTGGCCTCTCGCCACTGCTCATTCTGACCCTCTGTGGGCCCGAACGTGTTTTGGTCGTGTCAACGGAGCCCCCGGATGACTTGTCCTGTTTGACTAATCCGGGGGTCGGCCGTCCCGGAGACGGGGCTGTTGCCGGTGCCGTTGACCAGGGGCATCCAGATGCACCCTCCGAGTCCATGGAGGGAGGGGGGAGGTTCTCCCGGCCCTCAATTCCTTTGCGCTTCTTCTTCTCTGGCTTGTTCTGCTCCATGGCTCACCACATCGGGCCATGGATGCCGGCCTTGACGCACACCGCGTTGTCGTGGCCCACCCCCGCAGCATCTGCCACACTCCTTACGTTGGCCCTGCGGTCCGGCAAGGGGGGCCCTCAGACCACCGGTGGCCGTTGCCACCCCCGAAGCACCGCGGCTCGCCATTCGCCGTGGAGAGGGAGGGGGACAAAGACGAGAACACGCTACTATCACATAGATACCTCCATCCCCCCAAACCCTGAGGTACGCATGGCAGCGCCAAGAGCAGGCCGTGCACCAGCGTTCGCGACGTCACACGTGATCAGAAGGTGCTGGGTCCTACTGAGTCGGACACGGGACGGAGCTGGTTCCCGCTGAGTTGTGGTTGTGACAAGAGCAGATATTACTGAGTGGCACATGGTACGTGGGATGGCAGCGATCGGATGGGGAGGGCTCATGCCACATCAGGACTGCCAAAGAGGCGATGGGGCCGCAGGAGTTCGCAGGCCCCCCTCCGCAGTCAACGCACTGCACACAGCCCTCAGACACCGCCCGGCGCCCCTGCACACACCTCGCTCATCCGGAAATTGTCCTGCCGGCGCAGCGTGGTGACCATCTTGTTCACCTGGGGACAGGTAGACAGGCATGCCGCCCTCCGACAGGGCCTTGCCGATCCAGGGGCACTTTGGGGATGGGGAAGGGGCGATTCAAACCCTCCCCGACCCCGAGAAGATGGACAGCCCCCCCCCCCCGTGGCATGCCCGCCACATTGCAAGAGGCAGCCCGCACAAGCCTTCTGGTGTTCCCGATGAGCAAACCAACGACGGCATCGGGGGGGGGTGTGGATTGGTGTGCACATGCCCGACTTGAATGGTGTTTGGGCCCGCAGTCCATTGCGGCTTCGGGGGGGGGGGGGGGGCAGGGTTTTGCCTGAGCGGAGAGGGGGACGGGTCCCCCCGTGTGACAGTCCGTCGCGTCGCTATTTCTTTACGGGGCCCTGGACAGTCACCCGTTCTTCCCTTCGCATGTTGCGTCGGGTCGCTGCGTTCTGTCGGCCGCTGCGGCCGGTGCTCCCGCTGGTGTCGTTTCCGCGTTCGCGGAGCCCAGTAGTTGGTGTGTTGGGGCTGTGCGGGATGTGGCGGGATGTGCCGTTTGCGCGTGTGCGGCGCCCAATAAGTGGCGTATTGGGGGTTGTGCTGGTTGTTGCTGGGGTCGTTTGACTGTTTTTGCTGCCCACGCGCCTCTGTCCACAGGCTGTCCATAGCCTGCCTCGCTGCGTTTCTGTGCGCCCCCCCCCCCCCGGGGGAGATGCTGAGTTGTTAAGCAGAACTCTGCCGTGGTGAGTGGGTGCGTGGGTCCGGCTGGGGAAATACGGATGGGCCCGCCCCTATTGACGAAGGAGAGCGGGGGAAGATGCCGCGCGGGTCTGGGTGAGTGGAACAGATAGACAGTCCATGTGCGCCAAGCACAAGGCCCAACACACCGACCGTTCCCGTCTTTGGGCACCAAGAAAGCCTCAGGGCGGCTAGGCACTAGCTAAGGCTGTTGTCATGGGGGGGAAGGCGGTGGGGAGCCTATTTCCGTGCCGTTAAGGCAGCAGTTGTCAAACGGTCAGAGAAACGTGTTGGGTGGCACAGAAACACTAAAACGGCCATAACCTGGAGAGGACCTGTGCGGTGCCCTTTGGGGGACCCTGCCTCAGGGTGGCAGGACGACCAACTTTGGGTTCACAAGGCTAACAAACAACATACCAACTGACATAACAACCCATACCACCGACGTGAGGTGGACTTTCCGGGCACTAGCCTCCTGTTGGTGGTCCCAACAGCTACTCTACAGTAGTGCATCTGGGGTGGCTCCGGCCAGTCCCAACAACCACGAGGGCTGGGACCGGACCCTGTTCGTTCGCACACCACGGCACACCAGCTCTGTCAAATGAAGGTCTCAAGAAGATCCACAGGCTGAGGGCGGTCAACACACGTGAATGGGCCGCCACAGCCCCTCCTCGCGGCGCGATGCAAAGGATGTGTGCAACAGGGCCCTCTTGCCACGGCGCGCGCGGCAGTGCAACCGTTGGGCATATCTGGGGCCCCTCCCAGTGATAATCGCAACCGTCAAGAGGCCTCCCGGAAAGAACAAACACTCCCCCGACGCCTTTGGGATTTAGTGGCAAACCATAAAAAACCCCTCGGAAGACGGGTGGTGTGCTTGCAACTCAGGTTTTCTAGGTTCTAGGTTTTTGTGCGGCCCCACAGCCTTGTCCTGCTACCACCAGAGGGATGCCCTGACCTCATGGAGGTCATCCCTGTAGACCACCGTAGGTGGCAGTGAGGCGCCGCAGGTGATTTTCGGTGATCACTGGATGGCCATGGCCCAAGCGTAGGTCGTCAGTTGGTGACAGTGGGAGCACATATAAGCCCCTTGCAAGCCGCCTGGCCCCAAGTATGACCGTCTCCTGGGGGTACATGTGCTAGTGAAAGGGCCTTTTCAGGGCTAGTACTGCCCACTTGCTTGGGGCAGGGGTCAGATGACAACATGTGAAACGAATAGACAGAAATCGCCGTCTCCGTTCCGGTGTCGCCCCTGGTCCGCCTCTCCACTTTGTACTTGCAAGACAGGGGAGGAGGATGGGGGCGGGGCGTAGGACCTGCCCCGGGTTCTATGGCGCCGGGATCCAGGGGATAGGGGGCTCGGGTAGGGTTCATGTACTGGGGCCATTGCTCACCTGCTTGAGGTGGCGGGCCCCTCTGGGCACGACCAGCTCCTGGCAACCTGTACATGAGGTTTCGGTGTGTGTATGTGCGCGCGCGCGCGTCCCTCTCTCTCTCTCTCTGTGGGTGTGCGCGCGCGCACGTGCGTGTGTCTCTCTCTCTAACCCTAACCTTCTCCCTCCCTCTACCTCCCCCCCTCTCTCTCTCTGTGTGCGTGTGTGTGTGCGTGCGGCAGCATGGGTGTACATGTGCGTGCGCTTGCGTCTGGGGGGGGCACCTCTTTCTTCGCCCGGGCCTCGTTCTCTCGCTCCAGCCGGGCCTCCCGTTGCTGCTGGCGCGACTCTTCCACCTTCGCACGCCGCTCCAGAATCTCATCCTTCTTCTGTTGGGTCAGCTGACGACAGATGGGCGACCAGAACAGTACGGCAGCCGGACAGTGCGCAAGGGCCCAGATGGCACCGGGTGGGGCACAATTGGAGGGCACAGAGGGCAGTCACGTCCCTTGACACGACCCTCCGCAGTCCCCTGTTCCACACATGGGCTCGAGGCCATCCTGTCGCTTGCGCGGCTCATTCGTCGCGCTGTGTCACTCCATCGGTCCACTGCAGCCCCCCAGGCCTTCCTCCGGCCTTTCCTCTCCCCTCCTCCCACACCCCCCGTGTGACATTCCGTCGGGTCGCTGTTTCTTTACGGGGCCCTGGACAGTCACCCGTTCTTCCCTGCACATGTTGCGTCGGGTCGCTGCGTTCTGTCGGCCGCTGCGGCCGGTGCTCCTGCTGGTGTCGTTTCCGCGTTCGCGGAGCCCAGTGGTCGGTACCCTTCTCCGGGTGCCAAGACCGGGCAACCTCCTGTCCGCGCTGGACAGGCGGTGGGTGGCGGCAGTGGTCCTCAACAGGGACATGGGGCCCATCGCGCGTCTGCCGTCCCTGGGGGAGCTGCCCGCAGCGGTGCTGGATGCCCTGCCGGCGCCCCGCACACCCTTGGACGTGGCGGACGTCCCGCACGGCGTGGGCTTGCCCGGGGCGCGCATGCAACATGCCCTGCTGTGTATGGCGGCGGCAGCGGACGCGCGCCGGGGCTGTGCTGGATGTGGCGGGATGTGCCGTTTGCGTGTTGGTGTGCCGGGGCTGTAGCCAAGGATTTCCACGTGCTGGGGTATCCGTGAGTGGCTGAGCCGTTGTCCCTCTAAGCCATGGTCCCTCTCAGCCATGGTCCCTCTGAGCCATGGTCCCTCTCAGCCATGGTCCCTCTCAGCCATAGTCCCTCTGAGCCATGGTCCCTCTAAGCCATGGTCCCTCTCAGCCATGGTCCCTCTCAGCCATGGTCCCTCTCAGCCATGGTCCCTCTCAGCCATGGTCCCTCTCAGCCATGGTCCCTCTCAGCCATGGTCCCTCTGAGCCATGGTCCCTCTCAGCCATGGTCCCTCTCAGCCATGGTCCCTCTCAGCCATGGTCCCTCTCAGCCATGGTCCCTCTCAGCCATGGTCCCTCTGAGCCATGGTCCCTCTCAGCCATGGTCCCTCTGAGCCATGGTCCCTCTCAGCCATGGTCCCTCTCAGCCATGGTCCCTCTCAGCCATGGTCCCTCTCAGCCATGGTCCCTCTCAGCCATGGTCCCTCTGAGCCATGGTCCCTCTCAGCCATGGTCCCTCTCAGCCATGGTCCCTCTCAGCCATGGTCCCTCTCAGCCATGGTCCCTCTCAGCCATGGTCCCTCTCAGCCATGGTCCCTCTGAGCCATGGTCCCTCTAAGCCATGGTCCCTCTCAGCCATGGTCCCTCTCAGCCATGGTCCCTCTCAGCCATGGTCCCTCTCAGCCATGGTCCCTCTCAGCCATGGTCCCTCTGAGCCATGGTCCCTCTGAGCCATGGTCCCTCTCAGCCATGGTCCCTCTCAGCCATGGTCCCTCTGAGCCATGGTCCCTCTAAGCCATGGTCCCTCTCAGCCATGGTCCCTCTCAGCCATGGTCCCTCTCAGCCATGGTCCCTCTCAGCCATGGTCCCTCTCAGCCATGGTCCCTCTCAGCCCTAGTCCCTCTCAGCCATGGTCCCTCTCAGCCATGGTCCCTCTCAGCCATGGTCCCTCTCAGCCATGGTCCCTCTCAGCCATGGTCCCTCTCAGCCCTAGTCCCTCTCAGCCATGGTCCCTCTCAGCCATGGTCCCTCTCAGCCATGGTCCCTCTCAGCCATGGTCCCTCTCAGCCATGGTCCCTCTCAGCCATGGTCCCTCTCAGCCCTAGTCCCTCTCAGCCATGGTCCCTCTCAGCCATGGTCCCTCTCAGCCATGGTCCCTCTCAGCCATGGTCCCTCTCAGCCATGGTCCCTCTCAGCCATGGTCCCTCTCAGCCATGGTCCCTCTCAGCCATGGTCCCTCTCAGCCATGGTCCCTCTCAGCCATGGTCCCTCTGAGCCATGGTCCCTCTCAGCCATGGTCCCTCTCAGCCATGGTCCCTCTCAGCCATGGTCCCTCTCAGCCATGGTCCCTCTCAGCCATGGTCCCTCTCAGCCATGGTCCCTCTCAGCCATGGTCCCTCTCAGCCATGGTCCCTCTCAGCCATGGTCCCTCTCAGCCATGGTCCCTCTCAGCCATGGTCCCTCTCAGCCATGGTCCCTCTCAGCCATGGTCCCTCTCAGCCATGGTCCCTCTCAGCCATGGTCCCTCTCAGCCATGGTCCCTCTCAGCCATGGTCCCTCTCAGCCATGGTCCCTCTCAGCCATGGTCCCTCTCAGCCATGGTCCCTCTCAGCCATGGTCCCTCTCAGCCATGGTCCCTCTAAGCCATGGTCCCTCTCAGCCATGGTCCCTCTGAGCCATGGTCCCTCTCAGCCATGGTCCCTCTCAGCCATGGTCCCTCTCAGCCATGGTCCCTCTCAGCCATGGTCGCTCTCAGCCATGGTCCCTCTCAGCCATGGTCCCTCTGAGCCATGGTCCCTCTGAGCCATGGTCCCTCTCAGCCATGGTCCCTCTCAGCCATGGTCCCTCTCAGCCATGGTCCCTCTCTGCCATGGTCCCTCTCAGCCATGGTCCCTCTGAGCCATGGTCCCTCTGAGCCATGGTCCCTCTGAGCCATGGTCCCTCTCAGCCATGGTCCCTCTCAGCCATGGTCCCTCTCAGCCATGGTCCCTCTCAGCCATGGTCCCTCTCAGCCATGGTCCCTCTCAGCCATGGTCCCTCTCAGCCATGGTCCCTCTCAGCCATGGTCCCTCTCAGCCATGGTCCCTCTCAGCCATGGTCCCTCTCAGCCATGGTCCTTCTCAGCCCTAGTCCCTCTCAGCCATGGTCCCTCTCAGCCATGGTCCCTCTCAGCCATGGTCCCTCTCAGCCATGGTCCCTCTCAGCCATGGTCCCTCTCAGCCATGGTCCCTCTCAGCCCTAGTCCCTCTCAGCCATGGTCCCTCTCAGCCATGGTCCCTCTCAGCCATGGTCCCTCTCAGCCATGGTCCCTCTCAGCCATGGTCCCTCTCAGCCATGGTCCCTCTCAGCCATGGTCCCTCTCAGCCATGGTCCCTCTCAGCCATGGTCCCTCTCAGCCATGGTCCCTCTCAGCCATGGTCCCTCTCAGCCATGGTCCCTCTCAGCCATGGTCCCTCTGAGCCATGGTCCCTCTGAGCCATGGTCCCTCTCAGCCATGGTCCCTCTCAGCCATGGTCCCTCTCAGCCATGGTCCCTCTCAGCCATGGTCCCTCTCAGCCCTAGTCCCTCTCAGCCATGGTCCCTCTCAGCCATGGTCCCTCTCAGCCATGGTCCCTCTCAGCCATGGTCCCTCTCAGCCATGGTCCCTCTCAGCCATGGTCCCTCTCAGCCATGGTCCCTCTCAGCCATGGTCCCTCTCAGCCATGGTCCCTCTCAGCCATGGTCCCTCTCAGCCATGGTCCCTCTCAGCCATGGTCCCTCTCAGCCATGGTCCCTCTCAGCCCTAGTCCCTCTCAGCCATGGTCCCTGTCAGCCATGGTCCCTCTCAGCCATGGTCCCTCTCAGCCATGGTCCCTCTCAGCCATGGTCCCTCTCAGCCATGGTCCCTCTCAGCCATGGTCCCTCTCAGCCATGGTCCCTCTCAGCCATGGTCCCTCTCAGCCATGGTCCCTCTCAGCCATGGTCCCTCTCAGCCATGGTCCCTCTCAGCCCTAGTCCCTCTCAGCCATGGTCCCTCTCAGCCATGGTCCCTCTCAGCCATGGTCCCTCTCAGCCATGGTCCCTCTCAGCCATGGTCCCTCTCAGCCATGGTCCCTCTCAGCCATGGTCCCTCTCAGCCATGGTCCCTCTGAGCCATGGTCCCTCTCAGCCATGGTCCCTCTCAGCCATGGTCCCTCTGAGCCATGGTCCCTCTCAGCCATGGTCCCTCTCAGCCATGGTCCCTCTCAGCCATGGTCCCTCTCAGCCATGGTCCCTCTCAGCCATGGTCCCTCTCAGCCATGGTCCCTCTCAGCCATGGTCCCTCTCAGCCATGGTCCCTCTCAGCCATGGTCCCTCTCAGCCATGGTCCCTCTCAGCCCTAGTCCCTCTCAGCCATGGTCCCTCTCAGCCATGGTCCCTCTCAGCCATGGTCCCTCTCAGCCATGGTCCCTCTCAGCCATGGTCCCTCTCAGCCATGGTCCCTCTCAGCCATGGTCCCTCTCAGCCATGGTCCCTCTGAGCCATGGTCCCTCTCAGCCATGGTCCCTCTCAGCCATGGTCCCTCTGAGCCATGGTCCCTCTCAGCCATGGTCCCTCTCAGCCATGGTCCCTCTCAGCCATGGTCCCTCTCAGCCATGGTCCCTCTCAGCCATGGTCCCTCTCAGCCATGGTCCCTCTCAGCCCTAGTCCCTCTCAGCCATGGTCCCTCTCAGCCCTAGTCCCTCTCAGCCATGGTCCCTCTCAGCCATGGTCCCTCTCAGCCATGGTCCCTCTCAGCCATGGTCCCTCTCAGCCATGGTCCCTCTCAGCCATGGTCCCTCTCAGCCATGGTCCCTCTCAGCCATGGTCCCTCTGAATCATGTTCCCTCTCGGCCATGGTCCCTCTCAGCCATGGTCCCTCTCAGCCATGGTCCCTCTCAGCCATGGTCCCTCTCAGCCATGGTCCCTCTCAGCCATGGTCCCTCTCAGCCATGGTCCCTCTCAGCCATGGTCCCTCTCAGCCATGGTCCCTCTCAGCCATGGTCCCTCTCAGCCATGGTCCCTCTCAGCCATGGTCCCTCTCAGCCATGGTCCCTCTCAGCCATGGTCCCTCTCAGCCATGGTCCCTCTCAGCCATGGTCCCTCTCAGCCATGGTCCCTCTCAGCCATGGTCCCTCTCAGCCATGGTCCCTCTCAGCCATGGTCCCTCTCAGCCATGGTCCCTCTCAGCCATGGTCCCTCTCAGCCATGGTCCCTCTCAGCCATGGTCCCTCTCAGCCATGGTCCCTCTCAGCCATGGTCCCTCTCAGCCATGGTCCCTCTCAGCCATGGTCCCTCTCAGCCATGGTCCCTCTCAGCCATGGTCCCTCTCAGCCCTAGTCCCTCTCAGCCATGGTCCCTCTCAGCCATGGTCCCTCTGAGCCATGGTCCCTCTCAGCCATGGTCCCTCTCAGCCATGGTCCCTCTCAGCCATGGTCCCTCTCAGCCATGGTCCCTCTCAGCCATGGTCCCTCTCAGCCATGGTCCCTCTGAGCCATGGTCCCTCTCAGCCATGGTCCCTCTCAGCCATGGTCCCTCTCAGCCATGGTCCCTCTCAGCCATGGTCCCTCTCAACCCTAGTCCCTCTCAGCCATGGTCCCTCTCAGCCATGGTCCCTCTCAGCCATGGTCCCTCTCAGCCATGGTCCCTCTCAGCCATGGTCCCTCTCAGCCATGGTCCCTCTCAGCCATGGTCCCTCTCAGCCCTAGTCCCTCTCAGCCATGGTCCCTCTCAGCCATGGTCCCTCTCAGCCATGGTCCCTCTCAGCCATGGTCCCTCTCAGCCATGGTCCCTCTCAGCCATGGTCCCTCTCAGCCATGGTCCCTCTCAGCCATGGTCCCTCTCAGCCATGGTCCCTCTCAGCCATGGTCCCTCTCAGCCATGGTCCCTCTCAGCCATGGTCCCTCTCAGCCATGGTCCCTCTGAGCCATGGTCCCTCTCAGCCATGGTCCCTCTCAGCCATGGTCCCTCTCAGCCATGGTCCCTCTCAGCCATGGTCCCTCTCAGCCCTAGTCCCTCTCAGCCATGGTCCCTCTCAGCCATGGTCCCTCTCAGCCATGGTCCCTCTCAGCCATGGTCCCTCTCAGCCATGGTCCCTCTCAGCCATGGTCCCTCTCAGCCCTAGTCCCTCTCAGCCATGGTCCCTCTCAGCCATGGTCCCTCTGAGCCATGGTCCCTCTCAGCCATGGTCCCTCTCAGCCATGGTCCCTCTCAGCCATGGTCCCTCTCAGCCATGGTCCCTCTCAGCCATGGTCCCTCTGAGCCATGGTCCCTCTGAGCCATGGTCCCTCTCAGCCATGGTCCCTCTCAGCCATGGTCCCTCTCAGCCATGGTCCCTCTCAGCCATGGTCCCTCTCAGCCCTAGTCCCTCTCAGCCATGGTCCCTCTCAGCCATGGTCCCTCTCAGCCATGGTCCCTCTCAGCCATGGTCCCTCTCAGCCATGGTCCCTCTAAGCCATGGTCCCTCTCAGCCATGGTCCCTCTCAGCCATGGTCCCTCTCAGCCATGGTCCCTCTCAGCCATCGTCCCTCTCAGCCATGGTCCCTCTCAGCCATGGTCCCTCTTAGCCATGGTCCCTCTCAGCCATGGTCCCTCTTAGCCATGGTCCCTCTCAGCCATGGTCCCTCTCAGCCATGGTCCCTCTCAGCCATGGTCCCTCTCAGCCATGGTCCCTCTCAGCCATGGTCCCTCTCAGCCATGGTCCCTCTCAGCCATGGTCCCTCTCAGCCATGGTCCCTCTCAGCCATGGTCCCTCTCAGCCATGGTCCCTCTCAGCCATGGTCCCTCTCAGCCATGGTCCCTCCCAGCCATGGTCCCTCTCAGCCATGGTCCCTCTCAGCCATGGTCCCTCTCAGCCATGGTCCCTCTCAGCCATGGTCCCTCTGAGCCATGGTCCCTCTGAGCCATGGTCCCTCTCAGCCATGGTCCCTCTCAGCCATGGTCCCTCTCAGCCATGGTCCCTCTTAGCCATGGTCCCTCTCAGCCATGGTCCCTCTGAGCCATGGTCCCTCTCAGCCATGGTCCCTCTCAGCCATGGTCCCTCTCAGCCATGGTCCCTCTCAGCCATGGTCCCTCTCAGCCATGGTCCCTCTCAGCCATGGTCCCTCTCAGCCATGGTCCCTCTCAGCCATGGTCCCTCTCAGCCATGGTCCCTCTCAGCCATGGTCCCTCTCAGCCATGGTCCCTCTCAGCCATGGTCCCTCTCAGCCATGGTCCCTCCCAGCCATGGTCCCTCTCAGCCATGGTCCCTCTCAGCCATGGTCCCTCTCAGCCATGGTCCCTCTCAGCCATGGTCCCTCTGAGCCATGGTCCCTCTGAGCCATGGTCCCTCTCAGCCATGGTCCCTCTCAGCCATGGTCCCTCTCAGCCATGGTCCCTCTTAGCCATGGTCCCTCTCAGCCATGGTCCCTCTTAGCCATGGTCCCTCTCAGCCATGGTCCCTCTCAGCCATGGTCCCTCTCAGCCATGGTCCCTCTCAGCCATGGTCCCTCTCAGCCATGGTCCCTCTCAGCCCTAGTCCCTCTCAGCCATGGTCCCTCTCAGCCATGGTCCCTCTGAGCCATGGTCCCTCTCAGCCATGGTCCCTCTCAGCCATGGTCCCTCTCAGCCATGGTCCCTCTCAGCCATGGTCCCTCTCAGCCATGGTCCCTCTCAGCCATGGTCCCTCTCAGCCATGGTCCCTCTCAGCCATGGTCCCTCTCAGCCATGGTCCCTCTCAGCCATGGTCCCTCTCAGCCATGGTCCCTCTCAGCCATGGTCCCTCTCAGCCATGGTCCCTCTCAGCCATGGTCCCTCTCAGCCATGGTCCCTCTCAGCCATGGTCCCTCTCAGCCATGGTCCCTCTCAGCCATGGTCCCTCTCAGCCATGGTCCCTCTCAGCCCTAGACCCTCTCAGCCATGGTCCCTCTCAGCCATGGTCCCTCTGAGCCATGGTCCCTCTCAGCCATGGTCCCTCTCAGCCATGGTCCCTCTGAGCCATGGTCCCTCTCAGCCATGGTCCCTCTCAGCCATGGTCCCTCTCAGCCATGGTCCCTCTCAGCCATGGTCCCTCTCAGCCATGGTCCCTCTCAGCCATGGTCCCTCTCAGCCATGGTCCCTCTCAGCCGTTGTCCCTCTAAGCCATGGTCCCTCTCAGCCATGGTCCCTCTGAGCCATGGTCCCTCTCAGCCATGGTCCCTCTCAGCCATGGTCCCTCTCAGCCATGGTCCCTCTCAGCCATGGTCCCTCTCAGCCATGGTCCCTCTCAGCCATGGTCCCTCTCAGCCATGGTCCCTCTCAGCCATGGTCCCTCTCAGCCATGGTCCCTCTCAGCCATGGTCCCTCTCAGCCATGGTCCCTCTCAGCCATGGTCCCTCTCAGCCATGGTCCCTCTCAGCCATGGTCCCTCTCAGCCATGGTCCCTCTCAGCCATGGTCCCTCTCAGCCATGGTCCCTCTCCCGACATGCCAATGACATGTGCGCGCGCGCGTGTGTGTGTTGCCTGTAGCGGCATATCCGGTCCGGATACCAGAGACGGTTACAGCGCCACCCGCCGGGCCATGCTCGAGGACACCCGCCCCTTTCCATTTCTCCGCGGGCCACGGCCCAGGCGCCCCCTCAGCCTACGGCCTCTGGATACCTTTGCAGATTGTTCTCCCGGATGGACATCGACGCGTCGTACTTGCTCCGGGCGAGCATGGCGTTCTGCAGCCGCTGGGCTTCGGACTTCTCAAACTGCTCTTGGGCGCGTTGCATCCTGCAGGCAAACCCGCGCGTGTGGCGGCGCCCGGACGGGGATCGCAGCCACCCGGGAAGGCCACAGGGGTTTGTTGCGGTTGAGGAGGACGCCGGGCGGCCGGAGGGGCTGGCTCAGCGGAGGTGCAGTCACTGGTCACCCCCCCCCGCCCAATGGGACAACACCAACCTCCACAGCGGAGGTGAGACCATCGACAGTCGTGTTGATGCGTGTCGCGTGTTCAGGTCCAGCGGGTCCGCCGCCATCATCATCGGACTCGTCCGCAGGACGTGGTCGTCCCCTTGGCGACGGGGGAGCCCGGCGTCACCGCGGGCGGAGCCAGGGCCTTCCTGCCCTCGGCCGGGAACACCCGCAGTGCCATGGCCCAACTACGACGCAGACGGCACTGAGCCATCACTCGGGGATTTCAATGCGTTGCCGCGTGGCATGTGAGCGTCGCGCGTCCCCCTCTGCGGAGGTGACGCGGGACTCCGTGCCCCTGGACACCCGGGCAGCAGCGTGGTGTTTGAGATGCCACGGCCATCTACCCTGGCTTGCGCTGGAGCCGGGGGGTTTGCAGGGGTGCAGGGGCGTGGAGGGGTGCACTCTCCCATCACCCCCCCAATCCTCTCCACACCCCTCCACACCCCTGTACCCCTCTGCAGGGCTGCATGGCGTCCTTGCCAAAGAATTGCTGGTGGGGGTCTGAGACTGGGGCTTGCGTGCCAAAACTGCCCCACAGAAACCTTTTTTATGACCAGTGATTCACCCTGTGGGAGGTGGGGCGAGGGGGGGGGCGGGGTGGCCGTGACCCTCCTCGTGGAGATGGTTCAATTCAGCACAAGCCCCATCCACCAGTTGCATTGGGGTCAGCGGCCCAGCAGCAAAAGATCACAACATCTGAAACACTCTGCTGTTCCAAACAGGTTCCGACACCCCTAAATTTTGCCAGAGGAAAGTTTCGCCACCGGCCTAAAACACGAAAATTTCCCACGAAATTATCCTCGCCCGAAATTTTCATCCGCCCCCCCCCCCCGTACCCGCGGTCCCGACGTGCAAACAGATACTTTGCAGCATTGCGCTCCTCGTCTTTCGCCTGCTTGTCGCTCAACCACTCCTCGTGACGTTTTCTATTGAACAACTCGTCCAAAAACAATTGCACCAACTTGTCCTCCTGCAGGTCTTGGAATTGTTTGGTGCGCTCCGGTGCAGTGGCCTGCGGATATAGGGTCCGAGATATTGAGCGCGTGGAATAATGCAACGCACGCACCTCCTACAGCCATCGGTCGAGCCACCGACAACTCTCCGTCCGCTTCTTCAATCCCCAAGGTACAAGATGAGGGCCATCGCGCGTTCCCCGCAATCATTGCGGGCTCTATAGGATTCCCCCCCCACAATCGCGTTCCCCGCAATCATTGCGGGCTCCACAGGATCCCCCCCCATAGTCTTAGGATTGTCGCGCGTTCCGTGCAATCATTGCGAGGCTCCATGCGAGTTCCCCGCAACCATGATGCCGGACATAGATCTCAACTTTATGCATCCGCAACATTTTCGTGGTCAAAAGAACTCGCTGCCTACCAGGCTTGCCACACAATATTCGTATTTTGATACGACGGTGAGTTGGAGCACTGCCACTAACAATGTAGAAGTGGTCACCAAAGCATCCGATATTGCCCATCCTTCTCCATTGGTAATGAGACAAGTGGTCGACCCTACGGAAGTTTCTTTCGGGGCGTTGTGGTTGTTGGAGGTCAACCCACCAACAACATGGCCCCACATTTCAGCCCCATGCAAACGCCGCACGGATTCCTTGGGTTTCACTTGCCTCGTTGCCCGAGGGGCACGATGCATGATGGCTGGGCACCATCATTTCTTGTGCCCTGGTGTCTTCAATCTTGACGAATGGGACGAGTGGAGTTCATGTTGCTCCAAAAGACGGGCGGTCGCTCCACATGGTAAGCCTATTTCGATCTTGCACGCTGTGTGTAAAGGGGTCGTGCCAATAAACTGCGCCTGCTGAGGGACTGGACGCCCCGACCCTGCGGCTCTCGCACGCATGCTCTACCAACTGAGCCAACCGGGCTTGGAATCCAACATTTGGGAAAACAGGTCAGCCTTTTTTGATCCTGCACGCTGTGTGTAAAGGGGTCAGCGCACAAGCAGGACGTGGCAATAAACTGCGCCTGGTGAGGGACTGGACGCCCCATGATGCAAAAGGCCGAACCCACCTTCTCGAGACGGCGTCGGGACACGGGGCTCTTGTGCACGGAGACTTCTTTGTACTTTGCGGTGACGGCCTGTAACTTTTTGCTCCTCTGTTGTTCGTAGAACTCGTGAAACATCTTCGCGGTCACCTCCGAGTTGCCCTTTGAGTGGAACGCCTCGGGCTCTCGGTATAGCTGAGAGGAGGCATACAAAGAAAAGGCGGACTCGCGCGCACGCACGCACGCACGCAAACTAGACACAAACGTGGATAACACACACAACATCACCATCCGAAGAATCCCCAAGGGCGCGCTCTCGTGCGAGCGAGTCACGGACACACACAAACGCATGTAGAAAGCTCGCGCATATTGAATGACGCAATGGAGCGTAGGCCGTCGTAAGTGGACATGCAAGGGTGAGATGCAACGATCGAGGCGGTGAGGCACAACACGACGATGAGAGGCGTTCACCAATTCAGAGGGGGACACCCCCCGTAGTTGACAAGCGAGGACACTATTCGGAGTATTCACTCTTTGCGTGCCATCGTACGGATTCCTCAGGGACACGGCTTCAAAGCCGGGTCTACCAACACTAAGAGGGATGCCAAAGAATGACATGCGATTGCGTGCAACAAGTGTGTGGGTCCGTGTGGAAAAACGATGTGCCACAAAAGCCGGGAAAAAATCCGACCACCTCCTCAACGAAACATAATCTTGCTATTCGTTGTGGTCAACATGCAGCGAAACACAGGCAGGGGTGAAGCCGCTCGGCAATGAATGATGGACGAACATGCAACGAAACGAAAGTTGCAATCTCATGCGACATCTGTGGCACGTGAGATTCACATCACCCGCATGGAGGGGTACAACCGTGCATCTTTGCCACCGTCGCTTGCGGTGCCTGCTTTGTTGTCATCCGCCATCAGGCTTGCATGTAACCACCTGAAAGGAAGAGGCTGCGGCGTGTGCAACCCGGCCACAAAGCACCCCGCAAGTCGCCTCTCCCCCTATAGCGCAAATGACAAATAAAAGTATGTCGGTACTTCAACTCCATTTTGGATGTGTGGGCCCGCAGCTACAGCTCCAGCTCCGGCCCGGAACTTCTCCCAACAGCCAATCTTATTGTTCCGGAATTTCGATCGTTCAATGATCCATTGCGACTATTTGAACATCATGCGCCTAAAATCACACAATACAACACAATGCAAACGCAATGACAGAGCACAAGCTCAACAGCTTGAAACAACATGTAATCGGAAAAAAAAACACTCAGAAAGAACACAGATCAAAATAGAACATGCATAGATTGTGTGGCTTGTGCATTCTTCGTGTGCTTTATGTTGTGGTGTGTGTCAAAGTCCAAAAACGAAAAGAACTCGATGTACCATCAACTCGCCGGTATCAACATCCAACGTTATCAAGAAAGAACGTTCTCGGGATGGGGGGATGATAAGTGCACACCCCTGAGGCGGGCGAATTCACAACGTCAAGCAAACACAGGAATCAACCATTTGAATGCTAAGTTTCGATGAATTTCGACGTGTCCCAACCCCGCTGACAGCTCATCCAATGCTCGTTAGACTACGACTGCACTAGGGGTGTGTGGCGTCGACACTGGGTCGTGGCCATGTTGACAATCACTCATAATTCGCAAACGCACCAGAAGAGTATACGCAACGCACTCTCCCCAAGCCGCCCCAAAAAGCGCACCCGGTGACATAAATTAACTTCTTTTTCCTCGGTGCACCCGTGTAGGGAGAAGTGAGGTCCATCCCCCAATTCTAAAAGTAATTAAAACCATTAGATCAACCAGGAAAGACCATCAACGCAGATTTTTCACTTAGAATGACACGATGTCCAAAGATACTGTACCGTGGTGGTCCGTCGACTTTGGGAATGATAGTTAGTTTTGCAACGGTATTCGCCTTATTGACGCCATTGAGTTGTATTCTCGGGCGGTTTTGGACGCAAAATTGAACTAGCTCATAATATTGCTGTCTTGTGGTTTGTTCAACAGGTCACAGATGCATGTATCTGCTCGATTGACAAGGCTTGTAAGGGAAACCTTGCGGGGGAGGGGGCAGGGTCGGCTGGTATGGATGTGAAAAGGTGAAATATTTTTTTGAGGCCGCCAGAAAACTAGCGATTTATGTAATGGATCGAGTTTGATGGATCAAATAAAAAATGTATGGAGAAGGGAAGGGGATTATCCCTTATGCATCGAAACCCTCCGAAACATGCTAGGCCCCATTGCGATAAAGTATTGCGTTTTTTTCTCAAAATTGGATCTAAAAATCTGACTCTAATGTCCAGGCTGTGGGGCTGTGGGGTCTGTGGTGGGTTGGTTGGTTGGTTGGTGGCCCGGGGCAACTCCGGGAGCTGGGATGTGGGGCCTGAGCGACCCCCGCACACCAGATCAGTGCTTGGACCGGCCTTGCTGACCCATCGCATCATAAGGCACAGAACACACAACAGGATGTACCGAGCCGGGTCCCCATACCCAACACCCTACACGAGGCTATGTGAAGGCGATGAGCTGTGATCAACGCAAGACATGTAAGGGCATCAAAACCGTGCAAACGAGACACGCAGTGGCATCAATGAGCTGAATCCATGGAGCTGGCCGACCGTTTTGCCGTGCGCAGGGGCTGGAACGCCGCGCGCTCTAAGGAATTTACTGTTGTGTCACCGGCGTACACTGTCACCCCTGGCGTGCAGTGGAAGCGTTTGGTGCCAACGGCGGGACCGCGAAGTCCCATGCCGCGCGCACCGCCCAGCCCAACCCCCCTCGCACACCTTCCCACGCCGGGTGCTGTACCCCCCAGTCATCACGGCACGCACAGATCACCATGGCCCGCCCGTGAGGAGGCGGCATCCACAGCCGGCATACACTCCTGGAGACGCAGCACTGCAGGTCGTAACGAAATCGCTGCGATGCGTGGAACGGGTCACACGGCACGTGAACCAACGCCCAGGGCACGCGCACACACACCGCCCGCGGGTCATACCGCACATACCACGCCGCAACCAGTGACACCACCTCGTCTGGGGGGCGAAGCAAAAACGCATCCGCCTGCGGAGGGGTCTGAAAACCCACCGGCAGGGCCATGATGCGCAGCACCGCACGACAGCACCTCTGCAGGATCGCAGACGAAACTAGCGGCCGTGCACGAGGAGAACAGCGTACCAGGCCAGACCAGGAGAACTCGATGTCGCTGGCCCCCTCCTGCGACTCGTGACACGACACCGACACCGTCAATGTTACCCCCGAGGTACACTGCAGGGTGGCTGACACGTCCCAAGCGTCCACAAGACGGGCCGTCATATGCCATCGCAGGGTGTTCCGCACAGAAACCAGGGCATGACACATGCGCACGTACAGAGCAGGGCAACGCACGAAGTGACCCCCCACGGCCCCTCCCGCGTAGCCACAGAACCGGCAATCTGGCAGCACCGTAAAGGGGCGTGGCTGTGACGGGACTAGCCTGAGGTACGCTGCCATACGGTGAGATTGCAGGGTTACTCCCGCGTCATGGAGTACCTGCGACCACACCACCATGCACCAACCGTGACTGCGCAGGCTCGTCCCCACTGGAGACGCCTTGCCGCACACCCGGTCGTAAAGAGCATCAAAAAACCTGGAGTTGCTGAGCACTAGCGCGTCGTTGAAAAAAAGGGGGACGGAGGCAGGGGTCGACAGCGCACAGAACGCCTTGATCGGGAAGGGAGACGCGCCAGGGCGGCGGATGGCGAACGTGGATAAGCGATCCGCGTCCGCCTGCCATTCGGGAGCCAGATCTACAGACAGTGAGTCGTGCTGCGCCTCTACCCAGAGCTCGCTGACACGCAGAACGATAGGCAGGCTGAGTATGACCTTGGCCACACGATCGACCCACGCTGACAGGGACAGCGCCCTGGAGAAGGCGCACAGATGCGCAGCAGAGTTATCACACAGGACATATACTGCTCCCGCGTAATCACGCACTATCCACAGACCCACAAGCTTTGCTAGCCACTCGAGATCTGAAGATGAAGAAGCTGACACGTGCACGCTCCATGAAAAACACTGACGCTGATCGTCTCCCGTGGCAATGACAACAGCAAGGCCGCCTACTACAGGCGAGCAAAAGTAGTCACTGGACGGCAATAGGCCAGCGTCAGTGCACACATACAGAGCTCCGGCAAATCGCATGTGGTCGGCCAATTGTGGGAACTCCGCCCTCCCCCCCCCCAGAATACACCCGGATCCAGCGACAGCCCCATTGTGTCCAGTGTAAACCGAAACTGCGACCAGTCATCTTGACCTAGTGGCAGTGGGCAGTCGCGTTGCTCAGCTATCGCCTTACGTGCCGTCGCATTCCGACAGTTGAGCGCTTGATGAAAACTCATGACAGAACGCATCAACCAGCGCTGTGTACAGTCAGTCAAGCTCCACCCGCCCGCGCAGACCGGAAGATGCAAGTCCGCAAGCAAAATGTCCTGAGGCAACCATAGGAGCTCCCTATACAGTTTGTCTACCTGAGTGCGCGCAGAACGTACAAAAGACGAAGGCAGAAATGACCCAGACGCCACGAAATCGGCCCGAGATAGGAGAAAGGCCGACACGCAGCGAACTGACAAGAGGAATGTGGGCGAGTAACGCGCAAAAAACACTCTCAGCACGCGCACCCCATCAGCGAATCTCCGCGGTAGCTTGGGCGGAACCGTATCCGGGCACAGGGGCACGCCAACCAGAACCGGCGGGTCCGTCGTGGCACGCGCCACGCCGCCGTAAAAAAAGACGTCACCGGGCACGCAAGCAACAGTGCCGTCCGGCTGCAGGCACAGATGGGTGTACTCGAATTTCGAGTGATTAGAGGGCGCACACGCGTCGAGTGACCGTCGATGTGCCTGCTCTGCCACCCACGCGACTTCACGCAGGGAATTGCCAAACCAGCGGCGATCATCACTCCAGGAGACTTCGTGCATCGGCAGGGTACCCGCGTATGCGGACTGCGCGATTCTGGAGTACAGTCCGCGAGTGCGAAGCGTACCCCATTCATTGTAGGCGCAAGCTGCAAATGAGCAACCCTGGCTGAACCCTATCTCCGTGCGCACTGCGGGCGAGAGTCCACGCACCGTCCACAGGCGAACGCGCTGGCGGCCATAGAACCCGTGTGACCACACACCGTAGTGACACATGCCTGGTACTGAGCGCGAGTAGTCCCGCACTGCTTCCCGCACTGGCGCATCAAACGCACCGGACTCATCGCCAGCGAACTGATGGGCTTCGCCGCGCGCATGGAGAGTCGCTGCTGTGAGCGCACGACACGCAAAAGACAGATGCACTGTGGACACCTCTTTGCGGTACGCAAATGTGGCACCCCAGACTGAGCCCACTATTTCCGCACGCAATGACGTTTGCTCATGTACTATTCTGGCCTCGAGCCTGTTGGGTGCGGAACCCTCCTTGATGGGACGAAAAGACGTGAACACGTGCCGCGGGCCATTCGCCTTGTATATACCAAGCTGAACCGCCACATTCGACAGTGCAGCAGGAAACTTCTGAAGCAGGGATATATAGTAGCGCAGAGCCATAGTCCCGCTCCACGACAGCCGGGTGAGCAAGGACATGGGCAGGTCATCCAGAGTGGTCACATCTGAGCCCGCGTGACGACATGCGCGTAACAGCCAATCCGCAGTGAACTCAGGACCCGCTGGCTGTCGCGCTAGCCAGTACTGGAGAACCGACAGGGACTGGGGGGTCACACGACGGCGAAGACACCACAGGAGCACGTCGAAACTAGGGTCGTCAGGGGGATACACCTGCTCACCTAATGCCGCGTCAGAAAAAAGGGGTATGACCCCAACGGACTCGCCCTTGGAAGCGTGGTAGAACTTGAGTTGTTTCACTGCCTCTTGCATTGCCTCAGCCTCAGTGGCATGCACGACACCCGCACACGGCGCAAGGTCTGGATACGGCGAAGGCACAGATGTAGCCTGCCGCACTTTGCGAGACACCTGGGATGTAATACTGACACTGCCAGCGATCGTTACAGGTAAGCGCAGCCCGTGCATCACTAGATGGTCCCGCAGCTCCTGGGACCATTGGTGAAGGTCCGGGACACCTCCCATTTCCACAAGCTGGCGGCCGCGCCGCAGCACCAGCGTGGACAGCCGAGGCGAAGTCGTCAGCGGCACATAGACATCCGCCAGTGACCGGTAGCACCAGACCCATACATCGGGATGGCACCGGTGATGGGCGAGCCACCACCAGTACAATGATAGCAGGCACACCAACATGCACCTAGATTCCGCAGGAAGATTGGGGAAACTGTACCGCCGGAAGCTGACAGCCGATCCACCCACACCTGTCACCACGCACGAGAAAGCTAAATGAGTGCTGACACCGGGCACCAGGGCTTTATCCGTACACTGCAACGGCCTGGATATCAATAAATAATCGATTTCAGTCGCTGACCACAACAGCCCCGCTCGAGGCACAAAATTGGTGGGCTCCCCTGTGGGGTACGGCAAGCGCAGCCCCCGCAAACAACCCGTTGGACGAAGGGACCGCGCTAGCATACATCGCGGGGAGTACTGCATGTTAAAGTCACCCTGTACAATCACGGAAGACACACGCAATACTGCCACCAAATCGGATATGGTCCTCAGGACATCCTCCACCGCGCGGGCGCGTAGACTGGGATCCACATGTACAGAACAAAGCAAAACCGCCGATGACTGATAAGACACTAACAGAGCAAACAAGCACCGGGTGTCGGATACGATGACGACGGGGGAGTGTGGATTCTGGGGGTTGTACTGCAATCCAAGACGAACGTGCAGAAGATAACCCAGGCCACAGCCCCGGCGCTGCAGATCACTGCAGACCACGACATAACAATCCAAGAGATCCCGGTCATCGAGATCCGCGCCCCACAGCTCCTGGAGAAACACCACATCCGGATCGATGGGCAGGATGATATCGCACAGCTGCCCCACGCGCGTGGCCACGCCTCCACACTGCAGCCCAAGAACCCGCCATGCGTGTGTCGTCGGGCTGTCCCGACCCCCGTCAGCGAAAGACGACGCCCATGCCGGCAACCGCGGGAGACCGACATCCGCAAGCGCACATGCGCGGGACAGCACAGTCACAGGTAACACCGGGCCAAGTTCGTCCCCTTGCACAAACACATGCGATCGCCGCGCCGCGTCCTTGACCGCAAAAGATCCCGAACCACATAAACACACCGCAGCGTGCGCAACACCGGGAAACGGCGAGAAACCCGAAGCATCAAGCACACCGGGGCGCGCACATGAGTGACAGAGTGACTGCGCGAACAGAAAAATCGGCGGCGCGTCCACCGGTAACGGTGCATGCGCACCAGGCACCGCACCCTGCGAACTGCGAGATAGCAGCAGCAGCTGGGAACCATGCTGGAGTAAGGGCGAGACCACAAAGCCCTTCAAGCGCGCTGGGGACGCGATCCTGCGGCGACAGGCAGACGCCCACAGACGCAGCTGTACTACCAACAGGGACACGTAATCACGCGGGAGGCCCTGTAAAAAACTCACCACCCATCGCGCCACTGCCGGACACCGTGACGGGAAGTCGCCAACGTATGCCTCCTGTACACGAGATGTCGGCCGAGGCGCTGGAGCCTCAATCCGGAGTCGAGAGCGGCCACCGCAGGAGCCACAGCGCCACAGCTCAGGGGGTTCCGTACTGGCTGTGACCGCAGCACAGTCCCAGCACGCCGCTAGCGGGATTGACGGTGCCACAACGCCCAAGTCCGTCAGATCGTCGGTGTGCCGCAACCAGTCAATAAAACCTGTGAACTGGGACCGCGGCATAAAAGAAGCGACATGAAACACAACTCGCTGGACTCCCCAACAGGGCGTGTACCCTGGCGGCAGGATTGGGCTTCACGCCCAGTTGCATGTCGCACCCTCCGGGTATGCCTGTGCTCCATACGCCACGTTGGCCCCGCCGTCCGGCACTGATGATGACATTGATGACAGCTGCGCCGCAGAGTTGGTGGCCACATGATCGAACTGCGATGACAGGCGTGTAGGGGGACAGTCTCCCACGCATGTGCTCGGAGACGTATACATGTACCCCGCGTAGTGTGGGTCCGACCCACCATGCATAAGACGCGGACGACGCCGTGGACGCCGGCGTGTAGTGCTCCGCCGAGCCTTGCGCTCGTTGATAATGTTGATGGCCCCAGTGACTGTGCTGTGCCAGTGGCGCGGCCGGCGAGGGCTGCGAAGGCGGCGTTGGATGGTGCACCGGCGCCGGGTGCTGCGGTGCGGGTGCCGTCGGCGGGGCTGACGTGGGGGGCACTCCGTAGCCGCTGCTGTGCGTGCCGGACGTATTTGCCGCTGGAACCGCCGCCGCGGGCCCTGTCGCATACGCCGGCATACCCTGAGGTGGCGCGTGCTGCACTGCTGGCAGCAGGGAGTGCACCTGGGCCATGGACGGAGCTGGGGGCGGCGGTAGCAGCGAAGAGCGCGGGGCTGGTTGCAGCGGCCGCTTCGGCACGTCGGACACAGGGCCTCCAGGTCGCTTTCCGCTCAGCGTGTACGGTTGCCCCGTAGAGTCTTTGCAGCGTATTCGCAAATACCACCCTTCCGGGTGACTCAAATCGACTGTGTCGTGTCCTTCGAACTGCGCCTCGGCCGCTGCTCGGTGTACCGGTACGTGCCAGAACCCCTTGGCCTTCTGGGCCTCGCTGAGTGTGTCCGGCACGTCGTCGCCGAACGCTTGGCGCATTGCCTGGGCGTACTGGTCCGCTGTGTGCTGTGGTCGCATTCCGCACAACCGGACGACGATGTGCGTCGGTGGGACTTCTGTTGCCCTTGACGCTGGGAAAGCCTTGGTGAGAGGTGCCGCGCTGGTTGCGGGCTGCACTGTGAGGACCCCCGGCGGCCCAGCGCTAGGTGCCTCGGGCCCCACGAGCGGCTGCGCTGGCGTTGGCGGCGGCGCCGCTGCTGGAGCGACCGCTGGGGGCGCCGACTGGTGAACGGGCGCTGTCGGCGCCGTCTTGAGAGGAGAGTCGAAGAACCAGCCGAAACCACCTGACGAAGTATCCGCTGTGTGGTTGTTGTCCTCTGGCGGCACCGTGAGGACCATCCTGACTGACTTCAGAAGGCATCTGAGGCTGAGGCGAGACTGAACATTGTGGGCGAGGTGGAACAGCGCCCTCTTGAAATCCGCTTTTGAACCTACGTCTTGTAAGGCGTCTGGGATGATGTCGTCTGTCACCGGGAGCTCGTACAGGAGTCGGAACGACAGGTCGAACCAGTCGACTTCGTCGGACGCCGTGGCCAGCAGCTCCTTGCAGTCCTTGAGGAACGCCAGACGGTCTGACGTGACTACTTGCGCCGGAGCGGCGCGCGAACAGGCTGCGGCCCACTCCTTTAGGGACGTCACCAGGGCTGCCTTGGACGCCTCCGGTGTTTTGCCCAGGATGTGCTTCAGGGCACTGTGCAGCTGCGTGGGTAGGCGTAGCGACTTGACATTTTTCGTAATCCTCGTATCCACACGATGTTCCTCGAGAAGGGCCTGCAGCGAACGAACTGCCTGCGGGATCACTTCGGAGTTGAGGTACAGTACTTCGTCCAGCATGTCCGTGGGGTCTACTTCTGCGGCCGGCGACATGGCGCGTGGTACCTCTTCTGCGGCGAGCATGCGCTTCCACCTGGGCTCTGTCGACGGTGCGCGTGGGGCCACTTCTTCTTCGTCGTCCTGCGGCAGCCTGATGCTGAACTCCTTGGCCAGACCCTGTGATACTTTGCCCCAATCCTCCGGCTTCATGACGTGATGCGCGACGTTCTGCATATCCTCGGTGACGGCCATGCAGCACAGTGGCGTCATCTGCACTTGGCGGGCCCAGTGCAAGTACAGCGCGTTCGCCAGCGCCAGAAACGCCACCTTGGACTTGGACTTCAGCGGCAGCGATCTTGCCAGAACCTTGGTGAAGTCCACCGGTGTAAGGGCGTGCAACCACTGCTGAAGGTCCAGTACGGGCACTAGGTCTGACACTTCCGCCTGGTACAACAACCTGTTGTACGGCGCCCACGTGGACCATTCACGCCTCAGCCAATCCGCCATCGTGTACCACGTGTTGACTACCACCTGAGGCAGGGCCTGTTGCAAGGTGGCCAGGGAAGTCGGCGGTAACAAATCAAAGAACATAGGTACCCAGAGGGACATAGATGCCAGTAGCTGGCCATCATGACAGGGCACCCGGCAGACGTCGCGCTTGAGGGCCAGTACGCGGCATGTCATGATGAGCTGACCCGTGTCTGACGCCCTGCCCACACTGACTACTAGATATACGCCTTTGACGTCTACCGCTAGGGCCTTTTCAGGATCAGAGAGTGTGGTGTAATCAACCGGCGTCATGACTGTAGCGGGAGTGTACACAAAATACTGCGAACGGCAATGCCTGAACATGAACTGCGTCCCGTCACCAGGCGAGTGGGTGCACCTAGCGTGATTGACATAGCCCCTACTGACAGAATAGGCCCGACCCGACACCGCATAGCAACCATGGCATGTCCCGCGCATGAAATCCCAGTGCTCCCAGGTCCAAGAAATATTTAGACCACCCATGAGCAGCGACCGGAGTACAATATCCTGAAGCCCCTATTACCATGAGCGCTCTCAGCACCAAGGAGCAACGACCCGTGCGCGGAGTCCTGATGCCCATGCTTGCTGTAGGCGACGTACACGGTGCATACAGAGGAGGTAGCGACGGCCCGTGCAAGGAGCCCGGACGCCAGAATCGTGGAGAGGGCGCCATGCAAGATAGGCACCGCTGCCTCACCCGTTACAGCACCGATATCGAGGCAACGACCCGTGCACGGAGTCCTGATGTCCACAGACCGCTGACCGAACAACCTTGAGCAGCAACCTGCCCACAGTGTCTTGACATCCCTTGATCGACGAACGCACAGAGCACCAAGTAGCAACGACCCGTGCAAGGAGCCCAGATGCTGTCCACAAAGCCATAGCGACAGCCCGTGCACGGGGCTCAGACGCCTGAAATCACTGCACTCTAAGATTCCGAAGTCCAAGTTGTGAGTGCTCTTTCTTCGAGAGAAGGATGCAATCAATTAGTGAAGTATCAAAGATTTCTTGTTGTGTGGTACAAATCAATTTGTTCTCTTCGTCAGGCGGGGTAGTTGGGACGTCAGTACAAACACGTAGCACGAGGTCGCACTGCAGCAATACGGCCACCGATGATGACACAGAAGCAAAGAGCGTGAGGAGACAATCCGCTATAGGCCCATGGGTCGATTTCTGAGAACAATACAAATTATGCACACAGAACAGAGACACAAGGCACCGGTCAGGCGCACCAGGATCAAACCTGTTCCACATGTCATGGAGTGTGATATCGACAAGTCATCTCTATTTGCATAGCAAAATTCACATCTGGCCATCGAGGTCACAGGCGTACACCGCCATTTTCTGGTGTGGGAGCGCAGGGGGTCCAGGCTGTCAATGGGTTCCCCCATACTTGCATGTCCAAATATTTGAAACTAGGTTGAGCTACAGAGTCGCTTGGCTAAATCTACAGTGGAAAGCCTTCTTGACGACATTCAGAACCAGCGATGAAATCATCATAGGCCAATTAAGTGGTCGCCCATCTGTAAGTTTCCGCACGTTTTCCCGGAACTACAGTTTTTTCCTTTGGGCAAGCGAATAAAATCATCGAATTCAATGTCAAGTGTTAACCAACAACCCAACTAAACACATTTGCATGGCTAGTGCATCGTGAATGTGTCTCTGAGGGATGAGTTGAACACGGTCAAGGAGGACGGCAATTTTGCGTGCACCCTAGTTGTGAACTTTTCCGAATGCCAAATATCACAAAAATGGAGCAACGTCTGCATGCGAGCTGCCAGCTAGATTGCAATCGCTATCGGCTCACAAGAAATATTGTGGAACGAACACGCCAAAGGAATACCTGCAAGACTCCTAATAAAGTAAATGCAATGATCGATGTAGTGGTCAATGACCCTCGCTTCAATGGGATGCATATGAACTTACATTTTGGCTTGGGTACGTCGTCGGAAAACCGGCAGCTGGAAACATTTGTCGAGGTAAGGATAGTCGCATATTGGGTCAAGCTTTGCGTGCCATTTTGCGAATGCAAACCACATAAGAGGTGAGCTCACTGGGCGTGTCAATAAGTTTGAAAACACACCATGCAACCTTGGAGACCCGTCAACAAAATACAAAGTTGAGTGTGTATGTTTAGCTCGCTTCCTTATGTGGTTACCATCAATGAGAACCATGGTTAGTGGAACGAACACGGTCCCACAATCTCCAAAACAAAACCTCGAGGCTTCAAGGGAAAGGCAAAGTTGACTCAAAACTAGCCAACGTAGCAGTTTGTTGTCCGAGATACACCAATGTTGTCACACGTCGTCGAAAAAAGAATACTCCGGGGTTGTTAGCGGTGCTCGGTAGACGTGGCGACGAACAGCTTGGAGTGGCCCGACATGAGGAAATCACTACATGAGGGAAGTTGATTATGCCGTTGGCGGCCATCATATGATGCTGCGCACCAATCGCCGATACCAACGAGCAAGTCACGACCATCACGCTATACATGGTTGACCGGGTTGGGCGTGCTTAAGAGCGAGCACGCACCATAACACGACTGCCCCACAAATGCTTAGTTGACAAAGGAGAACGATGTGACAAAGTGCAAACGCATGAAATCGTGTGAAATCCATCCTAAGAGCCGAATATTCTCCGGAGGGGTATTTTTTACATGGTTGAGGATCCCGCTCGTCGCTTTGGGATTGGTTTGACACGATTGCAGTATGCTCCACCAACTTCATTGCAACAATATGATATCCATCACCTTGATAAGCATTTGACTGTAGCGAACACCTTATTCAATTCCGACGAGCAATAGTAAGAAATCGCAATCAAGGTTGTGCAAGGTGGCCGGACATGGCCACACGTTTCTTACCATGTCAAGGATGACAAGGGCACGAGAGAACACATCAAGATCCCATTGCAAAAAAAAAAAATTGTGCAATACATAGGAACACCACCTTTCAGGGAAGGGTGCCTTTTCTTGGTAGATAAAGTGGCCGCGTAATTTTCGTAATCAAGATCCACGCAATTGTTGGAAGTTACATGTACGGTTGGGCCATTTTTTCTCCGTGCAAGTTGAAGGATTTCTCAAGGTGAGGAGTCATCAGTTGTAGCTCTGCATTGCAAGGTCCGTCAAACTCGTCGTGGTTGGGGCTTGTGTGCTCGTGATTGGATTTTTGAGGTCCAACCCATTTCGGTGGGGTTCGCAAGGGTCGTTCACCACCAACGAAACAAATTTCAACATAAAAAGAGAAGGAGAATTATGGGAGTTCTTGATCCACAAGAGATCCACGAGTAGGAAACTCTTCATTTATCCACCACATAGCACACAAAAAATTGCAAACTTTGCATGCACGACTCTTAAAACCGCCATTGCGAGAGGAGGGCAAGCAGCGATACGCAACCGGAAATGCTTAGACTAATGCTTAGACTAATTCCGTTTGCGGCAAATGCTTTCTTTCCACTTTCACAAGTAGCGACGGAAAAGTTCACCCGATGAATGGTGCGCCTCACGACACCCTCGACATTTTTTCTTGCGAACATGTGTGGAAGGATGTAACACGTGCGTTGACTACAATGTAAATTGCTCAAGAAACTAACCAAAACTTCAAAAACACCAAGGATCAAAGAAGAAAGTATTCTTGTGTATGTCATTCAATTTTTCAATTTTCATTGACTTCACCATCGGTGGAATCTGTTCGACATTGTCGATGATGCAAATGACAACAGATTACGAATAGTGTAGCTAAACGCAACATCAAACCATTGCGAAACGATGTAGCTATCCGTCCAACAAACAAGGCAACCAAGTAGCCTTCCGCTTGGGCTACCAAGGCACTTGGGCTACCAAGGCAGACACAGCATACAGTCAAATAGGGAGAAATAGGCTTAGATGTTGGAGATGGGAGAACCTACAACCCGTGAGCACCCGTAGGCCCTCACATGGCTATGACTCTCGAGCCATCCCTTCAACCCGAGCACTGTTCTACCCTACACAGATGACCAGACATACAAACAATCAAAAATCGGAAAACAAAACAGGCCGGCAATGGAGCTAATAAGTTGCATTTCACTGAGCTCTATCGCCGAAATAAACACGGGCAAGGAATTCATTTTAGGCTGGCGGTTCAGCCTCACACCGCTGAATCTATCTGCAGACCTGGAGGGCCAGTTTTTTTCAGCTCGGGGGGGAAAACTAGCGATTTATGTAATGGATCGAGTTTGATGGATCAAATAAAAAAATGTATGGAGAAGGGAAGGGGATTATCCCTTATGCATCGAAACCCTCCGAAACATGCTAGGCCCCATTGCGATAAAGTATTGCGTTTTTTTCTCAAAATTGGATCTAAAAATCTGACTCCAATGTCCAGGCTGTGGGGCTGTGGGGTCTGTGGTGGGTGTGCCCAATGAGGGGCACACCACCTTGGTGGCAAACCACTGTTTATATAATGGGGAGGCCATATGCATCAGCAGTCATCGCTAGCCGAGTGGTATAGGCAGCCGGATCGGATTCTCCCGGACGCGGGATTGAGTCCCGGGAGGCTTGCCATGGTTGAGGCCACCCCACAGGGCACTCGGACTTTTTTATCTTTCACGATGGTCACAACACTTCGCTCACCCTGCGCCACTTCCCGTTCAACCTCTCAAATGTTACTAGATTCCTTGCCCGCGCTACGCGCGGCAAAACTTGAGCCAAGCCTTGAGGTATTTCCAGAAAATGTAGACGGGCGTAGACGGCATATTTTATTCCACCATCATGTAGCACACACATGTCCGGCAGAAAGATTCACTCTGAGTGTCTATATCATTTGGGTATACACCCATACTGCAGCGGTCACCACCGGGACCCTGGCAGCAGTACTCTTAAACCTGCGTCAGGCCTCCGGCAGCCTGCCAGTCCAGGAAGTCCTGCACTGCACGCAGTCGCGGGAGGGGGCTACACACGCGCACGCGCACACCCACGCGCACGCACGCGCGCGCGCACACACACACACACAGCCTCGCCGTGGCGCCGCACCGAAGAAAAGAAAAACCACGCCACCGGGCACTGGCAGGACTCCCCCACGCTACGGTCTGGGCGGAGTCCTTGGCACGGTAGGGGGCTCGCGCATCGCGCTACAGTACCGGCTCCTGGATTCGAACCAGGGCCCACTGGGCTGCAGTCCCAGAGCTCTGACCACTAAGCTAAGCCGGCACCAGCTGACATGTCGAGTTTGACAGTATACGGCCGGTTCTACAGACATCAACTCCGCCGGACATCGTGTGGCGACACTGTGTGTGTGTGTGTGTGTGTGTGTGCGCGCGTGTCCGGCGGAGTTGATGTCTGTAGAACCGGCCGTATACTGTCAAACTCGTCATGTCAGCTGGTGCCGGCTTAGCTTAGTGGTCAGAGCCCTGGGACTGCAGCCCAGTGGGCCCTGGTTCGAATCCAGGAGCCGGTACTGTAGCGCGATGCGCGAGCCCCCTACCGTGCCAAGGACTCCGCCCAGACCGTAGCGTGGGGGAGTCCTGCCAGTGCCCGGTGGCGTGGTTTTTCTTTTCTTCGGTGCGGCGCCACGGCGAGGCTGTGTGTGTGTGTGTGCGCGCGCGCGTGCGTGCGCGTGGGTGTGCGCGTGCGCGTGTGTAGCCCCCTCCCGCGACTGCGTGCAGTGCAGGACTTCCTGGACTGGCAGGCTGCCGGAGGCCTGACGCAGGTTTAAGAGTACTGCTGCCAGGGTCCCGGTGGTGACCGCTGCAGTATGGGTGTATACCCAAATGATATAGACACTCAGAGTGAATCTTTCTGCCGGACATGTGTGTGCTACATGATGGTGGAATAAAATATGCCGTCTACGCCCGTCTACATTTTCTGGAAATACCTCAAGGCTTGGCTCAAGTTTTGCCGCGCGTAGCGCGGGCAAGGAATCTAGTAACATTTGAGAGGTTGAACGGGAAGTGGCGCAGGGTGAGCGAAGTGTTGTGACCATCGTGAAAGATAAAAAAGTCCGAGTGCCCTGTTCTGGCGCCTCCGCGCCAATTTTCTCCGGATAAGCCCTTATCCGGAGAAAACGCGTTTCTCCGGATAACACTTGCGGCCGGCCTATCGGCCGTCACATTGGGCGCGCAATCTACCACAGGCCGCGGATATTGGATATAGCATATCTCTCCCTCATGTCGAGTTTGTCGTTCCAGCCAGAGGACAGCAAGAGGCACGCTTTGTTTTCCCTTCGGTCCTTGAGCAGGCTGTTGGCAGTCTCTGAGTATGTATTAGATCACACCCTATTGGCGGTGTTACTTAGTGGTGGGGAGTGAGGCAGGAATACTTCGTGACAAGGCTGCCGTCTATTTCTGGAATGTACAGTTTGCAAAACTTGCAACATTGCGTTGCACATTTTGTGCAATTTGCAATTTGATGGTGCCTTGTTGGATCTGTTGGAGGCCTTCAATGGTGCCCTTCAAAGTTTTGGGGTCACGGTGACACTCAAGGATAATCAAGGTTACTCAAGGATAAGAAAGGATAAAGTGAAATTGTCGGGGTTGGTGGACAAGCGTATTGTGCGATATCCAATTTAGTATGCCACCAACGCACAATCAACCCTAATGCTCGTTGTATGCATGTAATAGTGACGTTGTTTTTCCCAATATCAAGGGGGTAATACATGAGATGAAAGTCAAAAGCTATCCCAGGTCATGGTGGCAGGATCACTTCAAGAAGTCACTCGTCGGGACACATGGGATACCTCAATTAGTTGCTTATATACTAAAATGAACCACATACCCAGCCAACAACACACTGAGCACCCTTTTTGGGCCCTCTCTAGGGCACTGTGGCATGCATGTGTTTTGTCTTTAACAACAATGACTGACACCGAAAGCACACAAAAAAGTGCCTTCACGAATGGCACGTCGTATCATGAGGGTGCGATGTGGGGTTTGCATTTGCATTTGCATACACTTGCATTGAAACACTTAGACTCGCACTCATCGTGCTACAACCAATGCATTTGTGCCTCTCTTGAGTGTGCCCTGTGCTTTCTTTGTCATCCTTGTTACCTCTTTTTTGTTCTTGCTACGGCCATGATTGTTTGTGCGTTGCCATTAGCTTGGATCGTGCGGGAGACCATGAAATGTGCAATTCTACACAAGCCCTGTCTGCGTCATGATATGTTTGCATGGTAGCTCAACTGCCTTAGCCATGACATGTTTTGTGTTGGAAGCCTCCACCCGCCAACCCAAGAAGGAATCAAAGTGCAAAGCGCCTCCCCCGTTGCGCTTTGTGGGAATGAAGTTTACTTTCGCATTGCGTTGCACACAACCATATGGTGGAGTATGTGCCGCATTTAGCTCAAATGCTTAATTAAGGTTCACATACTTGAACAATAAGACTGGCTCACAATGGTGATACTTTGCAACCATTGCACAAAGAGTGAGTCGGACGTTCTTCCGGATCTCACCGCCCATGAAACCCGCATCGTTGGTGGATGGCCTCAGTGAGCTGTGCTTGTTGCCTTGCAAAATGATTGGAAATCCCCAGATGCTTTTGGACTTCTCAAAACTATCGGAAAAGCGTGTGGACAAGATACTGCGAGGTTCTGCATGCCTCTGAAACATTGAATACCACATCCGTGCCACCACGATCCTCAAAAAAGAGAAACATACGACGTAAACGGCTTGTGCTGCCTGCCTTTCCACTCCATATGTCAAACGGGCTAATAACCCAATTTGTCAGTAGAAAAACAGGCTGTATGAGGTATGAAGTGCTAAGTAGCCCATTTCACTGCCTTGAAAACGGGTTCACCCCGTGCCAAAATTGTGGATAGGTTACCCCGTTTGTCTGCAAAAAAAAGGGGGCTATTAACCCCTTTTTTTACCCCAAAAGGGGGGCAGTGCATGGAAGTGCTGTACCACATGTTGCAACCCCCTTTTTGGCTTTTTTTTGAAGTACAAAGGTATTCATGGTTTCAAAAAAAATTTCGATGTGCATGCACTATTTTTGTTCCGAGAGGTGTCATGATTCACAGGTTGGTACATCTACTTTTGGTTGCATGTCACACACTTGTGCCTCCAAAAAAAGTTCTTTTCAGACACCTCCATGAATTATTGGTCCACCTTTGCTTGCATATGTAACAACACTTTACATGTCCACACCAAATCGCTTTGGTGTTAACATTGGCACTTTTGAATAATTCTTTTTTGAAGAAGTCTCCCTGCATCTTCACTTCATCGTTGTTTGCATGTCACACCGCATCGCACACCGCTTTGACAAATTTTGCTTTGTGTGTTGCTTGTACACGCCTGCTGCCTTCTACAGCCGGTAATCATAAATGACAAGGTTTAATGTGGTGGCTTGCACATTCCACGGCGCAAGGCCTCGACCACCGCCCCCCCTCAGCACAGCACGGCACAAGCCCCCCTACCCCCATTCCCAACCCATGAAGACCCCCATGAACCTCCAACGTAGTATGGCACACATGGAATTGCCATGGTGCCAATTACACAAATTCCTACACAGAATACTTGGGTTGATACCACGACCTACGCCATGGCGCAAGAATATATACTTTCTGGGTGTCTATTTTTTTTCGGTCATGGCCATTTGAGAATTTTCTTTGCCTTGCTCCGCGTGTTGTCGTTGTAGTGAAGGTGTCGATAGACCGTGTGCAATGCCAAGGAAAATGGGGAAAGTGATGGTTTGGGTGGAATTTCCCATGCCACAATGAGATTCAAGTCACTTTGCAGCGACAGGTTTGAATGAAGAAACGAGTTTGTCACTTGCCCTGACTTCTTGAACCTTTGGTTGATTTGTCCATAATAGTTCATGTAATTGTTGAGGTTTGACTCATGTGTACATTGAGGGTGATGGTTAAATACATACCTAGCCCTTGGACACTCATGTTTTGTCACTAGCATGTGCATGTGAGCAGTTCTGCGGTGTTGATTGTGCTCTTGTGGGTCGTGTTGGGTCTTGTGGTTCAAAAAATTAGTCTCAGCTAGCATGACGTCCCTGGAATTCAAAGTATCAAAATGCGCAGTTAACAGGAGGCGTGCCCTCTTGGGGGCAGCTGCAATAATATGTCCAAATCGTCCTGACGGGAAAGAATCCCACTGGCCCCGCACCTGCAGCGCGAATTTCGTGTTTTCTAGCTACAAGATTAAACCGGACATGGTCTTCGGTGGACATACCGGCTCGGCTCACAAGTAGCCGGCTAACCGGCCGGCGGTTGCCACATGGCCGAGTGTCCGCCCGGACAATCGGTTGGCGGCCGCCCAGATGGCCGAATGTACGGCCGAGCCGGTATGTCTGGTTTGAGACATCAAGCCCTATCGCGGTCGGCCACCACCACGCAAGAGGATGCCTGTGATGAAGATTTGACCTGGATTGGATGTAGGAATTCGCAGGTGCTGTAATTGTTTGTTGTTGCAAATAGTCCCACTACAGCCATTACGTCACACAGCCCTACTTCTCAGCACCCTTTTTTATACCCGTGTACTCCCGGGTATTTACTGTATCCCCGAAAACCGCAAGCGACAAAGCACTTGATCTGGTGCTGCAGCAGGCGAAGCCCTGCTGTGCTCACCATGCTGTAGGAGTCGAACACGGCACAACAAGCAAATCCTCAGATGATCATTGGGCCGCAGAGCGTACATGGGGAGACATGTGACACAGTCTGCGGCATACATGGTCTAGCCAGGGCCACAGTCTGCTGGTAGTCCCCAGCTGACCCGGGGTTATCCTCACATTGGCTACCTTCCGTGTTGTCTCCAAGAGCCTGTCCAAGGTGGGCCATTTCTGTCACTCTTATAGACCCCGTGTATCCACTGCATCCCTTCGGGGCTTTGTGCCGAACCACCAAGATGCCGATGCACTGACCTCCCTCCCCAACTCTACAATGTGCCCCTTGTGGATGGTCACTGTCCCCTGCATCGCCTGCAGGCCCCACTGTCCTGCTCAGCAGATTCATGGACAACAATTACATAGGGTATGTGAACTTTGATTCTGCAGATGCCTGCCAGCAGATCGTATGTTTACACGGGTATTCCTTGATGTCTTACATAACATTCCCATGAAATGGGAGCCAAGTGGCCCTGTGAATGATTGGTGTGAGTCCCGTGTGAACATCGCCGGAATTGGCCTTGCTTATGAAAGGAGTCATGTTCCAACCTCCAGAAATAGCCTCCCCAGAGCCACACCCCACAATGGCAGGGAAGGCACTCACGTATGCCCGCAAACAGATGCACATGCAGATCAACCTTGCTTCCATTGTGTGCGGTTGTGCATATAAAGGGTACCCCAGAAATTGGTGGTGGCCCCTATTGCGTACAGCAGTGAAAGGTGCGCATAAAGAACACCTGCTCCCTGCGACATTAGTGTCAAAATGGGTCGGGGAGGGAAGGAAGTTCAGGATGGCCTGAGGGCCGGTGCGAAGTTGTAACGGTTGACTATGACTCTTGCTGTTTGTACTCACCGCCCAGCGTGCGCACAGACACACGGGAACCGCAGGTACAAGGCACGTGATGTACAGTCGGGTATTCAGCCTCCCAGGCCAGAGCCCACCGGGTGACCGCTAGTCAACTAGCCAGGAGTATGCAACATCAGTGGCTGATCAGTGCTGTGTGAAAGCGAAAAACTGTCTGCCTGTTACGTTGCCTGTGGACAGGTTTTGTGTTGGGCATCCCCCGTGTGCGGGCTCTGCCAGTGTGACCACTGACGATCCGCTGCTCGCTGCTTGTGTGAGGGAGATAGACAGATCCGCAAAAGAGAGCATCATAGCGTGTACCATGTGAGCTATGGGTCATTGCCCCTTGCCCTAGTTGAGGATCCACTGTATCATATATGTCTGATGCGCTTTCCAAGAATTGTCTTGAGTACTCTGCTTTGAACGAGTTAAGTCAGCCAATCTGTGCCCATTTTGCTTTTGAATTGTGTCCACATATGTCTCGGCCTCATCGACAATTGTGCCAACTCGGTGGGTTTGGGGGGGTCGGTGCCATTGTTGGGGGGGGGGTATGTGGGGTACATTTGGAAAGCCCTTGAAAAGGGCCATTTGGAACACCCGCGGTTTGCTGTACTGACGGTATGTTCGACATTTTCGTCCATTTTGGACGATGCCTGTGCTGCTCGCTGCCTCCTTTTGTCAACAGGCAGCTACCATGTCTTCGTACAAATTCACACGCCGCACTGTTGCATCCCCAGATGCACCACAGAAACCCTTGGTTCGGAAACGGGAACGCCCGGGGCAAGCTGGTGCACGTTAGTCATAACACGCCCCATCCTGGCGTTGTCTGGGTGAAATCAGGGTACAGTGAGGCCCTTGTATGGCAAAAGGTCCGGCTGACCACACAGCGAAATGTGGACCTCACAACCGACGGCCTGTGGGCCATGCCTCTCAACACAGGGTGAGTGGGTACCTGTGAAGGCACCCACGCTGCAGGATTGGGAAAAATTGAAGAAATATGTTCCCATCCACAAGCAGGGTGATGTGTGCCCAATGGGGTTCCAGCCCTTGTGGAGAGGGACAACAATGGTGACGATTCGAATTCAGAATAATCAGTGGGCCCCTGTTCATTGCTCCGTCACGCACATCGTCCAATTTCTGGCTTTGTGCTCCAAAATGTGAACATCTACCCACCCCAACCCATGTATTTCTGAAACGGCCTTTTCGCACAGATTTCAAAAAGTATACATATACCCCCCCCAAAGGAACAATATTTTGGCGCATTGGGCAAAAAGTGCAGGAAAACCGGTGAAAATGTCAAAACCCACTGAGTTGGCACAAACCGAATGAGGCCGAGAGATATGTTCTTGTTGTGGGGAGGCGCGTTCACTTCGTGTCATCGTCCTTTTGACCAATCTGCTTTTATGCTGGGCTAGGCTGTGCTCCAGTCCATTCAGGTTGTTGGAGTAGTTGTTGGTGTTCCCAGTGAGCAGCTTTATCAGTGCGTCATGAATCCACCTGAAGTAAAATTGTGTGCACTAGAAATTGCTTCCATGCGCACTGCATCACTGTCAAGTATGACATTTTCTGGACATGTGCTTGTGTCTTGCTCTCCCCATAGTTCTGGAGTCTTTTGGACAACTGATCTTTGTAACTTGTGGCACTAGTGGCATTACAGTGTACCATTGCGAACTTGAGAATTTCGATTATGCTACGTGTGCCATCGCCACGACGCACAGTACCAGAAAAACGGGTTCCCACAAAGAAAAACTTAAAAAAGATGAGAATGAACGCCCAAACCAAGCCGCATCCATCGCATGGGTGGTAGCACCGCCTCCCTTGGGCCTCCGGTTTTTTGCAGGTCACTTCTGTGGCACGCCCTTCCCATGTTGCGCATCCCAGTACCAGGGCACACAGTGGTTCTGCTTCTGTGCCTAGCCATAGGCGTCCAATGCGTCGCGCGGGCCGCGTTGCCGCCAGTCGTGCTCCTCCCCGGGCTCGCCGGGTCCGTGTTCGAGGCTCAGCTCAATGGGACGGCCCAAACGCGGTGGTATTGCCCCAAGAAGACCGACCGCTTCCACACCATCTGGCTCAACCCGGAGGAGCTACTTCCGCCGCAAATTGATTGCTTCTTCGACAACATCCGCCTCCATTACGACCCAGAGGGCCGGGTGTACCACGACGCGGACGGCGTGCTCCTCAACACCTCCGTGGATTTCGGAGGCGTGGGGGGGCTGGAGTACTTGGACCCTGCCATCCGTGCCACAGGATACTTCCGCGACATTATTGAACGCTTGCAGGTGGGCTGTCCACACCTGTCCTCCTCTGAAGCAATCATTTTGGAACGGCCGTTGAAGTCGCGGGAATTGCCTCTGGGCAGACAGACAAAGGCACCGATCGAAGCTCCATCTCTACACAAGCCACCCAGCAGGCAGGAGCGGCCCAGGGGGAGGCGCATTGTATGGCACAGTCCATTCGCCCCGGAACCTTCTGCCCCCTCTGAGTAGGTGGTAGGGCTGACAATGTATTGTCTCAGACTTTGGGTCTGAAGCTCCGGAACAATCTCGAATTGTTATCGATGGTGCCGGAGAGTCAAAAACAAAAAAGAAGAAACAAGACGACACTACAACAAAGGAGATGGGCGACCACAATGCTGGGAGAATTGAGAGCAGCTCCAGCCAATGCGACGGCAATCCCTCCCCCTGTGGCTCTACAGGAGCTGGAGGGGGCGAGAAGCATTCTTGTGATACCGATGTTGCTGAGTAGCCACTTACCTATTTCAAGATGTCACATGGCTGTATCATGTGGCAAGTTTATAATGTGTTATGACCAGAGAGGACATCCATTTGGGACCACAACTCAGCTTGGGAATGCGCAATGATTCAGTGCTGTTTTTGCCATGTGCACGTGTGCTTCCCCAGAGCCGGGTGAACTTCAGGGTGGTTACGGGACAGAAACCACCCCCCCTTTGCGATCTGTCAGGCTGTCGCGCTCCGTTTGGTGCCACAATCGAAAGCGCATGTTCTCATGTTGGTCTACCTCGATGATGTTTTTGTGTTTGGGAAAAGGCGAAGTTGGGCCACCGGCAGACGGGTTTGGCGGCTGACACACTGCGCGCGGCGGGTGCTGTTGTCTGCCCGATGAGCACCCTCTGTGCAGAGCAGTGCAGAGCAGGGATTGCATGGATTGGAAGTTGTTTTGACCTCCGTTCGGGGGAGGTGGGGATTGCCCAGGGGAATTGCTTGTAGGGTGGCTTGAACGAGCGTGCGATCCCCGCGCAACCCAAGCGCCTTTTGCGTCTGTTGGGCCGCCCGCTTTGGTAAGTGCGTCTGGTGTTGGGGTCCTTCCGTTCACGGCTCCTTTGTGGGCCCGTATATTGCGGCAGCCGCGGTGGCCGCATGATGCAATCGTCCGGTCGCACACGCGGGCAGGTCTGCTGCCTTGGGGACTGTGGCGCCGGTCCCCTCCATCCCCTCCAGTGTTGCTGCAGCGCCCGAAGGATTGGAACGGGTATGTCTTTTTTTTGATGGCGCCAAAGATCCTGCAGCGCTGTTGGGCGCCAGCATGGGGGGAGGATGTGGACTACTACATGAGTCTGGTTTGAAACAACGAACGGTGGAGTTCAGCGCTTTGGAATTTTCCTTCCATTTTGTTGATAGGCTGGTGCTGTTTTGGGTGCTGTTTCGGCAAAGGCAACCCAGTTCTCGGTAAATCTCCCAAGAATATCTGCACAGGTCGAGCGGTCTTTCAGTGTGGCTGAGTGGGCCGACGACCAGTATTGGACGGCCTCCCTAACAACACCGGGTGTCTCACCAACATGCTTCCACACAACGGGAACGTGGAGGGTAGGCTTGCAAGCCTGCAGTCTTGGCAATAGGGCACCGCAGACATGTGGTGTGGTGTGGTGTGGCGTGGTGGTGCAGTGTGGTGTGCCTTGGTGCGGCGTGGCGCGGCAGTGTGTTGTGGTGTGGCGTGGTGTGGCGTCGCGCGGCGCGGCGCGGTGTGGTGTGGTGCAGTGCGGTGTGGCATGACATAGCGCACCCCTCATGTCAGGCACGGAGATCGTGTTGTGTCGGCCCCTGTCATGCCCGTGTTGTGAGCGTAGTTGGTGCATAAACTGACGCGCATTCAGAGGGCCTGGCACCGCCTTGCCCAAGCGTTTGAGTCCATGCGGGGTTGCATGTGCTTTTGGTGGACGGTGTGTCGGGTGCCAGGGATGCACTGGCAGGGGGGGAGGTACCCCCCCCCCCCCCCCTCCAGGGCGCCCGCCCATGCCCAGCCACTGTCCCCCTGACGCCAAGTGCCAGCCTCAATGGCATTTGGAACCGACAGTAACCGCCCCCAACCGCTTTGGCAACCTCCTCCAACCGCCTGCCGGACCGCTGCTGGGGCCGCCTCTGAGGTCCGTTCCCTCCCAATGCATCGCTGTCGGGTGCTTCGTAGGACCTGGGCTATGAGGTGGGCCACAACCTCTACGGCGCCCCCTACGACTGGCGCCTGGCACCCGACGGCCTGGCCACAAAGCCGTACGCTCCAGGGGGGGCCACGTACTACGCCGCGCTGCAGGCGCTGCTGGAGCGCGCCGTGGCGCGCCACCACCGCCCGGCCGTCCTGGTCACGCACTCCATGGGGGGGCCGGTGGCGCTGGATTTCCTCAACCGCCGGGATCGCGCGTGGAAGGCCGCGCACGTCGCGCACTTTGTGGCCCTGTCCCCGCCGTTTGGGGGGGCCCTGGCCACGCTCGAGGCCGTCGTCAGTGGGTACACGTTCGGGGTCCCGGTGCTGCCACACGCTGTGTTCCGCCCGGTCCAAGCAACCTGCGCCTCTGGGCCCTGGCTCTTCCCAAGGTCTGCCCCCGGCGGCTGCCCCTTTGGATGCTTCAATAATTGGGCGTCATAATGATAATTGGGCGCGCGCGCACGCGTGTCAGTACAAGTGTCAGGCGGCAGTGAAGAAGAGGTGATGCCCTCAGGCAGAAGATGGGGCAAGCGCAACTGGCAAGGGCCACTTGGACTGCCACACCCAGAACCTGATTAGGCGCTGACCCTGTCTGACTGAGAACCGAAATGAACATCCAAGAACGGCTGATGGCGTGAACTGATGGTTTTGAAATCACCCCTGAGGTGGGGCACTCAGCAATTGGCACACACACACACACACACACACACACACACACACACGCACACGGACTTGCTGGCTTTGGTGTATGGTTTGGCCCCCGAGAGCCCCGTAATATCTCCCGACATCTGGATGGCATAGAACAAACCAACAATAGGCTGAGCTATCGGCGGTCATTGCGGCGCTACGTGCTGTGCCGACGATGCATCCACTACGAGTTATCACAGATAGTAGGTATGTTTATGACGGGGCGACAGTACACCTGCGGCGGCGGTTCACCCTGGGCCGCCAGGTGTCTAATCTAGACTTGTGGCAGCAGCTGCGTGAGGTAATGCTGTCCCGGACAGTGTTGATGGCGTTTAGGCATGTGTATAGCCACGTGGGCATTGTAGGCAACGAGCGTGCAGATGATCTGGCCAACGCGGGCCGCTTGGGGCACCGTGAGTGTTTGCAGTTTCTAAGGGATTGCAGCATCAGGCAGTTGGCCCCACCTGTCGTCCTGCGACCCTCTCGTTGCCACTTTGCGGCTGTCTGGTTTGTTCGTTGCGGTGTTTCCGCGCCTAACTGGTTCCTGCAAGTTTGCTGCAGGGGTGAGAACACCCGACCACCACGCGGTAGATGTTAGTGAGGTGGTAGTGCAAGCCTATATCGTCCGTGTAGATGAATGGTACGCGGCGGGTCTCGCATGCCGTAGGCGCTGGTTCGAACCCCGGGGAGGGTTGGGATACACCGAACAGCGTGGTAGCCCCGCCTGTTCTGCCTGTGGGGCAGGTATTCTGACCTCGTCGGTATAGCATAGGGGCTTAAGGGGTCGTCCGCTGGCTGGGGGGGGGGGTTCGATTCCGGGGGAGGGGGGCGAAATGCGTAGATTTTGTGATATGATCAATGAATATCTACCTATCATCTAGGTTTTTCCTTTACCTGGCGCCCAGTACTGCGACCAGCCCCCCCCCCCCTAGTCTCCAGGGATGTATGGGGCTGGGATGTGGGGAGCGGTAGGGCACACGAGCATGCAATGTGTGTCTTGCTGCTATGTGGTACATGGTTCAAAGGGCAGGAGTCGCGGTGTGTTGGCAACCCTTGTCAATATGGAGCAACGAGTTCGTCAGGGCGGCCCCCCTGCAGGGCTGGACAATGAACTCATGGTTTGCAGTAGTGCTAGGTCTGTAGGATTGTTGAACCTCGCAGTTTGAGCATGATTGGAATTGTTACCTTGGCACACACACGGACTGACGCACACATAAATGCGTGTGCACACGAGTGCGCATACACAAACACCGAACTAGGGTGGTAATGTATGTTAGCGAATGCTATGCCGTCGTTTTAATTGTTTGGGCGTTGCACACACACAGACAAGACAAGGCAAGCAAACGTACTGAATGTTGTTTGGTGGCGCTTTTGGACAGATGCCTCATTGTTTACAGCAATGGGCTGTCAGGTGGTGTTGCTGAAGGGAGTAAGATTTTTTTCCCGGCCCAAAACCATGTGCCACAAAGCTGCACGCCCCTCAGCTCCAAAGCTCATGACACCAAACTGCCACAGACCTGCATGGTGTGGGCTGCGTACCACAATGCTCCCTGTGGCGGCACATTGCAGGCAACGGCCCTGTGGCATGCAGCGCCACGGTGTTGCGGCGCGTAGGTACCCCTGTGGGATGTCGGACTGTGCAGTGCAGCACTCCAGTGTGCATCGATGGGGGGAGCAGAGGATGGGAAGGAGGCAGCAACCGACCAAGCGACATGTGAATGTGTGGCCTGCAGTAATCGTAAATTTCTGATGACCAAGTGTTTTGGGAAGCGTTTAGGTCTTCCTCATCTTACACAATCCCATTCACGCATTGCACATTGGAGGCAGTGCCCTTGGCACACACGCACACACACACACACACACCCAGCACATGAGCTCCAGCGGCACCCTTGGGTTTCTCACCCCCGCGTCCGCCAACAGCACACCAGACTCGCCCAATGGGGCCTCCGCGCAGGGAACCACAGGAGAACGGACCGGGGATGCGAGACGCAGTAGGAGCACAAGCCCCACTCCCTCTTGTTGCATGTTGCGTGTCGTCTCAACCCAGTTCCTGAGGCCCGGCGACAGGGCAACAGAACACCGGAACTCATGGTTTAGTCGCATCATTGTTGAACCTCGCAGTTTGAGCATGATTTGAAAGAATTGGGCGTCACACACACACATACACAGAGACGTGTCATGGGCTCGCGGAACGTGGTGCACTGATTGCGTGGAAATTGGCAATTGACACACACACGGACAAACACACACACACACACACAGGCACGCACGCACACACAAACACACACAGAGGGGGAGAGACACAGGCAGACAGAGGGAGGGAGGGAGGGAGGGAGGGAGGGGAGAGAAGGAGCAAGAAAGGGGAGAGTGGGGATGCCCATGGCAGTGCTGAGGGGGTGGACAATCGAGGCAGGTCTGTGGGGCGGTGCCGGTTGTCTGTGCAGACCTGCAATCCCCCAAAACAGGGCTGAGCTTTGGGGCAATGACGCAGTACTGATCCGCGCGGGCGACGTGTCGTACACCCCCAAGCACTATGAAGCCCTCCTGGACGCGCTGGGTCTGAGCCAAGCAAAACAGATGCTGCGGGATGGCGTCCACAATGTGACGCTGCTTCGGTTTGCGGCGCCGGGGGTCCCCGTCACGGTGTACCGCGGGGATGGGGTCCGCACCCCGGCCGCATACACCTACGCCCGCGGGTTCACGCCAGGGGACACCCCCGACGCGCCGTCGCACATTGAGTACGAGTACACCGGGGACGGCACCGTCCCGGACCGCAGTCTGTCGCGCGCGCGGGTGTGGGCGGTGCAGCAGCAGCAGCCCGTGGCAGAGACGCGGTTTCCCAACGTGACACACTTTGGCATCCTCATGGAAGACGCGGTGGGGCAGGCTCTGGTGCAGTTGCTGCAGGGCGTCCCGTAGTCCGCGGGGGTCCGCTGGGAGCCCCTGCGTTTGGTCAAGGACCCTGACACCTCATCCCCCCGCACCCTGTGCACCGTCGGGCTTAGCGCCAGCCAGTGTCGGTTAACTGCCAGCCACCGTCGGTAAACCGCCAACCGCCGTTGGTTAACCGCCTGCCCCTATCGGCTAACGCCACCCACCGTCGGGCACCCGCCAACTGCCGTTGATTGGCCGCTGGTCCAGGGACCATGGATCCCAGAAGCCGCTATTTTCGTCGTTTGAGGACCCAGTAGCCCCGCAGTCCAGGGTCTCCATCCCGTGCAAAACAACACCAAGGAGTCCTGGTTTCCATTTCGGCGGGTCCTGCTCTGTGCGTCTCAGACGAGGTCTGAAGGTCATGTGCGTCTGAACCCGAGCACTGCCCGACTGCGGCGCCGGCAGGAGCGGTGAAGCACAGCAATTCCTCACTGGCGTCCGTGCCCCGGCAGCCGCCCCCCAACTGCCGTCGATGGGTCCCGAGACTGCAACTACATGAGGCAGCAGTTACGTCTCAAAGTGAGGACCCAGGCACTCTGTGGTCCAGGGTCCCGACCTCAGGCACCTCAAAACCGAGAAGTGCTGGGTTCGATTCCGGTGCCACATGCGGATGGTTGCCGGTGAGGTGAGGTGAGGTGAGGTGAGGTGAGGTGAGGTGAGGTGAGGTGAGGTGAGGTGAGGTGAGGTGAGGTGAGGTGAGGTGAGGTGAGGTGAGGTGGAGGTGAGGTGAGGTGGAGGTGAGGTGGGGTGGGGTGGGGTGGGGTGGGGTGAGGTGAGGTGAGGTGAGGTGGGGTGGGGTGGGGTGGGGTGGGGTGAGGTGAGGTGAGGTGAGGTGAGGTGAGGTGAGGTGAGGTGAGGTGAGGTGAGGTGAGGTGAGGTGAGGTGAGGTTGCCCGGGCAATCCCACGTAAAGTTGCCCATGACCAGGGTCCCCTCTGGCTCGCAGAGTCCAGTGGGCTGACCAGGGAATTTTCGCACGGGGTGATTTTTGCGCACAAATGCCCCGGTGTACGGATAGGTGGGTGGCGCACACATTTGCCCTGGTGTACAGACCGGAAAAGGAGTGTGCGCGCACCAATTCCCTGGTGCACAGATTGGACAGCAGGTGGGGGCATGCACAAATTCTCTGGTGTACGGACAGGATAAGGGGTGTGTGCGCACATTTCCCCTCGGGTACAGAGGGAACGTGAGCGTGCTGGGAAAAGTTTCAACGGTCACCATCCCACCTTCAACCTTTTGGGGGGGGGCAAGTGTCTGCATGGGATTTTCTGACCTCGCTTAGCACCATGGGATTTGCGCACTTCTTTTTGTGCCCAAGAGAGCAAGCAATGATTCCTCTCGCGCGCAACGGTGCCCTGCTTTCCGGTCCGTGCATCAGGGAAGATGTGTGCACAGGGTGCGCTGAACTTTCCTCGTGTATGGACCGGACAAGGGGTGGGTGCGCACACACTCCCGGGTGTATGGACCGCAGACGGGGCTGAGGCGCACAGCTCAGGGACATCCAGAACCTGCCAAAACGGAGCAAATTTGCACTTTTTCAGGGTTCTTGGTCAGACACACCCTTACAACAGTAGTTCCGGAGCCCGCGGGCCAAGCCCATTCCGGGTAGATTTTATTGCGGTGACCATACAATACAATTGGTGGGACAATAGGCTACCACACCAAGAGAGGTTGCTGTTGTCATTGCACTCCCCTCGCCACCACTTCTTCCAATCATGCATGCATGAGGTGTGCTGTTGCGATTGTGAAAAAGCTCGGTTTGACAGGGGTAAAGCATTGGGATAGATGGCCGGAGCATTGATTTGGATGCCGGGCGCGCCGGGTGTGTGCCGGGCGCGCCGGGTGTGTGCCGGGCACGTGCCGGGCAAACGTTCCCTCACAGACTGGAACAGGGGTGCGCGCGCACAAATTCCCTGGTATGAGTACACTGCATCCGTGCCCACGCACTCTGTGAATAGCTGACTGCGAAGAGGGTGCATGCACAAAAAATGTCACACATGCAATGCATAGGGGTTATACATCGGTCCGGGATTTGAACCAATGATTACAGTCCTAAAAGTCTACTGTTTACACCATTCGCGTAACAATACTCACACAGATCTTGAAGCAACCACCATTCATCTGTGTCAGAAATACTGTGCAGTGTCTCACACCGTTGTTTGGTGTGGTAGCCTATTGTCCCACCAATTGTATTGTATGGTCACCGCAATAAAATCTACCCGGAATGGGCTTGGCGCGCCGGGTCCCTTGCTCCGGAACTTACCTGTGTCCAAGAACCCTAAAAAAGTGCAAATCTGCTCCGTTTTGGCAGGTTCTGAATGTCCCTGAGAGATCCTGAGAGAGAGGGGTCCTTATGCCAGGTTAGTGGGGTAAGGAGTGCGTGTGGCGGGGGAGGGGGGGAGGTGCAGGGAGAAAGTCCGTGTCGGGGGAGGAGAGGGGTGTGGCGGCGGGGGGTCTTTTGCCCTGTGAGGACATGACTGGTGAGACAGGTGTTGTGTGCGCAGCAACCCCTTCTCCAGTCTGCGTGCTAGGGAATTCATGCGCAGCAATGCTGGTCTGTACACCAGGGCTAGGGCGGTCCTTAAGGGACCAGATTTTTTTTTTTTGCTAAGGACTGCCCTTAAGGACCGCCCCAAGGGACCACCAACCGCCAACCGCCAACTCCATCAACCGCCAACCGCCACCAGCCGCCAACCACCAACCGCCACCAACTGCCGCCAACCGCCAGCGGCGACCGACCGCCAACTGCCAACCACTGCCAACCGCCACCAATCACCAACCACCAACCGCCGCTAACCACCACCAACCGCCACCAACCGCCAGTTGCCAACTGCCAACCGCCAACCGCCACCAACCGCCAACTGCCAACCGCCACCAGCCATGGTTGAGCACATGGAGTGCCCGCGGGCTTTTTTGGGAAAACTGGTTCCGGAACACTTTTTTTTTTCCCGTTAAGGACCGCCCTGACCAGGGCAGCTGTGCGCCTCAGCCCCGTCTGCGGTCCATACACCCGGGAGTTTGTGCGCACCCACCCCTTGTCCGGTCCGTACACGAGGAAAGGTCAGCGCACCCTGTGCACACATCTTCCCTGATGCACGGACCGGAAAGCAGGGCCCCATTGCGCGCGAGAGGCTTGGTGTGCTCACCAGCGAGCCGATCACTGACATCTGAGCGCCTGTCGCTTGTCGGGTTCGAACCGGGGTCCTCTTGTTTTGGCCTCAGGTGCATGACACCTGAACTACGCAACCTCTGTCCAACGGTTGATGGGGACCCAAGTCCAGGGGGCCACCAGGCCACAGCCGGACTGCAAGAGGTGGTGCCCACACACGGAACGGGCAATTCCTGAGAGATTTGGCGGTGGCGGTCTTGGCGGGGGCTTGAAGGGTGGTTGCCGGCAGCACCCCCTTGCGTTTCAAAGGGGGTGCGCTGTCGGAGCCTCTCGTGTGTCGGGCGTTGGATGTCGCCGGTAGACCGCAGAGATCGGGATGGGGGCGTGGGGTGTGGCTGCGGCACTGGGCTCTGAGTAGTAAGACCTGACCACACCCGAATGGAGGCTGCCCAGGGATGCATTAGAAGGGGGGGAGGGTACCCCCCCCCCCCTCTTCCAGGGCGCCCAGCCTATGCCCAGCCACTGTCCCCCTGACGCCAAGTGCCAGCCTCAACGGCATTTGTAACCGACAGCAACCGCCCCTAACCGCTTTGGCAACCTCCTCCAACCGCCTGCCTAACCGCCTCTGAGGTCCCTTTCCTTCTGATGCATCCCTGGGGCTGCCCCCACGTTGGCTTCCTGGCCCTTGGTCGGCATGAATACGCATGCCAAGCCACGCCTCCATGTCAGAGTCCGCGCCCAAGCGCAAGGGCCCACGAACCGACCCATGCAACGCTTGAGGGTGTGGGCCACGGATTCGACGCACAACGAACGCCCGAGGGGCCACTGCGGTGCTGCTCGGCGCTGCATGTGCGGTGTTGAGCGCAGGACTCCTCAGTCCCGGATTCCCGGAGACCCCCAAAGTGTCCTGCTGATTTCCCCCGTTTCCGCGTCCGGAGACTCTGGAGACCAGATTGTTGTTCAAGAACCTGAAGGAAAGCTGCGGAGCCGGGGAACTGGGGGAAATGGGCGCCGGAAGAATGGGCTGGTGTCTCAAAGTGTCCCATTTGTCTGCCATTTCCCTCCCATTTGCCGCCATTTTCCTTTCGTCTCGGAGCACCTTCATACATTTTCCATGATGCATTTGTGAAATGCCCCCCCCCCAATTTCCCCCATCGCCCCCCCCCCCCCCCCACCATTTCCCCCCCCCTCCCCACCATTCTCCCCATCCCCCACCATTTCCCCCCATTTCCCCTCACTTCCCCCCATTTTCCCCCATTTCCCCTCATTTCCCCCCTACCTCCCCCCATTTCCCCCATTTCGCCCCATTCTCCCTCCCATTTCCCCCCCAATTCGCCCCCCCCCCATTTCCCCCTCATCCCCCCCCCCCCTTTCCCCCCTTCCCCCCCCCCCACTTACCCCCACTTACCCCCACTTACCCCCACTTCCCCCCACTTCCCCCCATTTTTCCAGAAGAGCTACTTCCTTCAAAAACCCCCCAGAGAATACCAAAGCCGGAGACCGAGGATGTCTGTGAACACAGCTGCACTGTGCCACAGACCCCCTCCCCCTTTGAGGGCAGTGTCCTGGTGTGAGTTGACAAACCCGAGCGCCCCATGCCCCATACAGTACTCGGGCATTGCACAGTACTGCATGGCATTGGAGGTCAGCGGAGCAGGGGCCGAAGAGAAACCCCACAACTCTCCGGTGATGCCCTTGGGCCAAGAGGGACGTGGGGATGTAGGCGCTGAGCTCCTTCAGCTTCGCGACAATGGCCATGAACGCCCGTTGGATGCGGTTGGGGTGAGGGATGTCCGCGAGCCACGCCACGTCCTCCAGTTCTCAGCTCCGAGATCGCCGGGGCGGTCTCCTCCGCGACCCGCCGGTCGCTGAAGAGCTGCCGGTGCTGCCGCTGGTAGAGAACCGTGAGGCTGGAAGACGCTGGAAGGTGGCCCCTGACGCCAAGTGCCAGCCTCAACGGCATTTGTAACCGACAGTAACCGCCCCTAACCGCTTTGGCAACTTCCTTTCCTTCTGATGCATCCCTGGGGCTGCCCCGACGTTGGCTTCTTGGCCCTCCGTCTGCATGAATATGCATGCCAGGCGGTGGTCTACGGCCCCCGACCCTCTGTCCGATGTGCCGGCGACACGGTCCCCGCCTCCGGGGTCCAAGCAGCAAGAAGCGGAGGCGTAGGGCGGAAGGCAGCATCATCGGGGTCCGACGGCAACGGGACGTCGGGGATCGGTCTGGCTGGATCTGGCAGCCCAAGTGCAGGGCCCGCGCCGACCCCCGCGGCGCCGTGTCCTGCCCCTCTGCCGGGATGGAGGGGAGGGGGAGGGGGGCGCCTGGTCAGGGAGCTCTTTTAGGAACTAGATTTCTTTTTGTTAAGGACCGCTTCAAGGGACCACCAACCGCCAACCACCAACCGCCGCCAACCACCAATCACCACCAACCGCCAACCACCAACCGCCGCCAACCGGCAGCGCCTCTGTCCGATGTGCCGGCGCCACGGTCCCGCCTCCGGGGTCCAAGCAGCAAGAAGCGGAGGCGTAGGGCGGAAGGCAGCCTCATCGGGGTCCGGCGGCAGCGGGACGTTGGGGATCGGTCTGGCTGGATCTGGCAGCCCAAGTGCAGGGCCCGTTTGGTTGGGCCTCGGGCGGGCCCCGGCCTCAAGGCGCGCGCCGACCACCGTGGCGCCATGTCCTGCCCCTCTGCCGGGATGGAGGGGAGGGGGAGGGGGGTGCCTGGTCAGGGAGCTCTTTTAGGAACTAGATTTTTTTTTTGTTAAGGACCGCCCCAAGGGACCACCAACCGCCAACCACCAGCCGCTGCCAACCACCAACCGCCGCCAACCGCCAACCACCAACCGCCGCCAACCGGCAGCGGCAACCAACTGCCAACCGCTCTCTTAAGGACCCCCCTGCGCCTGGTCCAGGGTGTGTCACCCGAAAAGGGACACACCTTGCCCATGTGAAGCTAAAGGTCACAGTATGGAGACTGTACAGTGCACTAGACCTACTGTCGGGGGCTGCTATACACGCCTAGCGCCGGAACACGAAAAAAAATATGACCTCGGACCATCTATCTGACGTGCCGGCGCCCCGTGTCTCACTCTACCAGGCAGTCTAAAAGCAAAGCAAAGAACACCCCCTCCCCCATCCCAATCGCTTGAGGGACGGGACCCCCCCCCCCCCCGCGCAAGACTCCAGCCTTGACGCTACCCCAAAGGCAACCCATACCCCAACACCCAGCCCCCAACCCCCATTCCAACTGCGAGTAACCGCCCCCCAACCGCTGTGGCAACCGCTCCGTAGCTGCTCCGCAATTTCCCCCAAAGCCCCCTACCGTTCAACCCCCCCCCCCCAAATTTCGACCAAACATTTGCCGGCTGGGGAAAGTGAAATGCGCTGAAAGAAACCTGTCCTTGGACGATGTTTGGTCCACCCCCAACCACTGCCCCTTTACCAGCACAGCTCTGGGGCTGCCGCGTGCGCTTCATCTTCCCGCCATCTTTCCGAGGGGCTCCTTGTTTGGGCCACCCGTTGACCAAATGATGACCCCCGTGCCCTGCCAACGCGCTTCGGTACGCGTTTCTGTCTTGTTTTTCGAGGAGGAACGCCTGCTGTCTGACCGTCACATGAACGGGGTCAATTTGGGTGGGTGGGTGGGTGGGTGGAGGTAAAGGTAAAGGTAAAGTGCTCGGGCGCTCTCCGAACTCCAGCGTAACCATGATCCCTACCTGTCCCTCGCAGCATCCCTTCCGGCTCGCGGGGTCACAGACACCCTAGCGCCTAGGACACTGTGTTCCGACCCACCGGGATTCGAACCAAGCACCTCTAGTTCAGGCGTCACGTGCATGACCGCTGAACTACGCGACCTTCTTGTGTGGGTGGGTGGAGGGGCCCATTGGGGCTGGGGGGGGTAGGGGTCCAGCACCTCCCTATTGTCCTCGATGCATCTTCGTGCAGCGGTTGCATGGATCAGCGTCGGCCACTGCGCAGACCGCTGCCAAACTGTGTGTACCAGTGATGGGCATAAGAACAGGTCAATTTTTCCGTGTGGGGGTGGGTGGGCGGGGGGTTGGGCCATCTGGCACTCAGGGACACATGGAGAGGGACCGATGGGAATGGCAAATGGGGAGAGTGGCATATGTTTTGGCACAGATGTGGGAAAATGGGGCGCCAAAGAGAAACAAATTTTCTACCGCATGTGTCTAGACTCAAAATGCTTTTGTGGAGAATTCAAATGTGGGTGAAAAACACGAAAAAAATTTCGACCCTTTGACCCGGCCCTTGGCTGCCAGCCTATCCATCTGTCGCCTGTCACCTGTCACTCTCGGGGGGGGGGGGGGTAGCAGCGGGGGGGACCACTGTGCCCATCACCGGTGCTTGCTCTTCTGTGACCTGATATTGGGCACCTGCATGCCGCTGTCTTCCGTGGCAGATGCCTGTGGCCCTTTGTTGGCCACAAATGACGAGCATCTGTGTTAATGTGCCGCTTTGCATGTGCCACTGCAATACCGTGACACAGCCTCCCACTCAGGCAGGGGAGGGGGGGGGCTGCGTTTTTGTCATCCGATACACATTCTGAGGTGGTCGCTCGGGGGCAGGCTATTGCTTAGCCCCCCCCCCCCCCCTGTGGGAGGGGGGTGCTTGGGTACAGAGATGGGTGGGTGGGTCGGCAAAACGGGAGCACTTGAACGGAAAGAAGCATCGTGAACGGCTGGAGAGGATGCATCTTTCCGGGAACAATTTGATGGCTTGTACCCCCCCCCCCCTTGCACAAGCACCACCTTGTCTAAGCACCAGGTCCCGGTCTGACCGTCACTTTTACCGAATTTTCTGACCACGGCTTTTACGGTCAGAAAGTAGGCAAAGCGTGATTGTGTGCAGATTGTAGAGGGAAAGAGGGGCTGTTTCATGCTTGTGATGAGTCCTCCTGCTCATAACAACATTGTGCTTGTTACTGCCCCCCACTGCTCTTTGTTTTGGTGTGATTTTCAGCCATGACTAATGTCGTTACCCCTGGCTTGGCTGTCACGTACATCCGGTCCACCGGTGAGCATGCGCCTGCCACTTTCATCGGTTGTTCTACTCGTGGGGAAGATTCCACAACCGAGGAATTAAAATTGGGGGCGCCCAGAGTTGCCCCCATACCCCACAGCCCCACCAAAACCGCCCTGTTGCGACTATTGTGGTTAGGGTGAGGTATGGGCAGGTTTTCGGGATATGCCTTCTTTTGATACAGCGCATTGCGCGGTTGCACCCCCTTGTCTAAGCACCAGGACCCGGTCCGACCGTCACTTTCCTGACCTGGCTGGTGCTTGCGCAAGGGGGGGGGGGGTATGTGACTGTGGGTGGAGGGCATAGACCCCCACCCCGGGGGTGGGGGTATGGTTGGGTGGGTGGATGGGTGGCTGAGCCCTCGCCCAGGCCCAACTTAACCCCCCCCCCCCCGGGGTCACTAAGCAGTAGCCTGCTCGGGGGGCACAATCCGAGTGCACCAAATTACATCAACCAGACAGCGCAGCGGACGATGGCGGAGGTAGGGGCTGTCTGCCAGTGTTCAGTGTTCCAGAGGATTTGTTGTTGGACCCTGGACCATCGGTCTGATGGACTGGCGCCAAGGCCGCCACCGTGTCCCACTCCACCGCGTGGAACGGCAACAAGTCCCCCCCCCCCCCCCCCCGGCCCCTTGCCCTGACACGGGCTTGTCCTGGCACGGAGACCCCGTGTTTCCGTGCTTTTGGGCTTTTGGGGGAACCATCGGTTTGGCGGGTCCCACCCACGAGAGAACGTGGTTTGTAGCGTTGGGCAGGCCGCAAGGAGGCCCAATGTGGGTGTCCAAGTGGTGGTGTGGCTGTGCTTCCATGTCCTCTTGTGTTCTGGGGCGTATGCCGGCCTGTTGGGCCCCCTTTTGTCGTGATGAAGGGGTAGGGGTGGCCGATGTCTGCAACACGTGTTCTATGGTACGTGCCATGCAGTAACACAGGCTTGTCCCAACATGGCGACCCCGTGTTTCCGCACTTTTGCCCCCTGAACCAGGACCTGTGTTGGGACAATGGGGGGGGAGGTTACTGCACGTTGTATTGGATGTTATATATGCCCGGGATCCCCTTGTGTGTCTTCAGTTTGGGTTGGCGGCTTTTTGGCTGACCCCCCCCCTCTTTCTGTCCCCCTCCCCAGGGCATGCGCTTGAAGGGGTACCCCACCCCCCCACACGTTTTTCGCTTTTTTTTTGATAGCAGTTTTGGATGCAGATTACTGTACCAGATGGATGCATTGCGTTTCATCTCGATTTCTCATAGCATATGCCTTCAGACACGAGAACTGGTGCAGTTTGAATGATGATTGCCCCCCACGTTTTTCGCGGTCGTTACACGCCAATGTGCATTGTCCCTCCGTCCCACTCCATTTTTGAAGTTGTCTGCCTTTGGGCGGCCGCAATCCAGTGCTGGGTGGCGGTGTTCAACAGAGTAAGTCGACCAAAGGTTCCACTGATCAGGGTGCACCTTGCCCTGCAGCCTCATTGCGTCCCCACCGCCGCTTCCGTCCGCCCCAACCGCCCCCCAACCGCCGGAACCCGCCCACGGGACGCTTCTGCAACCGCCAGCACCCGCCTTGGCAACCACTTTTGTGGGCACCCCCCCTTCATCCTCCTGCCTCCTTAAGCGCATCCCTGCCCCCCCCCTCCCCCTCACAACCATTTCTTGGTGCGAGATGCTTTGCAGTCGAGCACCAGCACTCACCTGTGCAAAATCGATCCCTTGCTGATGGCACCATTGCTGCATCCCCTGCGAAACCCAACTTGCTTCGTAACCCCCACACCCCCCTTTTGCACGATTGTGTGCTGAACTCTTGGAACATTGGCTGGAACTGCCTGGGCGGGGGCATCCCGTATCTGTTACCGACCATGATTGAGCCCTTTTGCACGAACAACACCCTTGTCAAAACTCCACGGGACGTTGTTTCCGTGACTTCTCGAGGCACTCGGCTTTGAAATCACGGCAGGCAGGGCACTGCCTTCGCGGCCCAAGCACGCACTCTGTGCTGGCCCTGTACGCACAGCGTGCAGGACCTCAGAAGGCTGACATGTTTCCATGACCTCTGGAACTGTGGAAGTTGGCTATTCCATTTTGTGCGTGAAGATCCAGTTTGTTCTGTGGTTAGGGGCTGGGGATCGTATTTTGGGGATGCTGCGGACTGTCCCGTGGCTCATTGCCTCATGTCTAGGTGTCTAGGCATGTACCCCCCCCCCCCTTGTCTAAGCTACGCCCTTGTCCAAGCTACAGTAGGCGTAGGGACCGTATTAATTTGGTACCTAATTTTAATTTGGTACCAAATTTAGTGCAACCACATAAGACATGGGTTTGACGAATTTGCCGAACATTTGTAGGCTTCTCATGCTTCATTGCTTGTGAGAAGATTGGGTGTGAACCTGAATTTCCATGTTTCAATCCCTTTCTTGTGTTTGCATGCCTTTGGGAACATGGGTGGAAGTTGAGGTGCACTCATACTATGCGCTCATTTACGTGTGTGTCGGTAGTTGTATATGTCGCGCGCAAGCTACGCCCGTGTCCAAGCTACAGTAGGCGTAAGGACCGTATTAATTTGGTACTTTGGCGTAGCTTAGACAAGGGGGGGGGGGGTAGGTGAGTGAAATGTCACACGAGTGTACAAAAGAAACATTGCATTAATTTTTTGAAGTGTCATGCGAGTCATTTGCGTGTCAATTGGGAAAAAATAGTTTTTCTTTAAATCGTTAGCACTCAGTTTGATTTTGCACCCCCTTTTTGGGGGTCCTTGAGATGGCAGGAATGATGTAGCCACTACGCCCACATTTGGCCCCCCAAAACGGCAGGTGTTGTGCAGGCACTTGGATTTCCACCCCCCTTTTTTGGAGGGCACCCCGGATGGCAGGGGTTATGTAGCCACTTTGCCCACATGTGGGCCCCTGAGATGACAGGCGTTATGTAGCCACTTCTGATTTCCTTTGCGCTGGGCATTGGGGACCCTTGAGACGGCAGGGGTTATCTCACCATTTTGCCCACCCGTGGGCCCCCATCATGGGAAGGGTTATGTAGCCACTTTGCCCCCATGTGGGCCCCCAAGGCAGGGGTTATGTAGCCTTTTCTAATTTTCTCCCTGTGCCTAGACCCTTAAACGGCAGGGTTTATGTAGCCATTTTGCTAACATGTGGCCCCCAGGATGGCAGGGGTTATTCCAATTTCCTCCCTATGCTATGCGCCGGGGACCCTTGAGACAGTAGGGGTTATTTTTCCACTTTGTCCATGAGTGCAGAGCGCACACCTGCCCCCATGGTAGAGTGCCCTGCGGCTCAACAAGAGCGCAAATGCAGTGTGTTCTTTGTGATTACCTCAACTATTGACAACAACCAGGCCCTACCTATGCTAGTGGCGAGCCACACTCGGCAATCAAGGTCCACCAAGCTTTCCTTTGCCAAAGCCAACGTAGGAGTTACACCTGTGCTTACGTGCTACCAAAACCCATGAACAAAGCCCGTTGTTCTCGGAGAAACCACGCCATGCGGGGCATTGGGGCTTTCGGACAAAGCCCCCAAGAAGTGCTGCTCTTCTGCTACTTGGTGACGCCATTCGGCTTCTCACCACCTGCTAATTTTGGTGTGGGGAGGTGGGGAAAGTTGTAGATGGTAGGGGGAGGCATTTCATTTTTCGGGCCATGTCTCATGCACATAGGTCCTGGCTGCTTCAGGTTGCATTTCGGGATCACATCCCCTGGGCATAGGCTCAAGGCTCTAACTGCTCCTTGTGTGTAGGCCAAGCGTCCATTCAGGTTGCAAGACCTGCAGCTGATGCAAGATGTAGCGTTGCACATGGTATTGCCAAGGGGTCCATATCAGCAGAGCAAGGGAGGGACACTAGAACAAGCATGACCCGCTTGAAATTGTGAGAATGTTAAAGTGGAGGTGAAAATCGAAAAACTGCACACCTTGCTGTTTCAGATTACGCCCATTTGATCCGTTGAGCCGTTGCTCTCGCCATTGCTTTGCATTGAGTTGTACAACGCGTGGTGCGCCTTGAATAATCTTTTTCTTGGTATGAATTTGTGAATTGTTCTTTTTTTTTTTTGAATTGTGCTTGCATGCCATTACAATCACAAAGTGCGCTTTCTCATGAGGGAATGTTAGTGCGCCCGGCACATGCTAGGCATCTTTTCTGCTAAATGCCACTGCCCAACACTATACCAAGCGTTATCCAAGACTGCCCCACCAGTGGGACCTTGAGAAGGTAGGGGCCGTGTCACCACTTTAATTCCTCTCCACTTTTGTGGCGTCGGGGTTTTGTTAGGAACATCTTGCCTCGCGGCCCAAACGAGTTGCATCAGACAGTCTGTGGTTTGTTGCATTTTGCACCAGTTTGGATTCGGAGGCAGGTCCATCACCTCCCGTATGCGACATGGGAAGATGTCACCCCTTATGTTTGGAAGGCTACTGATGCAAGCAACTCAGCTGCCACACAAGATGATGGAGGGGTTGAGGCTGAGGTCTGCGCATTGTGCCGCAAGAAGCACACCACCGCACTTTGTAGTGAATGCAACGACAGAATTGTTGTGCAGAGTGGAATGACCCGCACAATTGGGGTGGCAAAGGCGTTTATTGGGCGCAACACAAGTCACACCCCCATTTGTTGTGCAAAGGGAATTCATGGATTTTGTCTTATGTTGTGCTCTGTGGGGAAGGGTTTAGGGTTGATTCTGGTGTGGCGCTGGTGTGCAGAGAGTGCCGACCCATAATTCTTCCCTGCTACACATGCCCATCATGCCTTGCTCACACAGGAAACCCCATATCTTGCTAGAACCTTCCTTCCAACCGTTTTTTTTTTTTAAGTTTCAGCACAGAATCACCTTTTTCTGGGAAGCCTTCATGACTCAGCAGTCTCATCCCACTGCATCCGCTGGTGACAGATTCCAAAGTCCGAAACGTCCCACCATCGCTGACAGCTTGTGGAGTTTCCACACAGGAGTTCTATGTTGTACTTTACCTGCCACACAGGCCCGTCCGTCTGACTGAGCACTTACGAGGCACACATAAGTCTGAGCAACAAAAAAAGGGGTTAGGGTTGATTCTGGTATGGTTGGGGGGGGCTTCTCGAGGGGAGGGGAAAACTGGGGCGCAGGTCGGGATGCTGGCACAAAACTAGGGCGCAAGGCACGCGCTGTCCCTCTGAGAAGCATTTGTAGATCGATTTTTGCGCTGTACTTACATGCTACACCAAAACACCGGGTGCGCTTTGAATATTTCAAATTGTGCATCTGTGTTTCTTTTTGTGCCTTCCATCAGTTGCATGCAGACAAAGTTTATCAAGTTTGCCATTGCGGTGAGTTTGGGGGTCCGGGGCTGTTGGTTTGCAGCTAGTGAGGCACCCAGGCACAGGCAGGGAGGGGATGTTTCTGCGGGCCTCCGATGCATGGGCCACTCTGATCCTTCTGATGGGGAGAATGGTGGACATTTTGAGGACCTTGCATACGCATGGATCACATTGCCCAGTCCAACGTGTCCACCTACCCTAGTCTTCAGGTTGTCTCGTAGCATTGTTTCTTGTTGCCAGAGACATACACAGAGACTGTTACTATGAACTGGAGCAGTGTTCAGAGTGTTCAGAGCGAAACGGATGAGGAAGAGGAGATGTTCAAGATGCTCGCCTTCTTCAAGGAGATAAAGCGGCAGGAGGCGTATGTTACCCTCACCCCCCCCTTGTCCAGCCCCCCCCCTGAGGGGGGGGGGGGAACTGTCACCAGCTGGTTCCTGCAAAAAAAACGTGTTACTGTCATATTGCGTAGAGCTGCGCAACTGTGAGACCTCGTTGTCAGAGCTCATGTGCACCTCCTTTGTTCTGACCCCCTGAGAATTTTGCTTATGTGCATGTCTGCATGGCACCATCAGCATCTGTGCATGTCCGCGTGTATCCCAGATCCTTGAGTGAACCACAGCAAGCAACTGAGCGGCCATGAATTCCGCATGCTATGCGCCGGTAAGTGGCTGGTCGGAAGTGGTGTACGCCCCCCCCAAAGGAGCAACACAACGCCAAATGAGAGAGGGAGGTGTCAATGACTTATTGAGTACCTATGCAATGTACATATAGACGAGCCTGATGTACATAGCATTGTCGTTAGCACCGAAGACTCTAACGGGACTGAGCATCTACGGTGCAAGAACGCTATTGCCCTGCTGTAGGGGGGGAACCGTCGTCCCTGGGGGGGTGGCTGGACGAGGGGGGGGGAGGGTACGTTCCCTTTTCTATCACACTGGCATACTTTCGGTCGTGTTTAGTCAACAGGTTCCAAATGTCATGAGGCTTTCACCCGCGTGTGACTCAAGGGCTTGTGCACAGCCCCTCCGTTGTGGCCCTGTGGCTTCTGATGCAAGCGGGTCGCAATATGCAGCATGAGAGATTCAGTGCACGTGGCCATCGATTGACTGCCTTTTGTGGGCATCCCCATCTTGGCGGCTTTCCCTTTTGTGCCATTGCAGTCTCCCTGATCTGCTTACCTGTGCGTTGTATTGCGAGGCCTCGCATTCCATTTGACGAACTGTCCTTGTTACCTACTGTTTCGGAGACCGATTGCGAGGCCTCGCATTCCGCATGATGACTACTCGCAAAAAATGACAGGAAGCAAGGCGAAGGCACAAGAAGAAACAAGAAAGGAGCCTACCCTTGTTCTTGCTGGAATTCGAAGGGGGGGGGGGGGCAGAAGTTCAACGTTGAAATAGTGACTGACCCCAACCTCATAGTGCTTTTCTGTTGAATGAAGTGATGTGATGGATAAGAGGTGCGTGTACCCGGGCACCATGGCATTGAGGGCATACCCTGAATGCTGTACATACCTCTACTGAGCAGCAGGGTATGTTTTCTGAAAAGCTCTGGACAGAGCTGCACGTAAGACCATTGCGGACCGTGGGTTGGCCATGATTCCGCTCCCCAGCAGTGGGGCCGAACTCAGGACTGGCGGACGCACATGTAAATAGTTCAACGTTCATGTAGTGCTTTTGGAAAACATTCGAAGTCACCTTGGAATAGCTCCGCCAATTTGAAGGATTGCAGTGCCTCACTGTCGAGCAGTGTTGTCTGAACATCTGCACCAGAAGCCACCCAGTGCACACACTTCACGCCTTACAACATCTGCTTCAACACTACGACATTCGTGTTGCAAGGAACCCGCTTGGTGGGTCGGGGGATCGTCGCAAAACCTCCGGAGTCGGCCCCTGCACTCAGCGTATCCGAGCTGGGGGGTAGTTCAGTGGGATATGCATGGGACGTGCCTACCCCAGACGAACAGATCTGGCATTGTGTACATTGGCATATCTGCTGCTTTGTGCATCCGGGATGGATTGGACGAGGATGGGAACCGTGTTCTGTGCAGCGGTCAACGACAAGATGAAGCAATGGATGTTGAGACGGGTTTGAACGTTTGGATGTTGATGGGTTCGTCACCGGGGCGACTCTAGGGGACAAGGGTCGCCTCCTCAGCCATGACTGTACCTACCTACCGACCGTTCGTTGTTTGCCGGCGTTGGTGGTGCTTTGGGTGCTGGGTGCTTGTGTTCCGGTTCTTGGCATGAAGCGCTGCTTCGAATAATTTCCAGTACCAGTTTTCTCACCATGGAGCCGTCAAGTGTTGCCCCACCCTCCCCTGTGTGTATAGCTTGGCTGCGCTCAGGCATGCATGTGCCTTGAGCACTCCGTTCCTTTCTCGGTTTGCATATGGCCGATGCCGCACGTGTGTGTCATGGTGCACAGTGTTTACAGTTGGGGTACGTGGTGTCTCCGACTGTGGCGGAGTATTAGCGCACCGGGCATCTTTTTTTGACCATTCCCCACCTGTGCCTGTTTTTGCTCCCCCTCACCAAACAATTTGGAGTACCTTCTTCTCGCGATGTCTACGAATCCGGCCCATCCTTTGCACCCAGTTTATGATGATGGCAAGGGTGGTGGTTGGAAGTGGTGGGAGTGACATTTTGTGTTGTTGAATTCTCATATTTCGGCTTATGCAACGTGCTTAGCACGGAAGGTTTGCGGTCTAGTGCGGTCTACTTGGGGGACTTCCCAAGGTGAGGATAGACTTGGGGCTAGAGACAGGATACTTAATACAAAGGTAGCGCGCCGGGCATCTGCTGGGCAAACAATCCCCCTGTAGCACATGCTGTGTCCTAGAGTGCACAGCGTGTGCTTTCTACCATGTGCTTTCGTTGGTGTTGGTGCGGGGCATGTCATGCAATTGGGGGTTGCGGTTTGTGTACTGCTACACGTTGGCCCATTCATCGTCACCACACCCATGCCTTTCTTCCCCTTCCTCAGAGTCGCTGGTATCGGCGCTATCGAGACTCCTGGGAGCACTGCGACCCCTCGTCTGGCTGAACCTGAACCCATGGCACCGTCAGTGTTTCGGACAGGGGCTGCCCAATCAGCCTACCAGTGCCGGGCTGCCCGCCAGGGTGCCCCCATCCAAGTGGTCGAACGAGCAGGAGGGTACCCCGCCAGTGCATACAGCGAGCCAGCAGCATACACCCCCAGCGCAGCAGGAGCATACACCTCCAGCGGACCAGCAACGTACACCTCCAGCGCAGCAGGAGCATACACCTCCGGCGGACCAGCAACGTACACCTCCAGCGAACCAGGAGCATACACCTCCACCACAGCAGCAACATACACCCCCAGATCAGCAGCAGCAGTATATTCCTCCAGTGGACCAGCAGTCTACTCCTCCGGCGGACCAGCAACATACACCTCCAGTGAACCAGGAGCATACACCCCGAGCGCAGCAGGAGCATACACCCCCAGATCAGCAGGAGCATACACCTCCAGCGGACCAGCAACGTACACCTCCAGCGGACCAGCAACGTACACCTCCAGCGCAGCAGGAGCATACTCCTACAGCGGGCCAGCAGCATACTCCTACAGCCGACCTGGAGCATACTCTGGCGGAGGATACACCACAATGAGCTCATCGTATGTTGCCAACCAAAGTTGACGAGGTTACCTTTGTTTTAAGTCCCCCCCCCCCCCCTGGAGCTGATTTTGGGCGGACCCTATCCTTGAGCTGACCTCAATCCGGCAATAAAACATTCGATAGCCAGACGAGTGGCGAACTCAAGGCAACATTCGGTGCTGGTTGAAGTCGCGCGGATTGAGTGTGGCATGCGGTCAGGATCGTGCTGGTTGGACGTCATGCCCTCCTCGGAGTGGGTTGTGGCATAGGAGAGGCCGCAGCCAGCTTAAGGGGTAGCAGATTCAGTCCTCTTCTTCCGCCTGTGCAGTAAGTGGGGAGTCGAACTGAGCAAGGTTCGGCGGCAGATGGTGGCGGAGCGTGCACAGGTGGCCCACCTGAGGCAGCAGCAGCCGGTTAGCGGTTGGTTTAAATCGATGGTTCATCAAAGCTGTTGTGCAAGGGAAGCAAGTGTTGGGCCTCCGGCTTATTTATTCACCAGCAGAATACGGGAATGCTGTGCACGCAGTGCGCACACAGTGCGAAGTTTTGGATGTCGCCATCTACTAAGGGCTCTATGAAGCAGAGAATGGTGCAAAATGCATTTGGTCCTGTGCACAAGAGTCTCCACACTCCATGTCTCAAAATCACCCACGGAGTGCTTATTTTGGCCACTGGACGGTCAAGAGGTCACACCAAAGATTGGATTGTGACTTTGGAAAACGGACCCTCCCCATCTCAGCCTCTGCGAGCGCAGTATGCACGCAGTGCGCACACAGTGCAAGAACTTCCCCTACACCTTCCCGCCAAATCTGAGACAAACCAACAATTGGGCGGATTTGTGGGCAGGGCTGCAGCTCAGGAGCTAAATTGACCATTGTGTCTTGGAATACCTTGTTTTTGGGACAGAACACAGACTGTGGGTGTGGCAGGATGCGGCATGGACAGGGGTAGCAGGGCAGCCGAGCAACGTGCAGCAGCTAGTTGATGGCATGGAACTCCCGGGTAGGGAGGTCTGGTGGATGCATTCGCCAGGCTACACGGGGTAGGTACGTTGTGGGCTTGGGATTGGACTTTCTTCTCTGTGCAAGAAAAACACGGGGTGTGTGGCTCTAGTGAGCAGCATCAGGTAGAGGACAAGTCATATCGTCATAGTCATAGTCATAATCACTTATCATGCCATCTACTGGAGTTACCGGGCATCTTGCACAGGCAGGTGGTTCCTACCCTGCTTGATCTCTTGGGTCCTAGGGCTACCGGAGGTGGCCCACAACATGACGGAGGACCCAGAGAAATGGGGATACCAGCCAACCAAGCTTTGGGGGCAGTGGCAACTGCAGAGCATTGGCCGCATTAGCAACGGCGACGAGCGCTGGCCTGTTGAACCGCCGGGGGTATAGGGGCAAGACAGAGCAGGGCAGCAACATAGCAACAAGCAAGCGCATCTCTGAGAGGGTGGATGGCAACAATCAATCAACAATGCAGCAAGCAGGCGGCGCAAACAAGTTCGAGCCCTGGCGCGGCCTTCCCCCGTCGTGATCCACTGTCAACGCTGTCAACGCTCTCCTTCTGATAAGTCATATAGGCTATCGAATCCAACTAGCGACAAGTTGATGGATTCAGCGGAAATAGTTGCCCCTCATGGTGGGAGTTGTCTGAAGGGCTCTGTTTGGCAATCATGGGGGTTGGTGGATGTGTCCTCTCGTTCAGGCTCAAACTCGTCAAACCTTGCTTAGGGACGGGGATTAGAAACTAGGGGGGAAAGGGGGGGGCAAAACAAAGAGGTGGAGTGCAACAACTCAGAAGAGGGTGGGGAGGTCTGTTGTTGGAGTACAATGAAGCGAGGATTAGGAAGCGAACCAAGGTCGGAGAGTGATGGGGGGTGGTGCTTTTAGCATGGGTTTCCAAGCCTAATTGCGTGAATGTTGACATCAAGGGGCCAAGTTGTCTAGCCTAATAGAATAATGTCCATGTTGAGCTACAGAGCCGGGACTTATTTTCACTATGGGGTCGAGGTTAGCGAGAGGAGTGGTCTTCCTCCTCTATGCGCCTTGCCCCTCCTTGGAACTCTCCATTGAATTGAAGGCAAGACTGAACAACAATTGAAAGAAACTGAAAACAAAGGTCTACAAAGTTTACAAACAATAGTGGTAGCACTCAAAGCAGCCCCCACACTACATCTACACCCAACACGCGGCGGCGCTCCAAGCAGCCCTCACTCTGCTCCATTAACGGTGGTGCTCACATCAACCCCCGCGCTAAGGGCATGTCGGGTTTTCACTTCCAGTGGGGGGGGGGGGGGTCAATAGAGCCCCCAAAAACTTCGGGGGGGGTTCGGGAAAAGGGCTCAACTGACAGGCACCATTAATCAGTCTTTATGAAGTTTGGCGCCAAAGGCGCTGAAAATTTTTTTGAGCATTAAAATTGGTCAATTTTTTTCACCAAATATATCGCAAATGATGACTTTTCTAAAGCCCCTCAACGTGTTGATTCCAAAAATCCCATTTTCTTTTTTTTTTCTGATTTTTGGGTCTGGGTCACCTCCGAGGCCCGGGGGTCAATCTCAGTAGGATTTTGGGGGTCCTGTCAATTGAGCCCTTTTTGGGGGGGGTCCGGCCGGAGGGCTCTATCACCCCCCCCCCCCCCCCCTGGAAATGAAAACCTGGCCTCCCAAGTAAAACGCCAAAAACACTGTGTTATTGATCAAATCTTGCGGTGCTTCTTTTTGCACCCCGCGCATGTTCCTCTTGTTCGTCTCCTTGTATTTTCGATCGTCTCGTGCTTGTTGCCGCTCACTCCTTTGATGTACTCTTGCACCACCTATCACACTGGCTGCGGAGTACAAATTAGGCACCTCTTGTTCCTCGTACCACATCTTCAAACATCGCGTTTTCCACTCACTGGCCATGCTATACTCTTGGTGTTGCCATAGTAAAACTTGGTACTCTCGATGAGTGCACATATCTTCTCAAGCACCGTAAAGCACCCCACTTACTTGACACGGCGCAACGCGCGCAAGCTGCTTTTTTACCAATCTTCAAGTTCACAATCACGCACTGTCAAAGACACGTCTGGGAGATGGCCATGCAAATTGTGGTTGGCTTTGGGGTGTGCATGGAGGGAAACTTGGCGTATCGCCCAGAACGCCAAAGTAACAGAATAATGGAACTACATGTAACAGCAAAAGTTAGGAAACATTTCTCCATGTCTTGAATTGCCATTTACGCCGACTCCTGAAGGCGAGGGTTGAACATGCTAGTCCGAGGCCCTTACTATTCTAATTGAGCTAGTCGGGGCGTGAATTGGAATAGTAGGGGCATAGGTGTCCCCCCCCACCTTGGATCACCTACCCCCCGCGACCAAAACTCTTGACTGCTGTTCACACCCTGCACGAGCCATGCGCATGCTTGCAAAGCTTTACATGCCGGCTTGCATGGACATGTGTTTATTTTGTCGTGCGGCCTAAGTCAGTTTGGATCCACGGGCATACCAGGTATCAACCCTATGGACCTTGGTCTCGTGTGCCTGAGTGTGTGTGGGCACAAAAGGAAGCCTTCACAGATGATGAAACAACGATGACGGTGGTTTTTGCCAAATGTGTGTACATTGTCCGGGTGATATGCGTCACTTGTCTCTTGTCACTTGAACATATGCGCATCTTGCATGCCACTGCATCGTTGGACCCTGAAACTCCAATTTCCTTGTGTCATGGGTGTAGCATTGAGTGCATGAGTAGATTGCTTTCCTTTTCCTTGTGTGAACTCCTTGCAAAGGATGGCCGAATGAATGTTCCCCGGCTCCCTGTTGAACAAACAGCCCCCCCCCCCCCCACAGTCCCCCAAGGAGAGGGGGGGGTCACTTGCCCTCAAAGTCCACAACATTATGGTGCCAATGAAAAATTTTCCCTGCTTACCATGTGGTTGTAGTCGAAAGGTTAGGTACGGGTCCTCGGACATAGTCCTTTTGGGGGGGGTGTCATTTTGGTGACCGTTCCTCCCAGGGTGACAATGTTGCAGATTCCGCTAGCTTTGCTTACCTGGACCCCTTGATGTTCCGCCTGTCCTTGTGGTGGTGCTGTTGTTCTCTCGGGTCGGGGTCTCTTGCTTGGGCTTGCTGTGCTTGTCAGCCGGTGGAGGTCTTGTGGTCCCAGTTGTTCCAAGTCCTGTGCTCGTGTTGCCTTCACATCCATGCAATCTTGCTGCCCCACATGGGGGACCATGGGTTTATGCCATCGTCTCAGTCCTTTGTGCTCACCATGGGGGCCGCCTGTTCAAGATACTTGACCCCAATGCCCACCACTAGGGCGTCCAGCTACCACATAAGCCCTGGCCATCGTCTAATTGAAACTTGGTGCCACAAGCGATTGTACTTTTTTTCACACGGGTTGAACTGTTTTTCACCCTATTTTTGTGTACTCAACCTGCTCAGAATTTTATGGAGAACTCAAAGATTCATGAAGAACATGAAAGCCATCTTCGTGGCCAACCCCCACCCCCCACCCTGGCTGCTGGGATCTCCCCCTGCAGGGGTAAAATTTTGTGAAAGTTGTTTGACCCCGATGCATATACAAATTGATCTACGTGTCGTTCCAAGCGCTCCCCCCGCCCCGCAATCCAGTCACCCTGTCACTAGGGCCTGCACAGGTGGGTCCATCCGGATCGCGTTGCTGGAGCCTTATGCACTGTGCTACAGGTCTTCAACCGGCAGCCGCCCCATTCCCCCCCCCCCCCATCCCCCATCCTTTTGTTATTTTGTTGTCTCCTACGGTCTCTCCCCAGAGCCCCTAGAGCTTCACTTCACAACTCAGCATCAATGGGGAAGAGGGTCCTTGACCACCGCTCCCGCCACCCTTTTTGGAGCACCCCCCCGAATTGGTTGGGGAAAACCACCTCAAAGAGGGTTGTAAGATCAAGTGCGGTACCCCCCCAAAATTTGCATAGCATACCCCAATGTATGATATCGGGTGTTCCATCCCTTATAAAATTGTTGTTTTGGGAGACAAAATTATTCCCCGATAGGTTTTTCGATTTTGACCCCTCCAACGCCCGGTATTTGGGTGCCCTTTTTCTTCGAGGGGGGTGGGGTGGGGTGCGGTGAGGTGCGGGTCAAAACTTGGCTGGCCTATAGCCACCAGTGCTTGTCGATTCAGATCTAGGTCCTGTTCCACCTTTTCCTTCTACATGGACCCACCTAACCAATGATGGGGGTCCCAGGTGATATGCCCATGCTCCAACTTTCCAAGATTTGCCCCCCTATGGGGCCTCACCGGTGAGGACTTGGCCGTTTTCAAGCCGGCATGAGTTGGTCCAACAATGGTTTATGTGTTGAGATCTCTCATCATGTATCACAACTAAAATTGTCCAACAAAATCTAAGTCATTTAGGTGCCCAATTGCGAAGGTCAAAAGTGTAGTGGCAATATTGGATTTAGCAACATTGATGCTTTAGTGGTGATCCTCTTTGAGTTTATTGTCTTGCCGGTGTATTGCTACTTCTGATTATTTTTGGCCCAGCTGGACATGTCCTACACCAAAGCAGAGGGGTTAGGAGGGCCAACAAGGCACACAGTCCAGCACCGACAGTAGCATGTTGCATTGATCGGGTACACATTTGGCAAAGTCTTTTGCGATTGCTTTGTGTGTGGTCAATAGGGGCAACAACAATATCTAAAGTTCTCCATCAAAGCGCACAACACAACTCCGTAAGCACCCGCATCAAATGGTGAAGTCAATTGACTCCAAATAGCACCACTGAGGTCCTTCTTGTACCCATGGCTAGATGCAAATGCAGCTTAACAAAGAAGAAGATGTGGACCTCCAATTTTGTCATTACGAATGAAAGAATGCACTCTCCTTGCCAAATGAAAGAAGGCACTCTCTTTGCCAAATGAAAGAAGGCACTCTCTTTGCCCCCCCCCCCTCCAAAGCAACAAATACGGCACTAGAGCAGCGTTTGTTTGCATACAAAGAAAGAGTTGACAAATGATGGGAAATGGCCCCCCAGGTCTAAAGGGGTCAACAAGAAGACGTGCGTTCAAGAAAGTCCAAGAGGGGATGTCAAGAAGTTGGCAGGTGTGCATGTGGTTTGGTGCAATCATGGGAACACCAGGTCCTATGCTCTTGGCCAGTGGGAAATGCCTCCTTTGGTGAACACACGACCCAACAAGAATGGTAGCACCCAAGACCGATGGGTTTACTCTAGCCGGGGGGGGGGGAAAGCTTGGTCCGTGCGACCCTACAGGCTGTATCCTGACAACACTATCTTTTTTTCCCACCCTGTTTTTCCTTTGTGCCTTACATAACCCGACAAACAGAGGAGGGGGGTGGAGACTACAGGAGTCTCTCTACGAGGTGCTTTGCCAACGGCTGTAGAATTTTTTTTCCGGCTTTTCAGCTGACGAAAGGGGCAATATTTTTTCGCGCCAGCGCGGACCCGAGTCCACTGGCCCACAAGTCCCCAGACGCCCGTGGGAAAACGGGAGGGGGAATGGGACTCCGGATACCTTTTGGGGCCATGAGAGACATGGGTGGTGACCAGAGCTTCATTTAATGAAGGGGGGGTCCAAGGAGGGTGAGTGGGTGGGTCCTGACCCCCACAGCCCCCGTGCGTGTCCTCCTCTGTGGCTCCTTGTGCAGGTACCGCACGGGGTACGTCCCGGGCCCCGGTGTGCGCCAAGTGTGGCCCGGTGTGATCTGACGCACGGGCCTTCTGCCGGTGGCGACCCCTGCCGCAGCACGGCAGACGCCCCCGCCTGCCTCTGCGACCCCCTGCCCGTCTCCGGCCCCGCCCTGGTGCTATCCCCCACCAACTGGAACCAGCCACGACCCCGGGAACCAGCCACACCCTCCACAACAGGCGCTCTCCAGGTGAGCATCACCACCGCTGACTTGTCACGAGCGTCCGCCAGGTCACACATGACCTGAACGGTCCTACCGAGCCGGCCACGGGACCCGGCTGGTTCCTACTGAGTCTTGGAGATGACGGGAGCGGCACGTGGCATGGGGCCCATTCCTCCCGAGACGCAGTTCCCCTGTCGGGCGCTGCCGGCGTGTCCGTGCCGTCCCCATCGCGGGCCCCACTGCTCCGGCCGGCAGCTGGTGCCAACTCGTTGGGCATGGGATGAGCGCGCACAAGGGTCACCCCCCCCCCCCCCCCCCCCCACCATGGAGCTTTGGTCCATCCGCGCCGTCGTGGGGAGGGGGGGGCGGCACCGACGTCCGCGTGAGAGGCGAGGGGGCGCTGGAGCAAGTGCATTCTTGTCGGGGTGTCCCGCCGGACTTAAGTCATGGGTCATCGGCATCGCAAGGGACACGGAGCCGGAGCGGGGGGGGGGGGGGGGGGGCACCACCGGCACACCCACCGGTACGCAGGAGGGGCGCCCCACAAACCGCGCGGGTTCGGGCTCCGCGCTGCGGCCCCCAGCGGGTGGGCCAGCGTTGGCACGGGGAGGCCGGTGGGCCTCTGGAAAGACTCGCAACCTCAGCCCATCCGCCCCGCACCGTCTGCCAGTGCGTTTTGCGAAACACGAATGCGTTTTCTGTGTTTCTTTCGATGCCTTTGCTCCCCCCGCACCCCATCAGCAACGGGGACTGTCCCGACTCTGACGACTGAGGTCAAGGGGGGGAGGGAGGGGGTTTGTGCGCTGCGAAGTCCCGCGGGCTCATGTCACATCTGTTGGCGGTGGCAGCCCCCGGGACTGGCCGTGCCAGACCTGAATAGCTGTCCCCCGTCCCGCGCTCTTGCCACAATCGCTCTGGCAGGGATGCGAAACCTTTTCTACACTCGGCACGCCAACAGGCGCTGCGTCCTTGGCTCTCATGGCCCTGGTCAAGAAGCCACGGGTGCACGCGAAGGAAAGGTTCACATGTTCGAGCACTGCTTCGAGGTGCGGTGCCCGATGTGTGGGGGGTTCAGCGGAGTCTTGCTCGCCCTCAGCAGAGGTACGCATATAGATACAACTTTAGACCCCCTGGTGCCAACTTTAGACCCCAACTTTAGACCCCAACTTTAGACCCCAACTTCAGACCCCCCAGTGCCAACTTTAGACCCCAACTTTAGACCCCAACTTTAGACCCCAACTTTAGACCCCAACTTTAGACCCCCCAGTGCCAACTTTAGACCCCAACTTTAGACCCCCCAGTGCCAACTTTAGACCCCAACTTTAGACCCCAACTTTAGACCCCCCAGTGCCAACTTTAGACCCCAACTTTAGACCCCAACTTTAGACCCCCCCAGTGCCAACTTTAGACCCCAACTTTAGACCCCAACTTTAGACCCCAACTTTAGACCCCAACTTTAGACCCCAACTTTAGACCCCCCAGTGCCAACTTTAGACCCCAACTTTAGACCCCAACTTTAGACCCCAACTTTAGACCCCAACTTTAGACCCCAACTTTAGACCCCAACTTTAGACCCCAACTTTAGACCCCAACTTTAGACCCCAACTTTAGACCCCCCAGTGCCAACTTTAGACCCCAACTTTAGACCCCAACTTTAGACCCCAACTTTAGACCCCAACTTTAGACCCCAACTTTAGACCCCCCAGTGCCAACTTTAGACCCCAACTTTAGACCCCAACTTTAGACCCCAACTTTAGACCCCAACTTTAGACCCCCCAGTGCCAACTTTAGACCCCAACTTTAACCCCAACTTTAGACCCCCCAGTGCCAACTTTAGACCCCAACTTTAGACCCCAACTTTAGACCCCAACTTTAGACCCCAACTTTAGACCCCCCAGTGCCAACTTTAGACCCCAACTTTAGACCCCAACTTTAGACCCCCCAGTGCCAACTTTAGACCCCAACTTTAGACCCCAACTTTAGACCCCAACTTTAGACCCCAACTTTAGACCCCAACTTTAGACCCCAACTTTAGACCCCAACTTTAGACCCCAACTTCAGACCCCCCAGTGCCAACTTTAGACCCCAACTTTAGACCCCAACTTTAGACCCCCCAGTGCCAACTTTAGACCCCAACTTTAGACCCCAACTTTAGACCCCCCAGTGCCAACTTTAGACCCCAACTTTAGACCCCAACTTTAGACCCCCCAGTGCCAACTTTAGACCCCAACTTTAGACCCCCCAGTGCCAACTTTAGACCCCAACTTTAGACCCCAACTTTAGACCCCCCAGTGCCAACTTTAGACCCCAACTTTAGACCCCAACTTTAGACCCCCCCAGTGCCAACTTTAGACCCCAACTTTAACCCCAACTTTAGACCCCCCAGTGCCAACTTTAGACCCCAACTTTAGACCCCAACTTTAGACCCCAACTTTAGACCCCAACTTTAGACCCCAACTTTAGACCCCAACTTTAGACCCCAACTTTAGACCCCAACTTTAGACCCCAACTTTAGACCCCAACTTTAGACCCCAACTTTAGACCCCAACTTTAGACCCCAACTTCAGACCCCCCAGTGCCAACTTTAGACCCCAACTTTAGACCCCAACTTTAGACCCCCCAGTGCCAACTTTAGACCCCAACTTTAGACCCCAACTTTAGACCCCCCAGTGCCAACTTTAGACCCCAACTTTAGACCCCCCAGTGCCAACTTTAGACCCCAACTTTAGACCCCAACTTTAGACCCCAACTTTAGACCCCCCAGTGCCAACTTTAGACCCCAACTTTAGACCCCAACTTTAGACCCCCCAGTGCCAACTTTAGACCCCAACTTTAGACCCCAACTTTAGACCCCAACTTTAGACCCCAACTTTAGACCCCAACTTTAGACCCCAACTTTAGACCCCAACTTTAGACCCCCCAGTGCCCACTTTAGACCCCAACTTTAGACCCCAACTTTAGACCCCCCAGTGCCAACTTTAGACCCCAACTTTAGACCCCAACTTTAGACCCCAACTTTAGACCCCAACTTTAGACCCCCACTTTAGACCCCCCAGTGCCAACTTTAGACCCCAACTTTAGACCCCAGGCGCCGGTAGATGCAAAGAGGCAACGGCCAAGGTCCGGGGGAAGAGCCTACGGTTTCGGAGCAACTGCCCCCTGATGTCCAGCCACCCAAGCCCCATCCGCTGTCGGCATTGCACAAGCCACAGGCCCATGACTGGCCTGCGTTGCTGGACGTGTGGCAGCCAGGCTGGGGCTGACGCAGTGCAGGCAGTCGCGGCCGCGGGGGCGGAATGCACCGCGGGGCCACTTTTGGGCTGCAGAGGGCGAACGCTTCCATGCTCAGCGGTCGGCGAAGCCTTTGGGCCTTCGGTTGCGTTCTGGCGCGCGCGCAGTGTGTCCGCTGGTCTTCGGGTTCTCCATCGCAACCCCCACCACAAGTTTGTTGCAGGCTGGGGTGGTCTGGCCACGGTACGTGCGCGGTAGCCCCTCTTCGGTCGGCCGTTTCGAGGGGGGGTTTGGGGGGTGGGGGGCATCGGGGGGCTTCCTCGGGTATGATGCCCCAACAGCAGCGAGCAGTGCGCGCGCAGTGCGGGTATCCCCCTGGTAGGACTTGAAGGGCCGCCGGGTTTGTAAGCTGAAGGGCCGAAAGGAAAGGCCGAAAGGCCGAATGGCTTGTCAAGGGCTTGTCAAGGGCTTGTCAAGGGCTTGTCAAGGGCTTGTCAAGGGCTTTGTTAAGGGCTTGTCAAGGCCTTGTCAAGGGCTTGTCAAGGGCTTGTCAAGGCTTGTCAAGGGCTTGTCAAGGGCTTGTCAAGGGCTTGTCAAGTGCTTTGTCAAGGGCTTGTCAAGGGCTTGTCAAGGGCTATGTTAAGGGCTTGTCAAGGGCTTGTCAAGGGCTTGTCAAGGGCTTGTCAAGGGCTTGTCAAGGGCTTGTCAGGGGCTTGTCAAGGGGTTGTCAAGGGCTATGTTAAGGGCTTGTCAAGGGCTTGTCAAGGGCTTGTCAAGGGCTCTGTCAAGGGCACAAAATCTAGTTTCTCACACTGATACAGGGGAGGGAAAATTTTCCGGGGGGGAGAATTTCGCGGGTAAAATTTCACCGAAAGAAAAGTGGCGAAATTCCCCCAACCGCGAACTTTTCGCAGCGTGTGGCCAACAACTTCACTGCAAATTCAGATGCAGGTGAGTATTGAGAATTCAGAAACGTGCAGCAGTGTCCCAAGCGGAGGGAAGGTTCAAAGCTCCGTTCATCTGCAACATGCGGTGGTTGTGTGACTGGAATGCATTGGAATGCCCAAGATTTTGAAAGTGCCCACCAAGACATAAGAGGAACCATCCAGAGCCCAACGGGAAATAACAGCAAGCTTCAGGATTTTTTTTTGGACAGCCCTTGCTAAGGACAGCCCTTAAGGACAGCCCCCGGGGACCACCATCCGCCATCCGCCAACTGCCAAACCCCACCAACCACCAACCGCCGGCCACCAACCGCCGCCAACCCCACCAACCACCATCCACCAACCACCAACCGCCATCCGCCAACTGCCAAACCCCACCAACCACCAACCGCCGCCAACCCCACCAACCACCATCCACCAACCACCAACCGGTCCCATAACCAGGAAGCAGAGAGCTCCCCCTGAAAGTTCGTTTCTGTTGGTGTTACGAAGGTCTTGTTGTTTGCCCCTTAAGGTCAGCCCGGGCTTGCTGTCGAACATGGCCCGAATGGTTGTAGACCTTTGGATGAACAAAAAACAAACAAGCCTGGTGCCATGTGCCCATGCATGAGGTGCAATGCAACGCGGTGCACGCAGCCAAGGAAACCATACAGGGCTCAGCAATGAGCCGCAGAGCTGTTCTAGGCACCAAGCCCTTGTGGGGGGGAAGGGTGGGGTGGGGGGGGGGGGTTGCGCATACAAAGCGGTGCAGAGCAGCAAGCCGTAGTTGAGCACTCTACGGGCACGAAGAAGCCACAGAGGTCTCAGATGGAGACCCTTGTCCCTGTAACTACTTCTGCTCTATTGTGCTAGCAAATGCTGGCGCCAGCAGCAACCCAACATCTGGTCCCTCTGTCACATCCAATAGGCCAGATTTTTGCGCTGGGGCGCTTGCTTCCCTTGGGGTGCGGGGGGGGGGGGGGGTCACAGACGTGTTGACACACGGTTGTTCGCGTCAGTTTCGTGTCAGAAATCAATGAAGGTTGCGGTTGGGTGTTGGCCTTTGCTTTATCTATTTTTTTGGGCTAGTCTCATTGAGCCTGAGCTGTTCAGTAATCTTCATTTTTCTCCAACATATGGTCGTTTCACAGGAGGAGAATATGATTTTCAGACTCAGCATAAAATTCCGCATCTATATAGTGTTGGCAACGGTTCCTGCTTTTTGAGCACAACGCAGAGTGGTTTCCCGTGCCTTTATGGTGCTGAACACTGTGAATCAAAAGCGCAGATTGCTGTGCACATTGCAGCTGCTAGGCCCAAAGCACAGTCAATTTTGACCGGCCGAAGGCCCGACATTCTGACGAACTGTGGGTTTACCTCTGTTTGACAAAACCGAGTGATTTCCCTCTGTTTGCTCTGATGACCTGGGTATTCTGCCCACACACTTGTTGCACTGTGCATCCCCGCTTCCCCCGGGCCGCTGGGGTACCCTGCCTCCAAACTTGGGCATTTCACCGTGCCTGACACCCCATAACACAATGCCTGTTTTACACGCACTTCACTCAACCTAGACTGATGTTACAATTACATCTATAAATACCCCCCCCCGAACTCTATCCAGGCAGCGTTAATCTGCCAGACCGTGAACGAATGAATGGGGTTGTTTTTGCTTTTTGCTGATGCATGTCAGCGCTGCAGCACAAGATCAGAGGGAGTAATTGGAATATGCGCGAGTTCATTGCTACATCCAGTCAGCCGAAGCGCCTCTTGCCTGTACCGTCATGGACCAAAGGGGAAGAAATCTGCGGGACGTGACAGCGGAAGTGGACCGCTGACTCCTCAATTGGGTCCCGTGCCGGAAATTCTTTCTCATTCGAGCCTCGGGTCACTATGCCCAGTCAACCACCACCCATAGTGTGCACTGTGGGAAGTGTCACAGAGGCATATCCGCAGTGACAGTGAGGCAGTCTCGGAGGCAAGCAAGAGGGAGGTACGGCCCGCATATGGCCCCATATCAAATGCTGCTGTGCCACCCTGCGGGGGCCGTCAAGTATGATGACAAGAATCAACAGAACAGCCCTCTGTGTGGCTGTGTATTTCCGGATGTATGAAAACTGGGGAGCAGCGCACCCCCTGTGCCTGTTGCAGGAAAAGGACCACTCCCCTGCAAACTCGGTGGATTCCACTCAGCACCGCTTCGTGCTTCAAGCACTTGGATGTGCCAGAATTCCGTACAAGCACCTTGGAACGCACAGCTGGTGCAGATGACATGTCATCCGGCATATCTTGCTTCGTTGGACCCTGTCAGACCTTGTCCGCTTGCTGCCTGCGTGTTGCGTGTCATTGGGGGAGCACCTGACACGGCGGGCGGCGCAGAGATTTAGCCGTCTGGCCCCACCACCTGTGCCGAATCGCACCAGGTTTGCTGTGCTATTGAGCCAGCACCAAAGTCCCCCATGACCCCCTGCTGATTCTTAAAACAAACAAAAATCAGAGGAACACCAGCTCTCCTGCAAATGCAAGGGCACAGAATCATGGGCAATGGCTTATGGCATGATTTTCGGTCATAGTTGCTTGAATCTTGCCCTGGCCACGTAGCGGACAATTGTGGCACTTGGCAGATTGAGGCATAGTCCAACTAGATTAGCACATGTAGTTTGTGCTCAGTTTGTTGCCCAACATGCCATCAACCCGTGTTGATGTTGGCCCATTCGTTAGGTATGGTACAGGTTCGGAGTTGAGAGGTTTGAAAGGGTTCTGCTCTGGGAATTCGGCTGGGAATTCGGATGGTGAGGGGAAAAACCAGGTATGGATTTTGAACCTTTTCTTGTATTTCAATGGCACTGACTGCACTTATACACATATTAGGGCAACATTCATGTGTACTATTTCAATGGCCTCTTACTGGGTAAGTGATGAGTACTGTGCTCTCCAGGAAGAGGGATTCAGCAATTCGCAGTTGAAAGGCGAACCATAAATCATGAATTATCCAGAGGTGTTATGGCCCAAATGGGGCAGCAATCACGACAGGTTTTCTTTTTTCACGAAATTCTCACTTCTGGTGGATCATGGTGTCTTGGGCACCACAATTCCATACTGCATGAGCTTTCTCCAATAAATTGCTTTTTGGTGAAGATTGTTGAGCAGTTTGTGCAGGACCGATTTTGTGTCTAGTCTGCGGGTGACACAGTGAAATTTCTTTGTCCTTAGCATCCGTGTTGGCATTCAATCAAATTGGTTTGTTAAAAACAGCTTTTTCAATAATGACCCCAAACCATTTGGCATGCTCAAATCGTTGGTTTCTAGCCAATTTTTAGCCACAAGGGAGGCAAGAATTTTAGAGGGTTGCAATTTTGGACTCTCCAATTTCACATGCATTTTGGGTTTGAAATTCTGGTGTTGGGGAGTGCCATCTCTCCTCTACCACGCATCTGTGTTGACGTGTGTTTGCATTTGTGACGATGATTGTGGTAGTAGCGCCATGCACGATGTAAAATGCCATCTGGTTTTTGCCACAAATCTGCTTAGACGTGTGTTGGCGTTTGTGTCAACAATTGTGGAAGTAGCACTATTCACACCGTGAAGTGCCACGTCATGTGTGTTTTGCATTTGTTTAGATACGCGTGAGCATTTGTGTCGGCAGCTCTGGGAGTAGCGCCATGTACGTTGTCCAGAAGCAGGCATACGCGAAATGGGCCAAAATCACAAGTCCGTCAGGGTGCACCTGATTTCTCTGGAATTTTGGGCAATGATACTTATTGCTTGGGGAGACGATCAAACAAGTTATGAGCAAAGAACTCAACGGTGGTGGCCGAGGATGAGAGTCGCAAGTGGCAGACCAAGGATTTAAGAAGGCTACAAAATAAGCAAAGGGTGTCCCCTTTTCGGGCGTCTTGTGTGTCTCGCTAGTCTTTAGAGAGAGTCGTTTCCATTGAAAACAACCTATGAATGAACCTATGAGGATGAACAATCTTTTCTCAATGTTCAGCTGGTTTTGCATCGATTTGGCGGCCTCAACAACCTTTTTTTCAGCGGTTGAATCAGTGGCACAACAATTTTCGAGAAATTTGGAACGCGATGAACATCCCCAAAAGGCTCAATGCCTTGCCAAGTATGCGCGTCACTTGTCTGAAAAACGTGTTGGACTTGGGTACTAATTTGCCCATCTCTTGACAACATCCTTCTTGCTGTGAAGCCCAAAATTCCAGGCGCATTTTGCGAAACTTGATGCAACCTAGGATAAGTTGTGAGAGTTCAAAATCCGATGTCTCATCATCTACACAAAAATCGGCATTATGAAGCACATTCAACACATAATGGCGTGCTTTGGCACACACAATGGGGTCATCACCCACATTCGAAATGCCGTCAAAGTAGTCAAAAAGGAACCGCCCGTGGTTACGCCGGCTGGCGGACCACATGTCCGTAATGGAACTTTGAACTGCAAGAGCTGTTGAAAGGCCAGAAGGATTACAAAAAGTTTATGTTTTTCATCTCCGACGGTGACACAAGCATGCCGTTGTAAGTTCTGTGCAAGGACTGGGGGTCCACAGATTTTCTGGTCCACTCCAATTTTGATCCACTCCATTTGGGTAACAGAATTTCTCATTCACTGAAACTTTGATCTGGAAACCTGATTGAGTCCCCAATCTTGTTTATCAAAGCCCTGAATTTCTGGTGTCTTGGGACCCTGGGATAGCTTTGTATACCACTGGTAGAATGGTCCATGCCATTGGTGGCATTCACCCCATTTAGCATGCTCTGCATTGACACGAAGAACTCAATATCGCTATAACATTGGCACCATTTGCAGTGACCTCAGGCCCTAGTTGGGCCAATGAAATGAGTTAGAAGCCTTGTAGGCCTTCCATGATGCCAACCGAGGTCCCGAAGTCAAAACAGTGATAGATCAATGAGAAAGATTGAGAAAACATTGCATAAGGACCACATATGTGCACACAGGCTTATAGACTTGCAATAGCATATAGACGTGCGTCGACGACATCGACACCACCGTCAGTTGGAAAACGGCATCCATGACGTGATTGGCTAGGTCCTCGGGGACATTCAACATTCAGGCGTAAAAATCGAGCGCATAGGCACTGATTGTTTGATATTTCGCCCTATCACTCGTCATGATATGACTTCCGGTCCATCGGTAAATAAAGAGTGGCGATTAAACTTGTCTTATTCTAGACCCGTTCCAGAGTTCGGCGTTGACCACAAAATCACCTCAAAGAGGGTTGTTAGATCAAGCGCAGGCGCGAGCGTCGTATACCCCCCTTTTTCGGGTCGTTCGCATAGCATACCCCAATGTATGGTTTCCGACATCTAACCCCTTCTAAAATCATCATTTTAGGACCAAAAATGATCCCCCAATGATTTTTTTGGATTTTGACCCCCGTACCATTTTGACCATCCAAAATGATCAAATATCCTATATAAAGCATGTTTTAGCCCCTCTTTGTGTGTTTTTCACCCTATTGGGTTGTTTGGGGGGGGGGGGGGGGCTCCCAAGGGGGCTAGGGCACAACCTGCTCATACATTTTTCCAGCCTCTGTCGTACCCCTCCCCTCTTCGAGGTGCCTTGCCGAAGGCAATAGAATTTTGCTGGAGTCCTTCATGCACCATAGGCACCGCATTGAAAAAAATCATTGATGAAAGGGCTTGAAGCATGATCCAAACGCCACTTGTCACCGGAGACGAAGGACCTCAGTAACAATAATACATTTCATCCAAAGAACACTTCAACTGCCGGATCGCTTGAAGGTCACCGAAGAAAACTAGCTCAGAGCCTGAGCCTAACGTGTGTGAGCAGGGCAATCAGCCGACCGCTGGTAACGTAAACGATACCACCGGCGGCAAGAAGAGTGGCCTCCGGTGGTGCGTTGTGACTAGACGACGGAGGCCAATTGCGAAATGGCTTCATTACCTTCGTCCGATGAGTACTGATGGTGAACATTCGAGACGCCGTTTCCCAATTGTGATTGTATACTGCAGAAAAATTGCACCTTGTGCAGAAAAAGCACGTTTTGTGCAGTTGCGGAAAGTCGTTGGTCACCACCGCATGGATTGACAACATACATGCACAAACAGAACATACAAACAGGCCTGAATATGTCAAAATGAATTTCACAGGTGGGTACATGTGTTCTCATTTAGTGAACTACCCGACATCATCGCGGGTAAGCGCCTTGTCTTGTGACACGGCCCCGTTGTGCATGCCACTGCCGAGGGCGCACACAAGTACTCGTGCAACAATAAGTCTTTGCCATACCATGTGATCCTAGGGTTGCTTGCTTGCAAACCCAATTCTTCGATACCACACAGTTAGGCGGTATAAACAAACAGCAAACAACCCCACCACCAGAGGCCCCACCCCCTCCCATTTTGCCCAGCATATAAGCCTTTCGTTCTTTGCACACATGAAATCCAGCCCGGTACGGTGGGCTGCTACATGCCATGTGCCTATGCATAAGTAACTTCAAAGAAGCCGGACATTCATAGTTCTTCACTTTGCAGTTGGTTATGTTCTGCCGACCTATTTTTCCTCCCGCATTGGTTGCCCACTAACAAGTGTTTGTCACTTGCCTTACTTCAACGAGTAGTTTCTTCCTGTTTACCGCTTTGAAAAACCTGCATTCAAATTGATGTGCTTGATGTTTGATGCTTGATGCTCGATGACCAATGTAATTTGAACACTTTGGAGTATCAGGCGTGCAGCACAAAGCAACTTTAGCAAATTATTTTCTTACGAAAAAATAGACAACGCTGTCTTTGCTTTGTGCTCTCGTCAGTCGTTGCCACTCCGAGTGATCGACACTCACACTTACAATCTTCAACCTTGCATCCTTCTTCACCGCAATTTCAACATCCATCTTCAAATTGTGTTTTGGATTCCTCCTTGTCTTCGGCTTCCATAGCCTTACAGCCTTGGGGCATTGCCACATGCCATGTTCCACGAATCCAACATTTTCGCCCCTTCTTCTCATTGTCTCCATTTCGGGGAATCTTCTTGCACTCCTCTCCGGTGTGGTTGGACATTGGTCCATGCGCGATATAAGGCACCAGCCCCCGGCTTGGACATTTAGTAAACTCGAATAATAAGAGATGGGGGAGTAGGAAGGGGACGGGGGGTTATTTCACCGACCCTGATCCATGATCTGGACCATTTGGTGGGGCGGGGGGGGGGGGGGGTTCCACTACCATGATCTATGCTGATCCATTTTCAATGCGTTGATCCATGTCGACTCTATGTTTGCTAATTGGTAGTGTACATTGTTTCAATTATGTGAACAACATTGGCTTGTCTCTTTTTTCTTCCTAATGCATTGTTCTTTGTAGCATCTGTTTTGGATCAAGAATTAAGTCCGTTGCAAATTGTGGATCAATATCTTTGTTGTGACTGTAGAACTTTATTCTTCATCAATGCCTTTCCTCATCGTGTTTTTTGGATCAAGAACTTAGAACTCTATTATGGATCAACAACATTGTCGCCAAGCAATAATTGCAAACGTTTTGAATTTGTTTCCTTTGCACTTTTGTGCCCCAAGCTACATCAAGAACTTTTGTTGTCCAACAACAAGTTTCCCATGTACTTGATTTTGTTACTTGGTTGCAATTGAAGGAACTGCTTCATGACCTTCCCCCAGGAAGAAGAAGCTTTGTTGTGTGCCCACCTCTTATGTGCATGCCCATTGTGGCTCTACATTGGAAGGTTGGTGTAAGACTTGGTGAGGTTGGGGCTACTGGCAGTATGCGCGGCGCGCCGCGGCTTTTTTGAGGTTTTTTGGGGGTTTGGTCCATTTTGGAGGGTAGGAAGGGGGGGTGGGGGGTGGGGGGTGGGGGGTGGGGGGTGAGGGAGGTTTGCACCACCCTGATCCGCGACAGATCGCATCACCTAGTCCCCATGGAAGTCAGATTTTTTACGACGATTCAAAAAGCATTGCTGCAAGGAACAAATCCATGAGTCCAGACGATCTTTCTTGGGTGTCCGTTAATTTATGATTGTAATCCTTGCCTTGATTGCCCGCAGTGGTATGTCAAGGGTGAAGAACGCTTTTATTGTGTTCTGAGCACCAACTCGGTTCAAGGATACATATGCTGCCGTCATTCAGCACGCAAATGTGAAAAAAGCACTACGCAATGGGATGGGAGGTTATGAATTTCTTTGTATGCTAGATGGGGTGTTGGGGTATTGGATGGGGGTGCACAGAGGGTTCTTGGAGCGCGAACAAGCATCTTGTGGACCACGCGCACTGGTCCATCTTGCATGTTTCGCCGTAGCTTTTTTCCTTTATTTTATCAATCAGCCCCGCCTATTTTATCAATCAGCCCCAGCCCCCGCACCTTGCCCAAGGTTCGGCTTGATCCGAAGCATTCCTACGCTTTGTACATAGGAGGATCATGCTTCCGAAACGGCAGGCAAGAATCGTGTTGGCAAAGCGGCCCACAACAAATGTGGTGCCCGGCGAGCATTTGGTTTTGCACGAGGACGCTATGGTGCGGGAGCCGCAAGAGGGAGAGATCGTGGTGAGGACACTCTGGTATGAAGGCGGCGTGTAGGGTTGGAGAGGGTCGTGACCGTGCAAAGACACGCAAATGGCGCTGGGACGAATGCCTCTTTCACCAACCGTCCCCGTTCGGGTGTTAGGTACGCCGTTCCGGTCCGTTCTGCATGAAATCCCGGATGTTAATACCCCACCCCCCACCCCCCATGGAACGGTATCTCCATGGTCCCCAATGTGGTTCCCCCGCCCCCCCCCCCCCCGAATGCACACCGCGACCCGAACCCCGGACTCAAGCGGCGAAGTGACCCCAGGCGATAAAGCCCTGAACCCAAAGCCCTGATCCCAAAGCCCTGACCCCAGCCAGGGAGGCAGGGACCGGAACACTGGGACAATGCAGCAGGCCACTGGCCACAAGCCCGAACTTGAGAACCGAATACGCAAGGAAGGCCGTGGGGCAGGCGCGGCGGGAGCGAAAGTGGCGGTTCCACACCTGACCAATTGCGGCCCAGAGGGGGAACCGTCACCTTGGCCCAGAAAGCATAGGAAATACTAGGCGCCAAAGGCGCCAAATTTTTAGAAGGTGCCAAAGGCGCCGAAGCTGATTTACACTGTGATACTACGGTACAGATTTGTGGTGCAGTCCCCCCTCCGGACCCTCCGGCCCCACAAAAGGGATCTCAAGGGGAGGGGGGTACCAAGGCGCTGCTCCTGGCGCTCACAGACCACCACAGACCCACGAATCTGGCCTCTTTGGTCCGCGGTTTTGCCTGTAAAGGGCATGCAAAGGCCCGGCGGCGGCTGCCGCCACGGACCACGTTGCTCAACAGTGGGCGGCTGCGCCTCATTCCACAGTCCCTTATGCACAAGTGGGAAGGGGAGGGCAGGGTGTGCAGGGAGCCGCTCAGGCCGGCTCATGCTGTGCGTTTCGCACCGGCCTTCGCGCCCCCCCCGAGTGCGGCGGATATCGTGTGACCGCCACAGCCACATGGTTCAGGAATTGGTCTGCCCGCCCATGCCAGCACACGAATGGGTATGCGTCAACGGTAGTGAAAACCAAACGCTTTCTTTAGCATATGCTCCAGTGGTGTACCCCAGCGTGTATGCGACGGACATTTGCAGACTTGAGGCTAGTGTGCGGCGGGAGGTTGGGTTTGCGTCTGCTGACGTCTGGCAGGTACGTGGGCTGGTGTGTGCTGACGTGACCCCATTCAAATGCCCCACCAGATCCGCAATAGTCTGCTCCTGTGTGTTGTGTTGGGAACGTTGATGAGCCCCTGCTGCAGCCTGACAGTCCTCCAACCTGGTGTCGACTGGCAAGATACGCCCAAGGACGTGTTTAAATCTATCTTGAAACTAATCGGGTTCGTAATGCTGTTCATTGATCAGGTGTTTCCGAATTGTGGCGACTATGAACCGCGAATTTTTAGTCTCCCCCTTGGGCTGTTTTTTGCACCTCAGCGTCACTTTCGGAGGTGCCCGACAGTTTTCCGGTGGCATGTGACCGGCGTCTCGCGACGACTGGCAAGGGGGTGGTTCTGCGCGTGCCGACGTCTGGCAGGGTGGTGGGCTGGCGTGTGCTGACGTGTGGTTTGCCGCACACTAACAGCAAGTCTGGACATGTGTCACTGTGCGGGTTTTTGTGGACATCCCAACGGTCTGGGCTCTGTCTCTTTTTTTTGTGCAACTGCGGATCCAGTGCCGTGCGTGCCTGCCAAGATTGCCTTGTTGGCACGGAACGCTTTTGGGCCAACCCCCCCCCCCCCCAACTGTTCTGTAGTTGTCTCCCTGGACCCAACCCGAGGGACGTGTTAGAAGACCGGAAGCGAAGATGGTGGTTCATACTTGGCCATCAGCAACCCCTTGCGGTCTCTTGAGCATCCCTTGAGCCTTTTGGTGTGCGTCGGTGAGGGCTACAGCGTCTGTGAAGGTTGTGTTGTTGCAATGAGATCTTCGGGAATTCAGACAAATTCCGTTGTGCCTCAAGGAGAGGGTGCCACCCCCATCCCCCCTTTCTCCCCTTTCTGGGGATGATTCGCCGTTCCGCTGTAGCCCCTCCCGGCTCCCCCAAGCGCCCTCCAGCCATTCTGAGACTGCAACGAGTGGCCCCCAACCGCTTTTCCAACGGTCAAAAACCGTTTTTCTATTCTTGAACAGGGGGTGGGGGGTCTGAAAAGTAAAACGCCCCGTGGGTTTTTCAAACCCCCCTGTTTTTTTTTTTGGACCCCGTGAATAATTGGGAAATGGGGGGGGGTTTCGGTTTTGCCTGTTGTTTGCTTTGTGGCCCTCCCTGCCTTGAGGTAGACTTGCCCCAATAGTTGGAACACATTGAATGCTTGTTGAGTATTTGATTATTGAGTAGTACTAGATAGATTTACTTCGTAAAAAAGAAGATATTTTTTTCACCTTTTCGGGGAGTGGCTGTTTGAGGACTGGACTATTGGAGGGACTGCCTGTTTGCCTCATCAACGTTGTTTGATTCTTCGATTCCCTAAGGGACTACCTGCACCACTCTCCACGTGCCTAAATCTACGCTCTATTTTTGTGGCCCCTCGAGTTGGGGATATGGCAGGGGGGGGGAGTGCGACTCTGCAGGTCCTAGGACACCAACTACCCCCCCCCCCCCTTCCCCCTAGGGGGCCTCCAGCCAACAGTTAGGCGTCAAAGGTGCTGACCTGAATGGGCGCTCCATGGAATCCATGGGCACTGAAGGTGCCCGATGCTCCATGGGCACCAAAGGCACCCCAAGGAAATTTTTCTTCACTTTGCAGCCCAACACTATCCTTAACCCCAACCCTGACCCTAACGCCCACGTAGCCCTAAGTCCAGTCCTAGCCCTACCCCTACACCCGGTGTCCAGTGATGTGGGGGGGGTGTTCCATAAAGGTTGATAGGATATCGCGTAGTACACCTGGTGTGCAGTGCTGTGGGGGAGTAGGGGGGTGTTCCATAAAGGCTGGTGGGGTATCGAGAGTACACCCAGTGTGCAGTGCTGTGGGGGAGGGGGGGGTGTTCCACATAGGATGGTGGGGTACTGTGTAGTGCACCCGGTGTGACAAGTGCAGGCTTTTCCAGTTTCTTCGTACGTTTTCGGCTTTTTCGCCTGTTTCTTTCTTTTTTTTTATTGCGTGCATGCACCACATTTTTTTCCCAGGCGAACTAAAAGCGAAATATCGTCCGGTTCTTTTGCGATTGGCCTGGTTGGTGTAGCACTATGGTATTCCGCCTGCTTTGGTGGCCAGCCGGGACCAATCAGGCATTCTATTGTTCCCAAGGCGGGGCAAACATCGCGCTGAAAAGGGTGCCAAAGAGGTGCCAGGTATTGCAGCCGACGACAAGCGGGCACTGACCATCGATTTTGCCTTGACAGCCGATGGCCAAGTTGTACCACCGCAGGTCATCTTCGAGGGTACAACAGACCGATGTCACCGTGAAAACACATGTTACTTCGAAAAGAATGGGTGGCTAATCCGTCACTCATGCAACCATTGGTCTAACACCGATTTGGCGTTGGAGTATTTGGAAAACATCGAGCAGCACTTTCATGAACAAAAAGTTCGCTCAGGGATGTTCCACGAGCTGCTTGTTTTCTGTTTGCGCTTTTTGCGCTCGCTTTTCTGCATTTTAACCTGAGGTCTTCCGCCGTCTCTGATGGGATTGGTCCTTCAAGACAACTGAACACTTCACAAATTTTATCCACTTGCAGCTTTGGCCTGGCTGCACAGGTGCAAAATAGGTTGTTGACCTTGTCAGCCAACGCCGCGCCAAGAGGGGTATGATGCGGTCTGCCCAAACTTGGGTGCAGCAAGAAGCCCATGACCAAATGCGCCGTGGAATCCGTCCTACAAATGTGGTGGTGGACACAAAGATGTCAACGATCAAACCACACATTGTGACCTGGCCGCGCAAAGGTTTTCAGTACCTCAGCAATGCCAACATCATGGATGGATGGGCGTGTGGCGGTTATCTGGCCTGCTGGCAGCCTGAATTGTAGGAAGAAGCACGTGCGAGAGTTGTGGCTAGCGACCTGAATTTGTTTGAAGTTTCCCCGGAAAACAAAGACTAGCCTGAACCTCTGCTTGTCGGTGAAGAAGATGATGATGAAATTTTAATTGACGTGGGGCAAGCTGTAGAAGCCACCCCTTCCATTCATAATGAGGGTGCAGGTGCAGGTGCCAAGCAGGTACCTGAGTGTAGCGCTGAGTTGAAAACTCTATTGGATACACTTGGGTATGAGCAGTACGCTGAACCTCTTGCACGTGCAGGCGTATGCGGTATGGCAGAGTTGACTGCCACCTCAAAAGCCGAGCTCCCGAAAATGGGAGTGCTACCAGGGCATCCGGACATGCTGTTGCAGCATGCTCGCAAACCCTGTGGTGCGCAGCCAGCCCCCAAGCAACGGAAGGCCAATTCCGCCCCAAACCCTGCCCCGAAGGCAGTGGGATTTTTTGTGGGGAGGAGCGTTTTGTACACTCGTGACAACGGGGCCACGGTTCGGGCCAAGGTGGTGAAAAATCATCGGAATGGCAAATATGATATCCAGTTCCAACAGGATGGCCATGATGTGGTCCGCCTGTTTGTGCCTGTGGCAAATTGAGAATTGCATAGGTGAGTTTTTGTGTGTTCATGGTATTTCTCTTTCACAGCCATGTACAGTGCTATGGGTTTTCTTGTTGCTTGATCTTGCAGAGTGTTCTGCGGCATATTTTCAGCATTTCATGCACTATTGCCGAGAAAAAATGACAAGGCAGCATTCTACGTGCCATGGGCACTATTATGGACGAGTTTGGGACTGGTTTGTTGAAAAACTGGTAGACTGGTGGTGCTTATCTGTGCTATGGACTGCGATCCTAGAGTCCAACTGATCGACATTTGTATGCCTGTGTAGGAATGGACTGCAATCCCAAAGTCCAAGGTACGCACGGTTTCTTACAGTAGCAACAAATCAACCCCAATCCCCAAAACGCAAAAACAAAATCGCAGAAAAATTAATTTTTGGTCCAACGCCCCACGCAAAAATTGGTTCCGCAAAAAAAAATAAACCTAGGCTAGGGCCACAGTTAGTGTTGGTGTCCAAAATGGAGAGCAACGATGTGGCAAAAAGCAGCCATGATCTTGCTCAGCCTAATCAACATGGCTGGCATGGCCCAACTAGCTTGTTCCATAGGTTAGGGTTAGGTCACCAAGCTGGTGGAACCAGTCTTGGTTTTATAACCCTTTTTAGTGTCTAGGGTGGACCTACCAGGTTTAGCAGCAGCAACAAGCAAGCAAGCAGCAAGCAGCAAGCAAGCAGCAAGCAAGCAGCACGCGCGAAATGGGGAAAAATCAGAATTCCATCGTGGTGCTTTGGATTTGGCTGAAATTTTGGTGGATGATACCTATGGGTGTGAGGGACAACCACACAAAGTATGAGCCAGAAACCCAACGGTGGCGGGCCGGGAACGGGTGTCGCAAGTGGCGGACCTCGGTTTCAAAAATTGCAATTTAGGGCTAAAAACAGCCATTTTTGGGCCAAAACAGCCATAGAACCCATTCAAAACGGCCAAACAAAGGGAAAGTGTGGGTACACTCCATGTGCGGCTTGACTTTCTTGTGTCAACGAGCCCTTTGCGGCCCTCTAACTCCGCCATATGTCCCGGAAACGGCCCAAAAAGGCCCCTAGAAGCCCCAAATTTTGTGCAGATTGGCTGGCGACAACCACAAACCAAGAACAGGCCATATCTTTGGCTACATGGCTCAAAATGCGATTCCGAGGGCACCTAGTCCACCCGTAACCCCCCACTTTTTGTGGTTTCCACCCCTCAGAATTGCCCAAATGGACGCCTAGACCCCGTACCCAGGCCCAGTAGGCTGCGGCAAGCTGCAAGCTCAAGCCCAAACAGGTGGGTGCCCAAATGGGTCAACAGGGTCCAAAAGGGGCAGAAAAATGACTTTTCTCAAAAATGATCCTACACCATGTGTGATGCTAAAACAAGTGTTTTTGGACTGTTTTGAGCTTGTGGTGGCCCATTTTGGTCCTCCGAAAATCCCAAAATGCCTTGAAGATGCGTTGTTTTGGGACCAAAAATGGGTCAAAAAAGGGTCAAAAACGCATTTTTCCAAAACTCATCCTAGACCATTTGGGGTGCACAAACGGGTGAAATGAGCCCATTTTGAGCCCATTTTGGGGCATTTAGGCCCCTCACAAGTCCACAAAAGCCTTGAAAGTAGGCCTTGTGGTGAAGGGGATCACTTGCAAGCTGATTCCACTCTGTCAACGGCCTTCAATGTGTGACTCATCCCTCACCATTCATATCTAATGTTCCCTCCCCCACCAGCTCGGTCCCAATATTCAGTCTTGATTTAGGGTGATGGTATGGTTAGAGGGCGGGCAAGGGGAGGTAAGGGGAGCCTGTGATTGACCAACACTTGGCCTTGGGGGCATGTACCCCCCAAATCACCCGACTTGAAGGCCCCCCCTACCAACCCTCCCCGACCCCCCCCAAAAGCCCATCCTAGAACCCCCCGCCCCTCTTGGCGCGCCCCTTCCCACCCCCTTGAATCCACGTTCTGCTTTTGTGGCCCATTGAGTTGGGGATATGGACTCTTGAATCAACGCTCCGCGTTTGAGGCCCCTGGAGTTGGGGATATGGACTCCTCAATCCACGCTCTGCTTTTGTGGCCCCTCGAGATGGGGATATGTCAACGCTCTGCTTTTGTGGCTCCTCGAGATGGGAATATGGACTCTTGATTCCACGCTCTGCTTTTGTGGCTCCTCACCTGACCCTAACCCTAACGGGCCTTGTGGTTCATTCGTTAACACCTATTCAAAACCCCGTTTGTAATTTAAACACCGAAAAAATAGGGCAAGTTTTGACCATCCCTCCCCCCCCCCTTTTTTTACACATTTCTCAGAATAGAGCAATTGAACCCGCGTGCCGTTTTTCAGATCCGCCCCCCCTCCCCCCTGTTCTTGAACACCCGCACCCACCTCATTCCTGTTCAACCATCGGGCGGACCCTTTCTTTGCATGTGCATGCAGCAATGGAGTAGATAAGGGACTGTTCACATAATAGAAGTATTTCAGGCGCTGTGTTGCTTGGAAAAAGTGATTGTCTCGGGCACCATGAAGTACACGTGTTGGGACGCTTCGTTGTGAAGGGGGTGGGGTTTCTATGGGTTTGGGTTGTGCTGGTGAAAATGGATAGCAGGCGGAGGTGCCGTGCAACCCTCAACCCCCCCCCCCCCGCAGCCCATGCAATTCCAGTGCTATGGGCGATCATTTCGAACAGCATGCAGCAAGTTTGGCCCCATTCACATAATTCCAATTGGCATTCCCGAGGTTTGGCTGACGCCCATTTTGCACTTGTGCCGCCCCGTTGTGCACACCCGTGTCTCCAGGATGTCACTGGATCCTGCGATGCGTGGCTGGATGAACAACTGGAAGTCATACATCGCCCCGGTGAAGTTGGGTGACGTAATGCGGGCCAATGGCGTGGGGTATGTGCTCACCACTCCATTGAACTGTGTGTTGTGTGGGTGCCCCCCCCCCCCCCCGCACATTGCCTCCAGTGTGCATTTGTCTGTTTTTAAATTGCAGGTGGCGGGGGGTTTCGCCAGGGGGGGAAAATTTCGCTGTGAAGAAAGGTGGCGAAATTTTGGAGTAATCAGTCCATCCTTCACCACAGCTGCAGGCATTGTGTTTCCTGAGAAGGGCCAGGCATGATTGCGAACACACCTGCGCCAACCATTTCTTGCGCAGATGTATGAATCTGACAATCCGGTGACAGGTGCTGGAGCTGCGGGCTTCTTTTTCAGGCATTGACGGAACAAAACATGACCATGGGCACATTAGGGACAGCAACAACACATCGTTTGTTGAATCACGGTCTCATGTGGGACCTATGGTCTGATGCTGTACATTTCAATGAATCCTGGGCCCAAGATCCCCATACCACCGCAGGCATTCGACGAAACACCCCTGAAGCACTTTGGAGAGCAAAAGGGATCTTACAACTGGGCAGGGCGGTCCTTGAAGGACCAGATTTTTTTTTTTTTTGCTAAGGACCGCCCTTAAGGACCGCCCCAAGGGACCACCAACCGCCAACCGCTGCCAACCATGGTTGAGCACATGGAGTGCCCGCGGGCTTTTTTTGGAAAACTGGTGCCGGAACACTTTTTTTTTCCCGTCAAGGACTGCCCTGCAAGTGGCCTGATATGCAAAATGTGTTCCTCTCTGTATGGACATTGTTGATGCCAAAATCCCACCAGAGACGCCACTTGATGTGGCAGAAGGTACAGAAGGTACAGTCAAACCTTTACTCACGTCGTGGGTGTCGCAATGGCTGCAGGATGAATCTGAGGAGGCCGCTGTGCAACAACCTGAAGAGGCTGAAGAGAGAAGTAAATGTGATGTCTGTTTTGACAGTTTTTCCATCGACAAATTTGTCACCTAGAAATGTGCGTCCCCAAGTGCTGTGGATGGTCCCGTTCAACATTTGGAGGAGTTTGCATCCACGCTGCCACGGAAAGAAACAAAGCGCAAGGCGTGCAAAGCAAAGCCATGGGCAAACTGGGACCAGCAAAAACGTGAGGATGCTGCATTATTTTCGCTGCAGCCAAGGCAGCTGCCGGTGCTGTTGTGAAACCCAAGGCCGATGTGGTGAATTTTATGCAACAGCTTAGGTATTCACGATATGCAATGCTAACCCCCCCCCCCCACTTATAACCCCCCCCCCCCCACTTATGAACCCCCCCCACTTATAAACCCCCCCCCCCTTATAACCCACCCCCCCGGGAGATCCGTCCCACCCAGGGACTTATAACCCCCCCTTTTCAGCACACAAGCATAGAACAAGAAATGCCAGCGGTGTCAAGCAATGACAATCGGTTCCTCGTCATCATCCCCCTCAAGCAAGTCAAAGAGCTCCTCATCTGAAAATTCCCCCACCTCATCATCATTAGGAGCTGCAGCACCACCAGGGTCTCCCACAGATAGGTCCAAGTCAATTTCCATTACAACAAGATGAATGACGTCTGGAGGTGCAAAGGTGTCTGGATCCATGCCACCAAGGGACTTATAACCCCCCCCCCCCACTTATAACCCACCCCCCCCCCGCACCCTCAACCAATCCGCAATGCTACTACCATCGGGGGGGTTATAAGTGGGGGGGGGGGGATTTACTTGCAGCTGCTGGATTTGCATGCATGAAAGAGCTCACTCTTATTAATATGGCAGCACTTGAAAAGTGCGGTGTCCTGGATGGCCATGCATTAAGAATTGTTGATGCCTTGAAACAAAAGCAAGCACCTTCAGCACCAGTTGCCGGATCGGCGGCACCCGATGTCATGAAGCTGCGCAAGCAACGGTTGGCTCAGACGCGCTCGTAGGCGCGCCTGGCACCTCTTTGGAAACCACAATTCTGGGACCATGTTGTGGCAATGTGTTGCAATTTTGGAGTCTCTGTCCGGTGCATGTCTTGTTGTTTTGTTGCAGTCATTTGGGAGTATGGCACTTGGAGCTTTGGGGATTTCAAGGGTGGCGGAATTTTCCCCTGCTGTAATTATCCCCGGTAGAATTGTCCCCAGGCGAACCCCCACCCCCCCTGTAGGTTTCACCCCCCGGGCGCACAATGGCTCTGTGGTGCTGACTCACTCAATGTGAATCTTCAGAACTCTACAGTGGCTCTGTAGTGCTGACTCACTCAATGTGAATCTTCACAACTCTACAATGGCTATGTAGTGCTGACTCACTCAATGTGAATCTTCAGAACTCTACAATGGCTCTGTAGTGCTGACTCACTCAATGTGAATCTTCACAACTCTACAATGGCTATGTAGTGCTGACTCACTCAATGTGAATCTTCACAACTCTACAATGGCTCTGTAGTGCTGACTCACTCAATGTGAATCTTCAGAACTCTATAATGGCTATGTAGTGCTGACTCACTCAATGTGAATCTTCACAACTCTACAATGGCTCTGTAGTGCTGACTCACTCAATGTGAATCTTCAGAACTCTACAATGGCTCTGTAGTGCTGACTCACTCAATGTGAATCTTCACAACTCTACAATGGCTCTGTAGTGCTGACTCACTCAATGTGAATCTTCACAACTCTCCTTACATGGCCACAGAGGCATCGTTTTTCAGTGGCAAAATGGTTGCATGCGGACCAGAAGCTACGCAGCCGCCTCCCGTGCGTTGGCCTTTGCACCCCCTCCCCCCCCCCCCACCGGATGCGCTTGAGGGGGGCACCCTCGCTCAACCCTGCCAAAACTCTCTCGTCTTTGACCTTAGCCTGTGTGCTTGCGGTGCGTGAAGATACCAAGCACCAGCGGCAAAGCCCACAGAATTCAGATCCCCGGCGACCCCCCCCCCCTAACCACCAAGGCCTTGTGCCAACCCCCCCCTCCCCCAAATCCATTGGCCAGTACATTGGCAATGCCATGCATGCAGTGCGGAGACTGTGCAGGTGCGGCAGGCACCCTCTAGCCCCAGAATTCAGCAATCGATGCTCTCAACACTTTTCTGCCATGGCCCAAATGATGGCCTCTGGATGTAGGGGGCTTGGGAGGACAGGGCTGGGTAGGGGATGGGCAGGGATGCATAAGAAGGGAAGGGACCTCAGAGGCGGCCCCAGAAGCAGTTAGACGGGTGGGTGGAGGAGGTTGCCAAAGCGGTCGGGGGCGGTTACTGTCGGTTACAAATGCCATTGAGGCTGGCACTTGGTGCTAGGGGGGCAGTGGCTGGGCATAGGCTGGGCGCCCTGAGGGGGGGGGGGCTTCCAATGCATCCCTGGGGATGGGCGGCACACTGCAGTTGTAACGCATGCCGTTGAGGATCACACTCCAACATTCTCTCAACAAGTCCGTTGTATGGCGTTTTGATGCATTTTGGCGCTGATGCAGGGAGACGATGGTTTGCCAGCCCCTTGCGTGTCAGCTACACCCGCAAACGTGCATCGGCGTGCACACAGTACAACGTCCCCCTCTGTCAGTTACTGTCGGTTAAGGGTCGGCCGTGGGGGCAGGCTCGAGGGATGGTATGGCGCCCCCGTATGGCCGTGGCATCTTCCGACCTGCGGCGTGTTTCTGTGTAGCGAAGTGGTGCTCAGCAAGTCCCCGCGGTTCCAGAAAGGGCAACTCGTGCAGGGCCTGTTCGGGATGCAGGAGTATGCCACAGGTGCTGCGGCCCATGCCCCCTGTGATCCCTGGCCGCCCCCCCCCCCCCCCCCTGCCCCACACATGGACAATGCCGTGCCGTATGCAGACAATGCCCCGATCAGCATAGTAACGTAGCAGGTTCTCGCTCTGGCAGCGCGGTTCTGTTCTCACACCAATTTGCACCGTCCCTCCTTCCCACTTCTGTGGTGAAGTGATGTGCCTTTGATCAGGTGCACTCCCGTGGCTCTTTGGGAGGCGGCAGTGTTTGGACAGGGTAAGTCGAGGGCCCACCAGGGATGGATATATTACTGCCACAATTGGTTTGGTGGGGGTGGGGTGGGGGGGGCTGAGGACCCCTGAAATGACGAAGTGACGATTACGAAATTACAATTTTCCGCTGCTTTTTGCTCCTCCAGTTCGTCAAGTGACTCATCCAGCTCTGAGGATGAGGCTGAAATGGGAAAATGCGTCTAAAAGGCCGTGTAAGACACTGTTCACATTGTTTTTTTGTGGGTTGCAGCAATCACCTACGTCCAGTGCCTCGTCTTGTGTTTCAGAGAGGAGGGACCCAGGGCTGTGACTGCACTGTACTTTTGGTTGGCCGGCATTTGGTAATCATCATTTCGTCATCTTGGGGGGGGTGTCTGGGGGGGGTGGGGGAGAGGGACCCCCCCATAATAATCCATCCCTGGGGCCCACTTTTCATACCCCTCTCCCCCCCCCCTCCCTGCTCCCCCTGCACAACCTCCTCGCCCGTCTCGGGATCATACTACGGTAGTCTCCAGCGGCCTCGTCCCCCACCTCTGCGTGGCACAGCACCCCGAGCCTCAGCCTCCCCCCCCCCCCCTTCCCGCGTGCCTCACACGCAGTCGCGGCCGCGGAGGCGGAGCTGTGCCAGGTCCCCGCCGGTATTCCGGTCAGCGCGGCGCTGGGGGTCCTGGGCCTCACCGGCCTCACCGCGTACTTCGGGCTGTTGGACGTCGGGCAGCCCAAGGCCGGGGAGACCGTCGTTGTGTCCGCGGCCGCCGGGGCCACCGGGTCCGTCGCCGCGCAGATTGCCAAGCGCTGCGTCGGGTGCCGTGTGGTGGGCATCGCCGGCGGCGCGGCGAAGTGCGCGTGGCTGCGGGACGAGGTCTGTGCGCCGGGCCGCCGGGCCTCGGGCCCGTGCCCTGGGCCCCCCATCCCCGAGGGTCGGCTCTGGGGTTTGCGTCTGGGGGGGCGTACCGTGCGCTGTGCGCGCGCTGTGCCAAAAGTTGGCTGTTCTCCACCACCGGGAGTTCGGTAAGTTCAGAAGATTGAAAGGACGTCATTGAATGGCTGCTGCAGTGGACGGGGCTATAGGGGGCAGAATTTAGGTCCCTGGGACCCATGGCAAGCATCAGAATTTTTGAGTTTTGAATTGATTGTGCATGATTCCGCAGGTGGTTTTCAGGGTTGTTACCTGGATAATCACCGTAATAATGGGCGCTGTGCGCGCGCTGTGCGAAAACGCCCCCGGGAAGGAAGAGCAGCGACCGCCGCCAGCGGTTGGGGCTGGGCATCTGTTGTAAAGGGTGCGTGTTGCCGCCGAAGCCACCGGATTTTTTTTTTTTTCGGAGGGGCCAACAGTGGTCCAAAATCTCGAAACAAAATTTCTTTCAAAAAATGTCATGAGGCCCATCAAATTGATCAGCGGAATGCGCTGAACGCGAAGATGGATGTGGGGGGGGGGGTCGGACTGCAGTCACACGACCCCCGCAACAACCAGCACAACCCCCGGGACGCCAACTACTGGGCTCCGCGAACGCGGAAACGACACCAGCAGGAGCACCGGCCGCAGCGGCCGACAGAACGCAGCGACCTGACGCAACATGCGAAGGGAAGACCGGGTGACTGTCCAGGGCCCCGTAAAGGAGCGACAACCCGATGGACTGTCACACAGGGGGGGGGGGGGGGGGGCAAACATCACTTCTTCTTTTCAAGGGTCACAAGCGGTAAGGATTGGCCAAAATTGACCGGCCGTATTGCGTCATCGTGATTTCGTCATCGTCCCTTCGTCATGTGGGGGGGGTGACCTCCCCACCCCCACGATGTCCATCCCTGGGCGGTGCTGCATTTGGGGGGTCCTCTGGAGAGCTCATGTACGGGCCTGTGGGGCTCTGCTTGTCCTATGGACACCGGGGCTTTGCCGCCACCAGGGGGTCCGCCACTGAGGCTGTGCGCCGGGCCCCGGGGCTTTGCCGTCCGCGGGGATTCCACTAGGGCCCTGGGCGATCCACCACCAACAAGATTGTGGCCAGCTGCCCATCGTGCGGCCGCGTGGGGACGACCTGCACACCCTCCCGCTGGCCCCCCGCGCCCGTGTGACCGACCCACACGAATGCAGTGGCAAGGGCAGACTCGGGGCAGTGCACTCCACGGGCCGGGGGTGGGTCGCCTGCGCGCACCGTCACACGGTGCATTGGCACGCAGGGCCGGCCCGTGAGCGGGGCTGTCAGGGACGGTGTTGCGCTTCCCCTCGGCGTTCGGACTGACTTCCCGTCGGCCGCCGCATATAAAGCCACACCGCTTCTCCCGGGCCAGTGACTACCTCCTCGTGCAAACCCCATTTTCGAGAATTTTAGAAGGCGCACCGCCAGTTATGGACAGCCAAAAGGCTCCGAGCTCATTGGGAATTCAAATCCGCCAAAAGCCCCAGACGCTATACAACCCGCCCTCCCACACACCCACACCCACTGGGAGCCCCCACTCATGCCACGACCAAACCGACACCCCGGCCCCCCCCCGTGACCTGTGATACCGCTCAATCCCGTCCAATGAATGGCCGTGGAATATGGCGGGGGCACGGGCAGAGGGAAGGGAGCAGAACCACCCGCCCCCCTCCCCCCTCCCCCACCCACCAACCCTTTCGTCTCCCTTGCAGAAGTGCACCCCGTTCTGTCGTCTTGTTGGCCACGAAGATGGCTTTCATGTTCTTCATGAATCTTTGAGTTCTCCATAAAATTCTGAGCAGGCTGAGTACACAAAAATAGGGTGAAAAACAGTTCAACCCGTGTGAAAAAAAGTACAATCGCTTGTGGCACCAAGTTTCAATTAGACGATGGCCAGGGCTTATGTGGTAGCTGGACGCCCTAGTGGTGGGCATTGGGGTCAAGTATCACACCCCCTGTGCATCGCGTGAGAGGGAGTGTGGATCGGGTGGTAGAGCCCTCTGCTGCTTTGATGTCTCGAGGGCCAACCACGTCTCAGTGGGAGAACGGAGATGCACTCGTGGCCTCACATTGGCGTTTGCTGCTGCATTTTGTGTGTTCCGGTCTGTCCGGCCGCAGAGGACCGCGGGAGGGCGCAGAGGCCGTCCCCGTGGCTGCACGACCACAGGGGCACCACCCCATCCCCCGAGTCCCTCATTTGCAGTGGGTTCTGCACCGGTTCCGGTCAGTCATGCCATCCTCTTTACTCTCACATATAGCCCCCCCCCCCCCCTCAGCCGAGGAGAGGGACCACTGTCCCACTTCCCCATCGGCTTGGAACGAGCGATGTACACCGTTTGCCTCCAAAAAACAGAGATCAGTGCGTACACCCGGAAGTACTGACCAGCCCCAGGCTACTGCTTCGTCGGACCCCCCCCCCCCCATTGGTGGGTGGGTGAGGGTGGGGGTGGGTGGGTTCGACCCAGACGTGCCCTTAGCGTCTGCCACCTCAGACATGATCACATGGAGCAGGGTCCTACTGGGCCACACGCCGGACGCAGCAAGTTCCTACTGAGTTCTGGTGGTGCGGTGGGCGGGTATTACTGAGTGGTACGGGGCCGATTCCTACTGAGAACCAGTTCCTCTGCCACATGCTAGTGGCATGTCTGGCTCGACCCATTTCTGGGGCCTTGTTCTACAGCCATGCCTGCCGTTCATGGGCCTTGGGTGGGGAAGGATGGGGACTGGGGACCGCACGAGCCCCCGCATTGGCTGTAGTTCCCGCTCAGCCTTCCTGGTCCGTCTGCCTTCCGGATGCCTCTTGTTCGCTCGCGCTCTCCTGACAACACACGTGTGCTCCCGCGGGGCACGCTTCGGCAATGAGCCCAACGCCAAACGGGAGCATCTGAACTCAGATGGGCACATGACACGCTGTTGGAGAAGCTCAAGCCCGGAGAAACATTTGGAATGGGCGGCCCTGACTGGGAGCCCCCCCCCCCCCCCCCCGGGAATCAAGGGGAGATGGCAGGACAGGACAGACCGCGCTCGCCGAAAATGGTGCAGAGCGCAGAAGGAGGAGAAGGAAAGGGCAAAAGGGGAAAGAATGATTGTGGTTGTCGGAAGCCCCTGTCGGGAAAAGTATCCTGCAGATGCACACCCTCGCATGCACAAGTCAGTGCTGGAGTCGGCAAACCCCTGCATGGACTCGGAGTGTGCATCTCGATACACCTGGTCAACGGCACGGGCAACAGCCCGGCTCCAGGACAGCCGACCCCCCCGGAGTAGTCAAACAGGACAAGTCATCCGGGGGCTCTGTTGCCACAACCAAAACACGTTCGGACCCACAGAGGGTCAGAATGAGCAGTGGCGAGAGGCCCATAGGCGCCGCCAAAGACAAACAACCGAATACCGAGGCCTTTTTGCCCCCCCCCCCCCACCCCCAAAAGAGGTACGTCCAGGTGTTTGGGTGGGTCAGCCGGTGTTTCGGTGGTTTGGTGCCGCGGCGCTCAGCTCATGCCCACGGGGACTTTGCCCACACGCTCTCCCAGGGCAAGCCCTTGACAACATGTGTTTGCCCGCGTTCGCCAGTTGGCTTCGCAATCATGGAAGGGCTGCTGCGGGTACTGCGGAGATCCCGTGTAATGGGAGTGCCCGTTGGTTCAGATCCCGTGTCGCCGACGCCCTTGAGGCAGGGATGTATTAGAACGGCTGACAACCACAAGAGGATCGGGGGCACCCCCCCCCCCCCCCCGCCTGGACCCCACCCGGCTGGACCCGGATTTCATTGTGAGAAAAAGTGAAATTTACAAAAGGAAATATTGGGTTGGGCCATTTTTCGTACGCAAACTTTTGGGTTCCAGACCCCCCCCCCCTCCTCTCTTGTGATATCTCCCTGCCTTGAGGGTACAGAGTTAGGCCGAGCTGTGCTGGCATGCCTGGCGAAGGGGAAACTCAAGCCCAGCCCAGCTTTTGAGCTGGGCTGACCTGAGCAGGACCGCCCCCCCCCCCGAGGGACGTAAGTCCGGTTGTTTAGGTGGGTCAGCCGGGGGCGGGCCAGTGGCCATCCGCCCCCCTTTTTGGGGGGGTACGTAAGCAATGGCCTGACGGGCACACTGCATGGGCCTTTACCCCCCCCCTCCCCCGGACCTCTGGTGGGGGGGAGCGTTGGGGTATCAGGGACCTGTCCCCCAAGCGACAGCGCCGCGCGTGTGTGCCCTTGCCCTCCGCCGCGGAGCTGCTGCGCGGAGCCCTGCGCGGGTCCGTCGTGCAGTTGGGTCTGGACGCCGCGGTGGACTACAAGAGCCCGTCGTTTGCCAAAGACCTGAAGAGGGCCTGTCCGAAGGGCGTGGACGTGTACTTCGACAACGTCGGGGGGCGCGTCTTGGATGAGGTGCTGCGGTTCTTGAACCTCCGGGCCCGCGTGGTGATCTGCGGGGCCATTTCGGTCTACAACAAGGACAAGGTTCAGGGCCCCGTCAATTATCTCTCGCTCGCAGCGAACAGGTCTGGGCAGTGGTTGAGGAACGAAGGAATGGGGGAGGGAGGGAGGGAGGGAGGGAGGGAGGGAGGGAGGGAGGGAGGGAGGGAGGGAGGGAGGGGGGGGGGGGGGGCAGGGGGGCGGGGGGAGGGAGGGAGGGAGGGAGGGAGGGAGGCAGGGATAAGGAGCAGGAGTGGATTGGTGGATTGGGAGGCAATTGGCAGCGGGCCAGCCCCAGGGTGTGTGTGGCAACAGACTGGGTACTCGTGTCCTTCCCTTTCCTTGCCACCCAGTGCACCACCACCCCCATGACGTATCAGAGCTGACCAAGCCCGTCCTGCTGCACCTGCCCATCTACGGATGCCCCTGAGGTGGTCAGCCCCGTGCCGTCCTATCGCCTCAGAGCACGGCTTCTGAGGGGACCCGGCCCATGCTCCTTGCTCTTGTGCCAGCAGGGCTGTCCTTAAGAAGCCAGATTTGTTGTTTTTTTTGCTGAGGAGAGCCCTTAAGGAGAGCCCTCAGGGGCCGCCAACCACCAACGGCCAACCGCCACCAATGGCCAACCGCCGCCAACCGCCAACCGCCGCCAACGGCCAACCGCCGCCAACGGCCAACCGCCACCAACGGCCAACGGCCAACTACCAACCGCAGCCAACCGCCACCAATCGCCAACGGTCAACCGCCAACTACTAACCGCAGAACCGCCACCAACCGCCAACCGCCAACCGCCACCAACCGCCAACCGCCAACTGCCACCAACCACCAGCCAACAACCGCCAATGGCCACGAACCACCAACCACCAACCGCCAAACCCCTGCTTGGGACGCAGCTGAGATGGTCAGCCCCGTGCTGTCCCCAACGAGTGGGCCATTCTTCAAGACGTCCTGTGTTGCGCAGCGCATTCGGGTGGATTAGGCATGCTGCTGCTGGGGGCTTGGTCCTTGATCAACAGCTCCTTGAACCCTGGAATAGATGCACTGGGGGTAGCCAGCCCCGTGCTATCCTCAGTGTCTGCAGCCGGGCATACCTTCTTCCCGAGACCCCCCTACAGACGGTCCCACTGTCTGTAGTCCGCCCTGCCGGGCGAGGAGGACGAGGAGGAGCAGGGAGGGGGAGGAGGAGGGAGCGGGGGGGGAGGCGGAGGAGGAGGAGGAGGAGGAGGAGGAGGAGGAGGAGGAGGAGGAGGAGGAGGAGAAGGAGGGAGGGGGGTAGGTAGGGAGGGAGGAAGGGAGGGATGTACGGGCGGCAGGAGGGGGTTGTGAGTGAGTGAGCGAGCGAGTGACGAAACCCTGTCACAGTCGGGGGCTACCCTACCAGGCCCAGACCGCTGAATGCCCTGCGAGGAACCACCCACCTTGCCCCCCTGGGTGGTCTCCCTGGTGGTCCCTGGGCGGCAGGGATGCACTGGTGTGCACAGGTACCCCTGGGTAGGCATCACCCTGTGTACCGGTTGGTCCCCTCTGCTGGCCCCGGTGGGATTCTGGTGTTGCTCTTCATCGTTGTTTTCAATGTGCGCTGCCCAACCACATGACGCTAGCCCAGCTCCACTGTGCCTGTGAGTTGGGGCTGCAGGGCACTTGTACCGGTCCCACGTTGTGTACTGCACATGTGCTTTGTGTATGTGGGCAGCGCCCGACGGTGGTGGTAGTGGTGGTGGAGGAGGGAGGAAGGGATGTACGGGCGGGCGGCCTGGGGGGTTTAAAGCAACAGGGGGCACATGAATGAACTGGGTGTGTTTTGCTGTTCTGTGGAATGCCCCGACACTGCTCGAGGTACTATGTGCGATAGTGAGTGGGTGCCTGCCTCCTGGGCTAGACCCCCCCCCCTGGGGCTGGTGGGAGGCCAACAACAGTGGGTCAGGGACTGTGTTTTCAGATGGAGTCCAAACCATAAATCACCTGCGACAGTGTTACTGTTCAGATGGCAGACGGGAGGGGGGGGGGGGGGAGTAGTTCAGTGGCAGATGTCACGCCTGCACTGAACCGGGAATCAGAGGTCGTGGGTTCAATACCGGGCGTTGTATACATATGCATTGTGCTTTTGGTGGATGTGTTGCAGTGCGTACGCCTCTGTTCTGCTATGGTGAGTGGGTGCCTGCATTCTGGGCTGAACCCCCTCCCCCCTTCCCCTGTGGGGGGGCCTTGCGGGGTAGGACCCAGGCAGTGCCTGCCCTCTCCTCCAGGATGTCAGCCCCCCTGTTGGCCGGGGAGGTTGGGGGGTAGGGAGTTCTCATATGGGTCTGGATCCACCAGTCCCCCCCCCCCCCCACGTCCCGTCTAGACCCCCAACCCCACGCCATCGGGGGGCAGCAGTTGCGGGCCCTTTGGACCCGCTTCGCCGTCCCCCCCCACCCCTCCCCCCGTCAGCAGGCTCCAAAGGGCCGGGCACACAAAAAGCACCGCAAGACGTGTGAAATTGGTAAAAGAAAAGGTTTTTTGCCCAAAATGTTAGGCAAATCCGGTCCACAGCCCGTTTTTTTCCGTTAAAAATCCGTTCCCAACCGATTTCAGTTGGTCAGGCCCTTCGAGCTCGTCCTCCAGGACCCCCCCCCCCCCAAACTCACACCAGTGCCTGTCCTCTCCACTACCAACGCCTGCCCGCTGCATAGGGGTGGCAGGGGGGTGGCCTCCTGCTTCGTTCTTCCACATGCTCCGGTCTCCGGCTTCGGACGGGACCCAGGCTCCCCTCGTCGGTGGGCTCAAGGCCCTGAAGGACTGAAGGCTGTGGTCCCCCTGTTGTCTCTTTGTGATCAGCAGCAGCAGTAGCCCCCCCTCCCCCTCCCTCCTCCACCGAGGGGACCCCATCAAAGCGTGGGGCTCCGAGGCCCCGCTCCTTTTGGAGCCCTTTTCCCGGCCCCTGGGGCCCTTTTCGGAAGGTCCCTAGCGGATGCCCCCATGGGGCCCTTCTCCTCCGCGGCAGTCCCTGTGAGGAGATCTGTGAGGTGTGGGCCCCAGGGAAGCATTGGAAGGGGGGGGAGGTACCCCCCCCCCCCGCTCCACGGCGCCCAGCCTATGCCCAGCCACTGTCCCCCTGACGGCAAGTGCCCGCTTCAACGGCATTTGTAACCGACAGTAACCGCCCCCAACCGCTTCGGCAACCTCCTCCAACCGCCTGTCTAAACGCTTCTGGGGCCACCCCTTCTGATGCATCCACGCTGGGCCCCCAGCAGAACACGGACCCCCCCCCCCCCCCCAACGTCACCCAGTGCCTGTGTTGAACATGGTACGTCCCCCGCAGCTCCCCCCTGCACCTTCCCTTAGCCCACCATCATGTGGTCTTCAGCCGCCACCCCCCCCCCCCCCCCTCGAGGCCTACCCCCTCAGTCAGCCGCGGAGCTGGGGCAGTCGATGTCCAGGGGCGGGCTGAGGCGGACGGGTGGCTGTGGGCGAAGGGGCAGGGCCGCTGCCTGTGCCGCCCGCTGTCTGTGCAGAGCGCGGATGGAGGGCTTCATCGTGTTCGACTATGCCAAGCAGTATGTCCCCCCGGCCCCTCTTGAGCACTATGCCGTCCCCCCCTCTCCCCCCGATGCCCCCCCCCCCCCCCACAGAAGATGGGACCAGATTTTCTTCCGGGCCTTTGGCGCTAATCAGTTTAGACCAAAAATTTTTCTTCGGCACCTCCAGACACTCAGCTGCACTGGGGGGTGTGGGGTGGGGGTGCCCCCCCCCCCCTTTAAAAGATTGGGTCAAATTTTCTTCCAGGGCTTCGGCCAATCAAAATTCCCTCCGGCGCCTCCGAAAACTCAGCACCACTTCGGGGGGGGGGGGTGGACCCCCCCCCCCCCCCCACACCCGCCCACCCACCCTCAAAAGGAGCCCTGCCCCGCCTCCACCGCCAATCATGTGCTTGAAGCCCCCCCCCCCAACGTCCGGTGACCGGCGGGAGGCTCTTTCCTCCCATTTTGACGTGCGGTGCCTTGTATCTCATCAACGACTTGGAGCGCGCAGCACTTTGTTGATGCGGTCGTGTGAATGGAGCGGAAAAGCAGGCGGCACGTGTTCGCTCTGACGGTGCGTGCCTCACACTCCCATTTGCATCGTCTTGGCTTCCCATTTGCTCTTTGAAGGTCTGTGCCTTTGAGGGGGTGCCATCCGGTAGCCCTTGGGACGGGGCGGTGCTAAACAGGGTAAGTCTACCAGAGGGTCCACCTACACCTTCGCTTTGCTCGCCTTCATCACGTATTTACCCCCCCTCCCGCCCCCCCCCCCCACAGCACTGCACACTGGGTGTACCACACGGTACCCCACCAGCCTTTATGGAACACCCCCTGCCCCCTGTGTACTGCACGGAGTCTGAAGGGGACAATGGCAACCCCCGTCCTGTGTATGGGCCCCACTGCTCCGTGGTAGTGCCAGGGGGGGGGCAGGTACGTGCTCTGCCCCGTCGTTCGGTGTCGCTCTCGGGGGCCGCACCAACAACCGGCCGCTGTCCTTCCAGGTACCCGCAGGCGCTGCAGGACCTCGCGCGATGGCTGCAGGAGGGCAAGCTGCAGTACAAGGTACGTGGCGTGGGTGTTTGGGGTGGGGGGGCGGCAGGTAGGACCCTTGTATTGGCATGGGTGAGTGAGTCCACTGCAGAAAACATGCAACATCTTGAAGCCATGCCCCCCCCCCCCCCGCCCAAAGTGGGACACAATCAAACGCTACGCCCCGAACTCAGTCCACAAAATGCGACAAAGCCCAGAACCCTGTGGAGGCAGCCCAACTCTTACCCCATTCAGGGCGGAGGGGAGGGACAAGAACTGCAAAGCACTGTCCGAGTGACACGCACAATCAAGGGACTGAGATGGCAATGAAGGTCGTGAGGCAGGCGCGGCTGGAGCTAAGTGGCGGGTCCACACCTGACCTATTGAGGCCCGCCCAAACCCCCGAAGCGTAGCTGCCCCCAACCCCCTCTTGGAGGCACCTTGCCAAAGGCACTGGACTTTACTGAAGGGCCCACTGCTCTGGGCCGTTTTGGGTACGCGGTACACAAACGTTTTTGGTCCCCGACGCCCCCCCCCCCCTCTCTTCCCCCTCAACACCCCCTTCAACCGCAGGCCCTGGGTATGGGTATGGGTATGGGAGTGGTGGGGGTGGGGGTGGGGGTGGGTGTAGGGCTGGGTGTCATAGCGTCATTTTCCGCAGTCCCCCCCCCCCCCGCCTGTGGCGGTGCCTCTCGGCTTCTTGCCACTTCCCCCTGCCCTTCCCTTGACCCCCTCCCTCCGCAGGCGGTGGCGCCCGTTGGCCTCTCGCCACCAGAGTTTGGGCGGGGGGGGGGGGTCCCTGTGAAGGTACGAGGCAAGTCAGGGCAGACATGTGCGGGGGCAGACAATCAGTTTGCACGGGTCTGGGTGGGGGGCGGGGGGGCTGAGCCTTGTGCCGCGCGGGTGGCAATCTTGGGGCGCATGCCGCCCGTGGTGTGTTGTACGGATGCCTGCAGCGGCGGCTGGGGGTCCCCCCCCCCCCACGGCCTCATGGATCAACACGGGGGGCGCACAGACGACACCGTGGCCCGCGAGGTGCGCTTCAGATGGGGCAAGAGAAATGTCAAACACTTCGGATGTGGTCGCGAGATGAGGAGACTCGGGGTGACTGTGCCCCCGTGCAGAGCGTTTCGTTTGCGTCTTGACCGCAGCGTTCCGATTCGTGTGCCTCAGGCGTATCCCATGCGCATCCGATGCGTAGTAGACCATTTTGCGCACGGCATTTTTTTCTCTGTAAATGTGGACCCATCTTCTTCTTTTTTGTGAAAAACCGTCGACCCCCAACCGCTGTCGGTTACCCTTCAACCGCTGTCGGTTACCCTTCAACCGCCGCCCTTCAAGGACCAAGAATGAGCTGGCTGCGGGGCGGCCCAATCTTGTTTTGTTTCATTTTCGGTTGAACGCCGTCCGGGCCATCGCCTCACGGCGGGCACCACCGTGTTGCCCCGGCCGACAGTCTGCCTGGGGCCGACCGGGGAACCGGCCCGTCGAAGGCCGCCCCCCCCTTGTCACGAAGGTGTTTTGTTCTCCCAAGGACAGCCCTGCGGGTGGCGCTGACCATTAACCGCGCACTGCCCCTTCTTGGCCGCCTCCTGATCCCCTGGCAGTGCGCATGACACCCTGCGGCGCACCATAAGCGTCCCCCCCTTCCCCCCTCCCCCCACCCCCTCCCCTTGCCCCCGCACTGCGGCCAGCCCTGTTCCAAGGGGACCGTCCAGCCCAGGGGGTGCCATAAGGACGCGCACCCCCTTTTTTTTTTACTATGGCATCCACTCTCAGATTCTGAGGTACCTCAGTTGGTGGTTATACTAGACTCTGATCCTGTGGGTCCCAAGTTCAATTCCTAGTTTGTGCAATATTTTTGGCTTCGCTTTTTTTGTCTTTTTTGTGTCTCCCAGGGTTGTGTTTGGCTTCTTTTTTTTTTTGGTCTGGTTTATCTCTGCATGTTACCCCCAGCGGTTACCCACCAACCGCCATCGGTTACCCACCAACCGCCATCGGTTACCCACCAACCGCCATCGTAGGGTGTATTGGACACTCTGAGTTTTTTTTTTCATTACGGCACCCCCTGGTCCAGCCCCGCCCGGTGGTCGCCCCCTCCTTCCAGCCTCGGCTGCCGCGCGCGCCTGCGCCCGTCCCGGTGCCCTGCAGGAGGATGTTGTGCACGGCCTGCGCCACGCCCCCGAGGCCCTGCTGAAGTTGTTCGAGGGCAGCAACACCGGCAAACTGGTGGTCAAGATCACGGAGCAGTCACCCCCGGCGTCGAAGTTGTAGGCGGCCGGGCCGCCCAACCGCCGCCAACCGCCCCCCCCGTGCCGGCACCCCCGGAGATGCGGCAGCACACCCGGCCCGCGACCCCGGGCCTCGGGGCGGGCGGCAGGTGCCCCCGAGTGGAACGCCCCCCCCCCCCCCCAAGAGCCCTCGCCAGCAACTGCCGCCGCACGCACTGGCCCGGGGTTCGGAACGTGGAGCTCCCCCCGGGCCCTGGCACCGGGCGGCCCGTTGCAGAGGCAGCGGCCCGCCGTGCGCGGACGCCGTGGGTCCCCGTCCAGGCGCACCAACCCCTCGTCCCGCCCCTCAACCACAGCATTGCCTCAGAACGGGGCTGAGCAGTCCTCGTCCACCGCGTCCCGGGGGCGGGTCCAGTTGCCGAACCTCCAGCGCACTCTCGGGGGCCGCTGCCTCAGGGCGCCTGGTGCAGGGGGGGGGGGCATCCAATTTGTAGGGCCCACGCCGTGGGGGGTGGGCGGGCTGTGCACGTCGATCCACTTGCCCTGGGAGTGGCCAGGTCGGAGTAGCGCCGCCCCTGGGCGCCCTCCACCCGCCTCCCTACGGCACTGGGCACTGGATCTACAACACGGTACCCCACCAGCCTTTATGGAACCCCCCCCCCCTCCCCCACAGCACCGCACAATGGGTGTACCACACGGTACCCCACCAGCCTTTATGGAACACCCCCCCCCCCCTCCCCCACAGCACCGCACACCGGCTGTACTACACGGTACCCCACCAGGCTTTATGGAACACCCCCCCCTTCCCCACAGCACTGCGCACCGGGTGTACTACACGGTACCCCATCAGCTTTTATGGAACACCCCCCCCTCCCCCACAGCACTGTTCATTTCTGTTTATTCTTTATTGAGGGATTGAAACAGCTTATTTTGCGGACCGGTTATAACTGAGCCGTCCAAATTGTAATTGTGAAGTTGGAAAATTACTTTGCTATGCTTCGCCGCAATTCAGGAGAACCACTGCAGAGTTACCGGGGTTTGCAGAAAATCAACAATATTCAAGAATATCAACAGCGGACAAAACACAAGTGGGTTTTGCAAAAGAATTGAGTTCGATCATCTACATAAATAAAGGCTAGGTGTGCAAAACTCTATTACATGTCATCACCCCGGGAAACACCAGGTGCAGTTCCGGTGTGGTAGCCGAAGTGGTGGGTACCTTAACAGCCTAGAGGCTGGTTGGTGGATGGTTTAAAAAACAGCCTAGAGGCTGTAGAACGGAGTAGGTGAATTTGTAGCTACTTTCGCGGGCCCGGCAGGACTATAAAAGCAAGTGCATGAGAAGTTTTGAGTAACACAGAGTTGGCAAACAGTTGAAAAGACATGTTGTTTCAAATGATATTTCGAAAGGTAGAAAAAGTGCAAAAAAAATGAAAATAAGGTATAGTTATTGAACTCGGCATTAAATACATTCACGGCTAGTTGTTGGGGTGAAAATGAGACATGGTGTAATAACAAAAGCATGTTCCAAGTGCCAATGTGAATGTTGTTACTCCACATCCAGAAGAAAAATGACGAAGAGCGTAAGTCATTGTTGACATTTTTTTATATCCGTAATCAGTTTAGCATCAGCACTGCCCAAGCGAAAACATCAATGTTTGTCTCTTTAAAGAGGCCAAGTCACGTCACCTCATTACATATGAGGGTTCCCATTCAGACAACATGTTCAAGCTACAACCAGTACTTCAATGAATGCGCAAAACGTATCGAAGAGCAAAACATTGCATAAAGATACACTAAGAGATATTTGCTTGGGACAGTTATGGAGTTTTCGCTATTGACGCTTGCTAGTGGTCGAAAAATCCTTCTTGCCACCCGTGGAGTTCTCATCCTCGTCGCCAGAGGTGCCGAAAACGGGAAAGCCATGTTTCGGGCTAATAATGCAACGGTGAAAACTGTTCTTCTTCTTCTTCTTCTGCTCTGTTTGTGTTTGAATCCGGATGCTCGCCGAGCAACCTTTCTACTATCCGCGGTATCAGACGGAAGAAAAGTCATGGTTGCGGAGTTGCTTGACCGTGGTGGTGTCTCCGACTGCACTGGTGTCACCGGCAGCTTCAGCGGGCGGCTCACGCATTGTACCCGCAGGCTGTTTGATGCCTTATGTGTTTGGTACTTGATGGTCATTGATGTGGCATAGTGCGTGGCAATTTCCATTTGCGAAAGTTCATCATGTTTTTACTAACAGCATTGTTGATAGCGGCAGCTAGACTTGTACGGGCACGGTATTTGGAGAACTTTTGTAGTATGTTAGCGAAAAAACTATCCAGAAAGCGTACGGTGCGGTGATGGTCACTACTCGCCAACATACATACATATCGGTTGTTTATGATGGAGGTTTTTGACTACGGCAGTTGTTCAGAGCTCCATGAAGCTTCCGATCTTCTGGTGCTTGCAATTGAGTTTTGAAGTCTAAAAGCTACATAGACTTGGCAGAATTGTGAAAATCATTCAGTGTTCATGGTAAGACTAGATTGTTTTCCTATGTCCTAACCTACTCTCCGTCCACTGTTGTACCTTGGGCGACCTCTATTTCTGGTTGGTAACAACCATTTTGGAGAATGCGTCAGTTGTGGGGTGTCACATTGTACTCGTTGCCATCCACCTATCTGGCTCTGGGCAATAGGGTGCTTCACACCTGCTTTGTATGGCCAGCTACATGCCCAGGGGGAGTCTGGTTCATGGCTTATGATCAACTAGAACAGGAACAACTGCCACTACAGGCCATTGATGAAACTAGAACGAGCGTTACCCCGGCCTGTGTACCGCTGTTAGGCTCCAAAAATGAGAGAAATTCGCCCATACCGTTACCCGCGCACTAGCGCGGATCCTCCGGTCGTACTTACCACTTTGTGCTGTGCTTTGTCGGGATCATAGATATTGGTTGCTGACAAGTTGTTGGGGGGATTTTTCGTGCACTTCAATGGAAAAAAATCAATACTTCTTACGTTTCCTCCACCATTGCCGAAATGGATTGCAATGAAACAAATCCAAAATATTCCCTTTCAGAGGTCCCTCGAGTGGACTCGACTGGAGGTTCAAACTGACGGTTGAATCTTGCGGGTATCTGAGGAGACCATATCACCAGATACTTGTACGAAGACAACTGAGACCAGCTACTCTCCTCCTCAACGTTGCCCTGCACCAGAATCGTCGCTAATATTTTCGGTTGGGACTTTCGGCTTTCGGTTGTGCATCACCGACCGATCATCAGTTGGCCTGAAAGACGTGACAAAGTGTCTTCTTGTGAAAGTGGTGTGATCCCTTCTTGCATGCCAGGCCAAACATGGCTATCCTCGCGACACTATTAATTTTGGTTTCTTCCTTCGCTGGAATCGGGTTCGCCGTTTTCCTGTTCAACAAAATCAAGGCGATTGAAGTTGACCAAGGCGGAACCAGAAAAGAGGACGCACTTGGGGTGGCAGAGGAAGGTTCTCATGATCCGTACGCAGTGTTGTTCAAGTGCTACAACGCTATCCGTGGAGGAGCAAACGCTTTCCTTATTGCGGAATACACTCTATGCCTGGGATTCACAGTCGTCTTCGCGGTGCTCATTTTGTTCTTGACCGCGCATGAAAGAGCCGGTGAGTGGAACTTCAGCGTTGGAATGCTGAGCGCTGTGTCCTTTGCTGTTGGGGCAATCACGTCTATGGCTTCTGGTTATATCGGTACGCCCTTGTGACGGTGTCATGCACCAGTGTGACCAAACTGTTGTGAGCAACCAGAGTTTTCTGGCCCTTGTGTTTGTATCTGCACAGGCATGCAAGTCGCGACGTTCTCCAACGCTCGTACCACCATCCAAGCGGTCCTGCCAGGTGAAGATGGTTGGACTGGCAGTTTTAATACGGCGTTCCGTGCCGGGGGCGTGATGGGCTTCGCCCTGTGCGGTCTTGCTCTCTTCGTCCTGTTCCTGCTCATTAATATCTACAGCATGTGGTTCCCCGCTGAGTGGAGCGAGGACGAACCGCCTGTTAAGAAGTTGTTTGAGTGTATCGCAGGTTACGGTCTTGGTGGTTCCTCCATGGCTCTGTTTGGACGTGTTGGTGGAGGAATTTACACGAAGGCTGCTGATGTTGGTGCCGATCTGGCAGGTTGACATGCTTGCTGTGTATGGGCGTCTCTCTCTTGCTTAGGCAGTGTGACCGTTTGCATCAATGAATGAGCCCTTTGCGGGCCTGTAACACACACGCTTGGGCAGCATACCTCACCCAAGACGCTCCTTTTGTTGGCACTTGCAGACAGTGAATCGAAATCGAGAACGTGCAGTGTGAGTGTGAAGCCAGGCCCCCGACCGCGTCGAATCCCAGGTGGCGAGCGGGCCTGCCTCAGGCCAACCAGACCGGCGAAGAACTCGAAGTCGTGGGCCATCGTCGTCGGTTCTTGTGCGGGAGTAGTTGCCTGGGATTTTGTGATGGTGTTGTCGGAGTCCCCAGTGAACAGCCACGGTGCACTCACTGCAAGACGTTTTTTTCTCTCAAGGAAGCAATTGAAAAAAAACTCGGGCCGTCACACGGGCACTCGCACTTCCTTTCTCTCAGGGAAAGTCGTGAGTGGTATTCCCGAGGACGACCCGAGGAACCCCGCCACCATCGCCGACAACGTCGGCGACAACGTGGGAGATGTTGCTGGCATGGGCTCCGACCTTTTCGGCTCTTTCGCAGAAGCCTCTTGTGCTGCCCTGGTTATCTCCTCCCAGAGCAAGGAACTGGTGACTGCTGGATGGACGACTATTATGTTCCCCCTGTGCATCAGCGCTTGCGGCATTTTGGTGTGCGCAGCATGCAGCTTCATCGCTACTGACTTGAAGCCCGTCAAGATGGAGTCTGATGTTGAGAAGGTGCGTCGGGTTCACGCAGGCTTGCGTTTGCCCCTTGTCCGGATGGCGCCAGCTCAGGCAAGATGACAAGGTCCCACGAACTGTACTGGCTGCAACTGTTTTTTCCTCCTCCCTGGGTAAAATTAAAAGAAACAAATGGAAGGACCAATGGGCTCATTTTCTGATGGTGCTGGTGCCTGGCTCTTTTGTGTGTAGCCTCTCGGCCTTTGTGAAGCATTGGATGTGCAAAAACAAGTGGTCCAAAAACAATCATGGGCCACATAAACAACCCAACCCGTCAACCGGCCAATTTTGAAAAAAAAATCTGGTTCCGCCCCCCCCCAAACCCATACATCTCCGAAAAGCCCTCGGCTTTCCGGCTGTACCCCACATACCCCCTACCGGACACTCAGTGCACACACATGAGGCAACAATGGCACCAACCCGCGAAAACGCTCCGTGTTGGCACCTTCCCCAACGTCGGAGGCTTCTGGGTGGTTTCACTGTGACCCAGCCCCCCGCTTCTCAGTGGAAGCCAACCACAAAGCACATCCCTCACACCACAATACCGCCGGGCAAGCGGCGGGCGTGTTGTTTTGGGGGGGGGCATCACAGGCAGACCAGCCATGAGGGGGAAAAGGACAAATAGTGGACGGCCGGGACAGCGCGTGGAGGAACAGGGCCTCACGCACACAGAAACACAGCGAGGCAGGCTATGGACGGCCTGTGGACAGAGGCGCGTGGACAACAAAAACAGTCAAACGACCCCGGCAACAACCAGCACATCCTCAATTCGCCAACTACTGGGCGCCGCTGACACGCAAACGGCACATCCCGCCACATCCGGCACAGCCCCGGCACACCAACTACTGGGCTCCGCGAACGCGGAAACGACACCAGCAAGAGCACCGGCCGCAGCGGCCGACAGAAAGCAGCGACCCGACGCAACATGCGAAGGGAAGACTGGGTGACTGTCCAGGGCCCCGTAAAGGAGCAGCGACCCGACGGACTGTCACACAGGGGGGTCTGGCAAGTCCCCTTGGGTGGATGAGCACGTCCCTGTGGGAACGTCCCGCCCGGTTCGTTGCAGGTGTTGAAGGTTCAGCTCTTCACGACTGCCCTGGGCATGAGCATCGTCGTCTTCCTGTTGTCCCTCATCGCGCTGCCCGACACGTTCAGCTTCGAGGGCTTCCGGGACGTGGAGAGCAAGAAGGTGGAGTGCCACTGGTGGGGCGCCTACCTGTGCATCTTCTCTGGATTGTGGTCGGGCTGCTTGATTGGGTTCATCACCGAGTTCTACACCTCCCACTCCTACAAGCCAGTCCGCGAAGTGGCTGCCTCCTGCGAGACGGGCGCTGCGACCAACATCATTTATGGTACGTGGCTGCCACCCTGATGCTGCAAGGCAACCTGAAAATTGCTCTGCGGGGGGGGGGGGGGGGGGTGACATGGCCGAAGGAAGGGGGGGGGGGGGGTTGGAGAAATGGGGTTCCGTGTCGGGCCCTTTGTTTTGTGTAAGAACGGATGTTGGCGCCAAAGGCACAGGAACACAAAATTTGGCCCGAAAAAGTTTTTTCCACCAATAATTTCCCCCGCCACATTTGAGTAGTCAAAATGATCAGCGCGACGTTGGTATCATTTTGAGCCATAGATGTTGGGTTGACCCCCCCCCCCCCCGGCACGGCAGGTCGGGCACCCCCGCCCTGAACCCCCCCTCCCGTCACGGCGGCCAAGGAGGGAGGGGGGGGGTTGGGAAAATGGGCTTCCGTGTCACCCCCCCCCCCCCCCGCAGAGCAATTTTCTTCCCGCCCAATGCTGTCTCTCTGATGCAATCGCCCCGCGAGTGATGCTCTTCTGTCCCCGGCTGCTTGCACTGTGTTGTCTCCGCGGGTGTGGACCGCCACACGTGTCATTGTTCCCTCTGGAAGCTGGGGCCACAGTGGGCCCTACCTTTTCAAGTAAACCACTGTTACCCCAGTAACAGGAGTTGTGCATCCTGAATGTCTTGTTTTGTGACTGTTGTTGGTTACTTATTTTATTTTATTTTATTTAATTTTATTCTTTTAACTTAATTTAATTTTTCTTTTAATTTTATTCTTTAAATCACAGGAGAATCATAGGGCTGAATTTGCTTGAGAATTGTTTTGCTTTGGTGTGTGCAACAGCAGTTTCTTTGCTACGAGTATCCCTGACCCCAGCAGCCGATTGCAGTGAAGGATCAACAGCCCAGCGGACGCACCACCGGCCGCGGGCGCACACCCAAGTCAGAGGCAAGGATGTGCGATTCGGCTGAGTTTGTTGTGCTGGAGGTGTAAATTCCCCTGTGTCTTCTCAAACCGGGCTGGGCACATCAATGTCCCTCCAGCAGATGACAGGGGTGCCCACATCACCACAGAGTGATGGACCTGGGGGTACTTCACAGGCTCACTTGCAAGTTGCGCAACAGGAGCGGGAGCCCATCAGGGGCAGACCAACCGTGAGGGGGAAAAGGACATATGGTGGACAGCCCGGACAGCGCGTGGAGGAATAGGGCACCTGGGCCGCACAGAAACACGGCGAGGCAGGCTATGGACGGCCTGTGGACAGAGGCGCGTGGACGGCAAAAACAGTCAAACGACCCCGGCAACAACCAGCACATCCTCAATACACCAATTATTGGGCGCCGCTGACACGCAAACGGCACATCCCGCCACATCCAGCACAGCCCCAACACACCAACTACTGGGCTCCGCGAACGCGGAAACGACACCAGCAAGAGCACCGGCCGCAGCGGCCGACAGAACGCAGCGACCCGACGCAACATGTGAAGGGAAGACCGGGTGACTGTCCAGGGCCCCGTAAAGAAACAGCGACCCGACGGACTGTCACACAGGGGGTATTTCGGGCAGGGAGAATTTTGCGGGGGGAATTTCGCCGTTAAGAAACGTGGCGAAATTTCTCCCCCCCCCCCCCCGGGCCAATTTTCGCGGCGTGTTTCAGATGCGGGCGAATACTGCGCACTCAGACATGTGCAGCGGTGTACCAGGCGGAGGGAAGAGACAAAGGTGTATTTGCTTCCATCCAGAGCCCACCAGGCACTAAGAGGCACCATCCATAGCCCACCAGGCACTAATAGGCACCATCCAGAGCCCACCAGGCACTAATAGGCACCATCCATAGCCCACCAGGCACTAAGAGGCACCATCCAGAGCCCACCAGGCACTAAGAGGCACCATCCACAGCCCACCAGGCACTAAGAGGCACCATCCAGAGCCCACCAGGCACTAAGAGGCACCATCCATAGCCCACCAGGCACTAATAGGCACCATCCACAGCCCACCAGGCACTGAGAGGCACCATCCAGAGCCCACCAGGCACTAAGAGGCACCATCCAGAGCCCACCAGGCACTAAGAGGCACCATCCATAGCCCACCAGGCACTAATAGGCACCATCCACAGCCCACCAGGCACTGAGAGGCACCATCCAGAGCCCACCAGGCACTAATAGGCACCATCCACAGCCCACCAGGCACTGAGAGGCACCATCCACAGCCCACCAGGCACTGAGAGGCACCATCCAGAGCCCACCAGGCACTAAGAGGCACCATCCACAGCCCACCAGGCACTAAGAGGCACCATCCACAGCCCACCAGGCACTAAGAGGCACCATCCATAGCCCACCAGGCACTAATAGGCACCATCCACAGCCCACCAGGCACTAAGAGGCACCATCCACAGCCCACCAGGCACTAAGAGGCACCATCCAGAGCCCACCAGGCACTAAGAGGCACCATCCATAGCCCACCAGGCACTAATAGGCACCATCCACAGCCCACCAGGCACTGAGAGGCACCATCCAGAGCCCACCAGGCACTAAGAGGCACCATCCAGAGCCCACCAGGCACTAAGAGGCACCATCCATAGCCCACCAGGCACTAATAGGCACCATCCACAGCCCACCAGGCACTGAGAGGCACCATCCAGAGCCCACCAGTCACTAAGAGGCACCATCCATAGCCCACCAGGCACTAAGAGGCACCATCCATAGCCCACCAGGCACTCAGAGGCACCATCCAGAGCCCACCAGGCACTAAGAGGCACCATCCACAGCCCACCAGGCACTAAGAGGCACCATCCACAGCCCACCAGGCACTAAGAGGCACCATCCACAGCCCACCAGGCACTAAGAGGCACCATCCACAGCCCACCAGGCACTAAGAGGCACCATCCAGAGCCCACCAGGCACTAAGAGGCACCATCCACAGCCCACCAGGCACTAAGAGGCACCATCCACAGCCCACCAGGCACTGAGAGGCACCATCCACAGCCCACCAGGCACTAAGAGGCACCATCCAGAGCCCACCAGGCACTGAGAGGCACCATCCACAGCCCACCAGGCACTAAGAGGCACCATCCACAGCCCACCAGGCACTAATAGGCACCATCCACAGCCCACCAGGAAATAAGAGGCACCATCCACAGCCCACCAGGCACTAAGAGGCACCATCCATAGCCCACCAGGCACTAAGAGGCACCATCCACAGCCCACCAGGCACTAAGAGGCACCATCCACAGCCCACCAGGCACTAAGAGGCACCATCCACAGCCCACCAGGCACTAAGAGGCACCATCCAGAGCCCACCAGGCACTAAGAGGCACCATCCAGAGCCCACCAGGCACTAAGAGGCACCATCCAGAGCCCACCAGGCACTAATAGGCACCATCCATAGCCCACCAGGCACTAAGAGGCACCATCCACAGCCCACCAGGCACTAAGAGGCACCATCCACAGCCCACCAGGCACTAAGAGGCACCATCCACAGCCCACCAGGCACTAAGAGGCACCATCCACAGCCCACCAGGCACTAATAGGCACCATCCAGAGCCCACCAGGCACTAAGAGGCACCATCCAGAGCCCACCAGGCACTAAGAGGCACCATCCAGAGCCCACCAGGCACTAAGAGGCACCATCCACAGCCCACCAGGCACTAAGAGGCACCATCCACAGCCCACCAGGCACTAAGAGGCACCATCCAGAGCCCACCAGGCACTAAGGGGCACCATCCACAGCCCACCAGGCACTAAGAGGCACCATCCAGAGCCCACCAGGCACTAAGGGGCACCATCCACAGCCCACCAGGCACTAAGAGGCACCATCCACAGCCCACCAGGCACTAAGAGGCACCATCCACAGCCCACCAGGCACTAAGAGGCACCATCCACAGCCCACCAGGCACTAAGAGGCACCATCCAGAGCCCACCAGGCACTAAGAGGCACCATCCACAGCCCACCAGGCACTAAGAGGCACCATCCACAGCCCACCAGGCACTAAGAGGCACCATCCAGAGCCCACCAGGCACTAAGGGGCACCATCCACAGCCCACCAGGCACTAAGAGGCACCATCCAGAGCCCACCAGGCACTAAGGGGCACCATCCACAGCCCACCAGGCACTAAGAGGCACCATCCACAGCCCACCAGGCACTAAGAGGCACCATCCACAGCCCACCAGGCACTAAGAGGCACCATCCACAGCCCACCAGGCACTAAGAGGCACCATCCAGAGCCCACCAGGCACTAAGAGGCACCATCCACAGCCCACCAGGCACTAAGAGGCACCATCCACAGCCCACCAGGCACTAAGAGGCACCATCCATAGCCCACCAGGCACTAAGGGGCACCATCCACAGCCCACCAGGCACTAAGAGGCACCATCCAGAGCCCACCAGGCACTAAGAGGCACCATCCACAGCCCACCAGGCACTAAGAGGCACCATCCATAGCCCACCAGGCACTAAGAGGCACCATCCAGAGCCCACCAGGCACTAAGAGGCACCATCCAGAGCCCACCAGGCACTAAGGGGCACCATCCACAGCCCACCAGGCACTAAGAGGCACCATCCAGAGCCCACCAGGCACTAAGGGGCACCATCCACAGCCCACCAGGCACTAAGAGGCACCATCCACAGCCCACCAGGCACTAATAGGCACCATCCAGAGCCCACCAGGCACTAAGAGGCACCATCCATAGCCCACCAGGCACTAAGAGGCACCATCCACAGCCCACCAGGCACTAAGAGGCACCATCCAGAGCCCACCAGGCACTAAGGGGCACCATCCACAGCCCACCAGGCACTAAGAGGCACCATCCAGAGCCCACCAGGCACTAAGGGGCACCATCCACAGCCCACCAGGCACTAAGAGGCACCATCCACAGCCCACCAGGCACTAAGAGGCACCATCCATAGCCCACCAGGCACTAAGAGGCACCATCCACAGCCCACCAGGCACTAAGAGGCACCATCCAGAGCCCACCAGGCACTAAGGGGCACCATCCACAGCCCACCAGGCACTAAGAGGCACCATCCAGAGCCCACCAGGCACTAAGGGGCACCATCCACAGCCCACCAGGCACTAAGAGGCACCATCCACAGCCCACCAGGCACTAATAGGCACCATCCAGAGCCCACCAGGCACTAAGAGGCACCATCCATAGCCCACCAGGCACTAAGAGGCACCATCCACAGCCCACCAGGCACTAAGAGGCACCATCCAGAGCCCACCAGGCACTAAGAGGCACCATCCACAGCCCACCAGGCACTAAGAGGCACCATCCACAGCCCACCAGGCACTAAGAGGCACCATCCAGAGCCCACCAGGCACTAAGAGGCACCATCCAGAGCCCACCAGGCACTAAGAGGCACCATCCACAGCCCACCAGGCACTAAGAGGCACCATCCACAGCCCACCAGGCACTAAGAGGCACCATCCAGAGCCCACCAGGCACTAAGAGGCACCATCCACAGCCCACCAGGCACTAAGAGGCACCATCCACAGCCCACCAGGCACTAAGAGGCACCATCCAGAGCCCACCAGGCACTAAGAGGCACCATCCAGAGCCCACCAGGCACTAAGGGGCACCATCCACAGCCCACCAGGCACTAAGAGGCACCATCCACAGCCCACCAGGCACTAAGAGGCACCATCCATAGCCCACCAGGCACTAAGAGGCACCATCCACAGCCCACCAGGCACTAAGAGGCACCATCCAGAGCCCACCAGGCACTAAGGGGCACCATCCACAGCCCACCAGGCACTAAGAGGCACCATCCAGAGCCCACCAGGCACTAAGGGGCACCATCCACAGCCCACCAGGCACTAAGAGGCACCATCCACAGCCCACCAGGCACTAATAGGCACCATCCAGAGCCCACCAGGCACTAAGAGGCACCATCCATAGCCCACCAGGCACTAAGAGGCACCATCCACAGCCCACCAGGCACTAAGAGGCACCATCCAGAGCCCACCAGGCACTCAGAGGCACCATCCACAGCCCACCAGGCACTAAGAGGCACCATCCAGAGCCCACCAGGCACTAAGAGGCACCATCCAGAGCCCACCAGGCACTAAGAGGCACCATCCACAGCCCACCAGGCACTAAGAGGCACCATCCACAGCCCACCAGGCACTAAGAGGCACCATCCAGAGCCCACCAGGCACTAAGAGGCACCATCCACAGCCCACCAGGCACTAAGAGGCACCATCCACAGCCCACCAGGCACTAAGAGGCACCATCCAGAGCCCACCAGGCACTAAGAGGCACCATCCAGAGCCCACCAGGCACTAAGAGGCACCATCCACAGCCCACCAGGCACTAAGAGGCACCATCCAGAGCCCACCAGGCACTAAGAGGCACCATCCAGAGCCCACCAGGCACTAAGAGGCACCATCCAGAGCCCACCAGGCACTAAGAGGCACCATCCAGAGCCCACCAGGCACTGAGAGGCACCATCCAGAGCCCACCAGGCACTAAGAGGCACCATCCAGAGCCCACCAGGCACTAAGAGGCACCATCCAGAGCCCACCAGGCACTAAGAGGCACCATCCATAGCCCACCAGGCACTAAGAGGCACCATCCATAGCCCACCAGGCACTAAGAGGCACCATCCACAGCCCACCAGGCACTAAGAGGCACCATCCACAGCCCACCAGGCACTAAGAGGCACCATCCACAGCCCACCAGGCACTAAGAGGCACCATCCACAGCCCACCAGGCACTAAGAGGCACCATCCACAGCCCACCAGGCACTAAGAGGCACCATCCAGAGCCCACCAGGCACTAAGAGGCACCATCCACAGCCCACCAGGCACTAAGAGGCACCATCCATAGCCCACCAGGCACTAAGAGGCACCATCCATAGCCCACCAGGCACTAAGAGGCACCATCCATAGCCCACCAGGCACTAAGAGGCACCATCCACAGCCCACCAGGCACTAAGAGGCACCATCCACAGCCCACCAGGCACTAAGAGGCACCATCCATAGCCCACCAGGCACTAAGAGGCACCATCCATAGCCCACCAGGCACTAAGAGGCACCATCCATAGCCCACCAGGCACTAAGAGGCACCATCCACAGCCCACCAGGCACTAAGAGGCACCATCCACAGCCCACCAGGCACTAAGAGGCACCATCCACAGCCCACCAGGCACTAAGAGGCACCATCCATAGCCCACCAGGCACTAAGAGGCACCATCCATAGCCCACCAGGCACTCAGAGGCACCATCCACAGCCCACCAGGCACTAAGAGGCACCATCCATAGCCCACCAGGCACTAATAGGCACCATCCACAGCCCACCAGGCACTAAGAGGCACCATCCACAGCCCACCAGGCACTAAGAGGCACCATCCATAGCCCACCAGGCACTAATAGGCACCATCCACAGCCCACCAGGCACTAAGAGGCACCATCCAGAGCCCACCAGGCACTAAGAGGCACCATCCATAGCCCACCAGGCACTCAGAGGCACCATCCACAGCCCACCAGGCACTAAGAGGCACCATCCATAGCCCACCAGGCACTAATAGGCACCATCCACAGCCCACCAGGCACTAAGGGGCACCATCCACAGCCCACCAGGCACTAATAGGCACCATCCAGAGCCCACCAGGCACTAAGAGGCACCATCCACAGCCCACCAGGCACTAAGAGGCACCATCCAGAGCCCACCAGGCACTAAGAGGCACCATCCACAGCCCACCAGGCACTAAGAGGCACCATCCACAGCCCACCAGGCACTAAGAGGCACCATCCATAGCCCACCAGGCACTAAGAGGCACCATCCACAGCCCACCAGGCACTAAGAGGCACCATCCAGAGCCCACCAGGCACTAAGAGGCACCATCCACAGCCCACCAGGCACTAAGAGGCACCATCCACAGCCCACCAGGCACTAAGAGGCACCATCCATAGCCCACCAGGCACTAAGAGGCACCATCCAGAGCCCACCAGGCACTAAGAGGCACCATCCACAGCCCACCAGGCACTAAGAGGCACCATCCAGAGCCCACCAGGCACTAAGAGGCACCATCCATAGCCCACCAGGCACTAAGAGGCACCATCCATAGCCCACCAGGCACTAAGAGGCACCATCCACAGCCCACCAGGCACTAAGAGGCACCATCCACAGCCCACCAGGCACTAAGAGGCACCATCCACAGCCCACCAGGCACTAAGAGGCACCATCCACAGCCCACCAGGCACTAAGAGGCACCATCCACAGCCCACCAGGCACTAAGAGGCACCATCCATAGCCCACCAGGCACTAAGAGGCACCATCCACAGCCCACCAGGCACTAAGAGGCACCATCCAGAGCCCACCAGGCACTAAGAGGCACCATCCACAGCCCACCAGGCACTAAGAGGCACCATCCACAGCCCACCAGGCACTAAGAGGCACCATCCATAGCCCACCAGGCACTAAGAGGCACCATCCAGAGCCCACCAGGCACTAAGAGGCACCATCCAGAGCCCACCAGGCACTAAGAGGCACCATCCATAGCCCACCAGGCACTAAGAGGCACCATCCACAGCCCACCAGGCACTAAGAGGCACCATCCACAGCCCACCAGGCACTAAGAGGCACCATCCACAGCCCACCAGGCACTAAGAGGCACCATCCAGAGCCCACCAGGCACTAAGAGGCACCATCCAGAGCCCACCAGGCACTGAGAGGCACCATCCACAGCCCACCAGGCACTAAGAGGCACCATCCACAGCCCACCAGGCACTAAGAGGCACCATCCACAGCCCACCAGGCACTAAGAGGCACCATCCAGAGCCCACCAGGCACTAAGAGGCACCATCCACAGCCCACCAGGCACTGGGAGGCACCATCCACAGCCCACCAGGCACTAAGAGGCACCATCCAGAGCCCACCAGGCACTAAGAGGCACCATCCAGAGCCCACCAGGCACTAATAGGCACCATCCACAGCCCACCAGGCACTAAGAGGCACCATCCAGAGCCCACCAGGCACTAAGAGGCACCATCCAGAGCCCACCAGGCACTAATAGGCACCATCCATAGCCCACCAGGCACTAAGAGGCACCATCCACAGCCCACCAGGCACTAAGAGGCACCATCCACAGCCCACCAGGCACTAAGAGGCACCATCCAGAGCCCACCAGGCACTAAGAGGCACCATCCAGAGCCCACCAGGCACTAATAGGCACCATCCACAGCCCACCAGGCACTAAGAGGCACCATCCACAGCCCACCAGGCACTAAGAGGCACCATCCACAGCCCACCAGGCACTAAGAGGCACCATCCAGAGCCCACCAGGCACTAAGAGGCACCATCCATAGCCCACCAGGCACTAAGGGGCACCATCCACAGCCCACCAGGCACTAAGAGGCACCATCCACAGCCCACCAGGCACTAAGAGGCACCATCCACAGCCCACCAGGCACTAAGAGGCACCATCCAGAGCCCACCAGGCACTAAGAGGCACCATCCACAGCCCACCAGGCACTAAGAGGCACCATCCACAGCCCACCAGGCACTAAGAGGCACCATCCACAGCCCACCAGGCACTAAGAGGCACCATCCACAGCCCACCAGGCACTAAGAGGCACCATCCACAGCCCACCAGGCACTAAGAGGCACCATCCACAGCCCACCAGGCACTAAGAGGCACCATCCATAGCCCACCAGGCACTAAGAGGCACCATCCAGAGCCCACCAGGCACTAAGGGGCACCATCCACAGCCCACCAGGCACTAAGAGGCACCATCCAGAGCCCACCAGGCACTAAGAGGCACCATCCACAGCCCACCAGGCACTAAGAGGCACCATCCACAGCCCACCAGGCACTAAGAGGCACCATCCACAGCCCACCAGGCACTAAGAGGCACCATCCAGAGCCCACCAGGCACTAAGAGGCACCATCCAGAGCCCACCAGGCACTAAGAGGCACCATCCAGAGCCCACCAGGCACTAAGAGGCACCATCCACAGCCCACCAGGCACTAAGAGGCACCATCCACAGCCCACCAGGCACTAAGAGGCACCATCCAGAGCCCACCAGGCACTAAGAGGCACCATCCAGAGCCCACCAGGCACTAAGGGGCACCATCCATAGCCCACCAGGCACTAAGAGGCACCATCCACAGCCCACCAGGCACTAAGAGGCACCATCCAGAGCCCACCAGGCACTAATAGGCACCATCCACAGCCCACCAGGCACTAAGAGGCACCATCCACAGCCCACCAGGCACTAAGAGGCACCATCCAGAGCCCACCAGGCACTAATAGGCACCATCCACAGCCCACCAGGCACTAAGAGGCACCATCCAGAGCCCACCAGGCACTAAGAGGCACCATCCACAGCCCACCAGGCACTAAGAGGCACCATCCACAGCCCACCAGGCACTAAGAGGCACCATCCAGAGCCCACCAGGCACTAAGAGGCACCATCCACAGCCCACCAGGCACTAAGAGGCACCATCCACAGCCCACCAGGCACTAAGAGGCACCATCCACAGCCCACCAGGCACTAAGAGGCACCATCCAGAGCCCACCAGGCACTAATAGGCACCATCCACAGCCCACCAGGCACTAAGAGGCACCATCCACAGCCCACCAGGCACTAAGAGGCACCATCCACAGCCCACCAGGCACTAAGAGGCACCATCCACAGCCCACCAGGCACTAAGAGGCACCATCCACAGCCCACCAGGCACTAAGAGGCACCATCCAGAGCCCACCAGGCACTAAGAGGCACCATCCACAGCCCACCAGGCACTAAGAGGCACCATCCACAGCCCGCCAGGCACTAAGAGGCACCATCCAGAGCCCACCAGGCACTAAGAGGCACCATCCAGAGCCCACCAGGCACTAAGAGGCACCATCCAGAGCCCACCAGGCACTAAGAGGCACCATCCACAGCCCACCAGGCACTAAGAGGCACCATCCACAGCCCACCAGGCACTAAGAGGCACCATCCAGAGCCCACCAGGCACTAAGAGGCACCATCCACAGCCCACCAGGCACTAAGAGGCACCATCCACAGCCCACCAGGCACTAAGAGGCACCATCCACAGCCCACCAGGCACTAAGAGGCACCATCCACAGCCCACCAGGCACTAAGAGGCACCATCCACAGCCCACCAGGCACTAAGAGGCACCATCCAGAGCCCACCAGGCACTAAGAGGCACCATCCATAGCCCACCAGGCACTAAGAGGCACCATCCAGAGCCCACCAGGCACTAAGAGGCACCATCCAGAGCCCACCAGGCACTAAGAGGCACCATCCACAGCCCACCAGGCACTAAGAGGCACCATCCAGAGCCCACCAGGCACTAAGAGGCACCATCCAGAGCCCACCAGGCACTAAGAGGCACCATCCACAGCCCACCAGGCACTAAGAGGCACCATCCAGAGCCCACCAGGCACTAAGAGGCACCATCCAGAGCCCACCAGGCACTAAGAGGCACCATCCACAGCCCACCAGGCACTAAGAGGCACCATCCAGAGCCCACCAGGCACTAAGAGGCACCATCCACAGCCCACCAGGCACTAAGAGGCACCATCCAGAGCCCACCAGGCACTAAGAGGCACCATCCAGAGCCCACCAGGCACTAAGAGGCACCATCCACAGCCCACCAGGCACTAAGAGGCACCATCCAGAGCCCACCAGGCACTAAGAGGCACCATCCAGAGCCCACCAGGCACTAAGAGGCACCATCCACAGCCCACCAGGCACTAAGAGGCACCATCCACAGCCCACCAGGCACTAAGAGGCACCATCCACAGCCCACCAGGCACTAAGAGGCACCATCCAGAGCCCACCAGGCACTAAGAGGCACCATCCACAGCCCACCAGGCACTAAGAGGCACCATCCAGAGCCCACCAGGCACTAAGAGGCACCATCCACAGCCCACCAGGAAATAAGAGGCACCATCCAGAGCCCACCAGGCACTAAGAGGCACCATCCACAGCCCACCAGGCACTAAGAGGCACCATCCACAGCCCACCAGGCACTAAGAGGCACCATCCAGAGCCCACCAGGCACTAAGAGGCACCATCCACAGCCCACCAGGCACTAAGAGGCACCATCCAGAGCCCACCAGGCACTAAGAGGCACCATCCACAGCCCACCAGGAAATAAGAGGCACCATCCAGAGCCCACCAGGCACTAAGAGGCACCATCCACAGCCCACCAGGCACTAAGAGGCACCATCCACAGCCCACCAGGCACTAAGAGGCACCATCCATAGCCCACCAGGCACTAAGAGGCACCATCCACAGCCCACCAGGCACTAAGAGGCACCATCCAGAGCCCACCAGGCACTAAGAGGCACCATCCACAGCCCACCAGGCACTAAGAGGCACCATCCAGAGCCCACCAGGCACTAAGAGGCACCATCCACAGCCCACCAGGCACTAAGAGGCACCATCCAGAGCCCACCAGGCACTAAGGGGCACCATCCACAGCCCACCAGGCACTAAGGGGCACCATCCACAGCCCACCAGGCACTAAGAGGCACCATCCAGAGCCCACCAGGCACTAAGAGGCACCATCCACAGCCCACCAGGCACTAAGAGGCACCATCCACAGCCCACCAGGCACTAAGAGGCACCATCCAGAGCCCACCAGGCACTAAGGGGCACCATCCAGAGCCCACCAGGCACTAAGAGGCACCATCCACAGCCCACCAGGCACTAAGAGGCACCATCCACAGCCCACCAGGCACTAAGAGGCACCATCCACAGCCCACCAGGCACTAAGAGGCACCATCCACAGCCCACCAGGCACTAAGAGGCACCATCCACAGCCCACCAGGCACTAAGAGGCACCATCCAGAGCCCACCAGGCACTAAGAGGCACCATCCACAGCCCACCAGGCACTAAGAGGCACCATCCACAGCCCACCAGGCACTAAGAGGCACCATCCAGAGCCCACCAGGCACTAAGAGGCACCATCCACAGCCCACCAGGCACTAAGAGGCACCATCCACAGCCCACCAGGCACTAAGAGGCACCATCCACAGCCCACCAGGCACTAAGAGGCACCATCCAGAGCCCACCAGGCACTAAGAGGCACCATCCAGAGCCCACCAGGCACTAAGAGGCACCATCCACAGCCCACCAGGCACTAAGAGGCACCATCCACAGCCCACCAGGCACTAAGAGGCACCATCCACAGCCCACCAGGCACTAAGAGGCACCATCCAGAGCCCACCAGGCACTAAGAGGCACCATCCACAGCCCACCAGGCACTAAGAGGCACCATCCAGAGCCCACCAGGCACTAAGAGGCACCATCCACAGCCCACCAGGAAATAAGAGGCACCATCCAGAGCCCACCAGGCACTAAGAGGCACCATCCACAGCCCACCAGGCACTAAGAGGCACCATCCACAGCCCACCAGGCACTAAGAGGCACCATCCAGAGCCCACCAGGCACTAAGAGGCACCATCCACAGCCCACCAGGCACTAAGAGGCACCATCCAGAGCCCACCAGGCACTAAGAGGCACCATCCACAGCCCACCAGGAAATAAGAGGCACCATCCAGAGCCCACCAGGCACTAAGAGGCACCATCCACAGCCCACCAGGCACTAAGAGGCACCATCCACAGCCCACCAGGCACTAAGAGGCACCATCCATAGCCCACCAGGCACTAAGAGGCACCATCCACAGCCCACCAGGCACTAAGAGGCACCATCCAGAGCCCACCAGGCACTAAGAGGCACCATCCACAGCCCACCAGGCACTAAGAGGCACCATCCAGAGCCCACCAGGCACTAAGAGGCACCATCCACAGCCCACCAGGCACTAAGAGGCACCATCCAGAGCCCACCAGGCACTAAGGGGCACCATCCACAGCCCACCAGGCACTAAGGGGCACCATCCACAGCCCACCAGGCACTAAGAGGCACCATCCAGAGCCCACCAGGCACTAAGAGGCACCATCCACAGCCCACCAGGCACTAAGAGGCACCATCCACAGCCCACCAGGCACTAAGAGGCACCATCCAGAGCCCACCAGGCACTAAGGGGCACCATCCAGAGCCCACCAGGCACTAAGAGGCACCATCCACAGCCCACCAGGCACTAAGAGGCACCATCCACAGCCCACCAGGCACTAAGAGGCACCATCCACAGCCCACCAGGCACTAAGAGGCACCATCCACAGCCCACCAGGCACTAAGAGGCACCATCCACAGCCCACCAGGCACTAAGAGGCACCATCCAGAGCCCACCAGGCACTAAGAGGCACCATCCACAGCCCACCAGGCACTAAGAGGCACCATCCACAGCCCACCAGGCACTAAGAGGCACCATCCAGAGCCCACCAGGCACTAAGAGGCACCATCCACAGCCCACCAGGCACTAAGAGGCACCATCCACAGCCCACCAGGCACTAAGAGGCACCATCCACAGCCCACCAGGCACTAAGAGGCACCATCCAGAGCCCACCAGGCACTAAGAGGCACCATCCACAGCCCACCAGGCACTAAGAGGCACCATCCACAGCCCACCAGGCGACAACAGCAAGTCTCAGGATTCCTCGAGGTGGCGAAACCGTCCCCTTCCGAAATTATCCCCGTCGAAATTGTCCCCTGGCAAACCTATCCCCCCCCTCCCTCCCCTGCCCCTGTGACGACCACCCTGCCCAACCGTACTCCTGCTTCCCCCGCAGGGCTGGCCCTTGGTATGAAGTCCGCGATCCTGCCCATCACGTTGATTTCCATCACCGTGTGGCTGTCCTTCCAATTGGTTGGCATGTACGGCGTCGCCTTGGCAGCTTTGGGTATGCCAGCTTCATTGTGCAGTCGGGCCCATCTCTTCAGTACATGGCTGTGGGCCAAAGATGTCATCTCTGGCATCCCGGACAGATTCCAAAGTCCTTCGGAAACCCTCATTTTTTGGCACTTTCCCGACGCCATGTGCCCGCGTGCGTGCACACGCTCAGTGGCGTATTAGTCTGAGGAAGTTCCCCTGATGCGGTTTGTGAGTTCGTTCTGTGAGTGTCCACTGTTGGCCAGACAAAAGCAATGGCGACACGGCGAGTTGGCATGCGCAAATGGTTTCTGCGAACCCCGGCGCCGATTTGCGTTTATGGTCCTTTTGGGCAAGGCGGAGATTGATCTCAGCCGTTTGAATGTCGGATTTTGGCTTTCGCCTATGTTCAAAAAAAAGGGGGGGGGGCTCCAAACACCAACCACCATCAAGGCGACCGCGGTGTGCAGCACGCCAACGGCCGTGGCTTAATTGCCAAGCGGGCGATCAATAACAATGGCCCTTGGCAAGTGGAAAAACAATGCGACAGAACAGCTGTCTAAAAGAACGCTACATGCCCCACGGCCGGCCTACCTTTTTGTTGGTTGGCCTTCGCCCTAACCTGCCTTGGTGTTGGCTGGCCGGGGCCATCGTTCACCTTGAACTCTCAGCCCACCTTGAAGATGGTTGGCTCAGAGTCCCAATCCCACCCACCTTTTTGTTGGTTGGTGGGTTGGGTTGGTGTTTGGGGCTCTGTGCTGTTCCTGGGAGATCTTCTCTACAGTGTCGCCCTAGCGGCAAGCTTCAGCTGGCAGTTCACAACGTCTGTCTTGTGCTCTATATCAGGCCCGGGGGGGGGGGGGGGCTACGGCGAGGCACGCCATGAGGGTTACGCACATCCCCCCCATTTTGTCGCCAGCTGGGGTTTTACGCCCTGTGAGGCATGATGTTTTTGCCACATGGCTGTGCATGGTGACTCAAATTCCTACCGAGATGGCTGAGATTCCTACCAAGATGACCTAAATTCCTATCAAGATGGCCCCATGATGGAGGTGTAAGAAGTTTCGTGGGCATGACCATCAAATGAGGAGACACTCATGTTTAAATTTTTGTGGTCGCCAACAATGACCCGCACAACCAAAAACATTCACTCCACAAAGGGGTAAATAACCCCCCCTCTTTGTTTGTTTTCAGAATTCTGCGCCAGACCTCATGGGGCCACATTTCGCAGGTTTGTGGCCCCCCCACCCCCTGCCCTCATCCACGATGACAGTCGCGGGGCAGGCGCGGCCAGAGCCTAATGCGGACACTGCAACCTGACCATATTGAGGCCCTCATCCATTATCTCTGAGGTTTCCTTCATGCCACCACTGTCACTCTCTCTATTTCTGTTCCTGACACACACACTGTCTGTACTGATTTCTGTTTGCTGCTCTGTCTGCTGACAACGTGTTTCTGAGGTTCAACCAGGTATGGCATAGAGAATGAAGATGCACCTGTGCCATGCTGAGGAATGCATTACCTCATTTGCATTTTGCCGTACTCTGTCTGTATTTCATTTTTTCAATCCATTTTCACCCCCATCAGCATCCATGTAACTACGTCTCGCACCCTCCCCCCCCCTGCCCTACATACATGCATACATGTCTGACCAACTGCAGTGAGACATGATGTTCTGTTTTCTGTTTCAGACACCGTGTGTGTCTTGAGGTTGAGGGTTTGGCATAGAGAATAAAGATGCATTTATTCCTGACTGTGGAGTGCATTACCTCTGGTTTGCATTTGTCTGCTTTTTAATTAGGTCACCTCCCCCCCCCTGCCTTACATACAATACACCTACAATACACCAAGGTGCCAACACCCCCCCTGCCCTGCATCTCCGTGTTTCAGGAATGTTGGGCACTCTTTCAACCTGCTTGACGATTGACGTGTACGGCCCCGTGTGTGACAACGCCGGAGGCATTGCCGAGATGTCAGAGTTCCCCGACGAGGTCCGTGACAAGACCGATGCTCTGGACGCGGCTGGAAACACCACCGCCGCCATCGGCAAGGGATTTGCCATCGGGTCCGCCGCCTTGGTGTCGCTCGCTCTGTTTGGGGGCTTCATTTCCCGTATCTCCAACCACGCCAACACAGGCGAGCTCAACGTTGAGGTGCGTTGCGTCGTGGCTTTGCGCTCCGATCCTCAGACCCGCACATAGGCAGCGGTGTATTGGAACGGCCGACAGCCCTAGGAGGAGCCCCCCCCCCCCCCCTTGGACCCCCCTCCTCCCCTTCCACTGTTGGAGGCAAAAAAAAAAATTCCGTGCCTTTGGTGCGAGAGGATTTAAGCATAACAAAAATTCCGGGTTAGGAAGGGACCATAGGGGGAGAGGGGGTCCGGCCAAACCCCCCTCAACCCCTCAAGCCCCCCCCCCCCCCCCCGTCATTACGTGCCAGAAAGCCTGAGCACGACAGGGGCAGCAAGAGCGCGGCCCGCGGGAGGGTGGTGGGTGCGAGCTGACCTGGATATGTGGGCGGCCAGCGCATACACGCAAACCGCCTGGAGTAGTACTGAACAGGTAAGCGCAACAGTACAGCAAAACACCTGTTGAAGCGTTAAGCTGAACGGTCTGATGGTGAAACATTGAGACGCCCTTGCACCCCCGGAGTTCAGATATGACACGTCTTCACGTGCTAGAGAGCAAGAGCAAGACAGGGGCAGCAAGAGCAAGACCCGCAGAGCAAGAGCAAGAGACTAACCGGCACTGTGGGAGGGTGGTGGGTGCGAGCTGACCTCAATGTACAGATGGCCAAGGCCAAAGCACAGTCAGCAGCCACTCGGAGTGGTTCAGAACTGGTCTGCGCTGCCGTGCAACGAGGAAAAACACTGAACTATGTGGTGATGACCATGCGCCTGTGACACGGGGGCGTATGCGAGCCCAGTATCCGTTGCCTCATGGCCCCCCAAGGGATGCATTAGCAGTGCGGGAAGGAAAGGAGATAGCAAGAGGGCAAGGAGGCAAAGTGGTGACAGGCCCATTGGCACTGCCACCGAACAAGGGAAAGGGTTCGTGGGACGGGCATGGGGTGGCGACATGCGGATGGGCGCCACTCCGGCGCAGCAGGCGCAGGACAGAGAAGCGCAGTGGACCTGCCGGGCGAGAAGTCCGATAGTTGCCGGACGACACGACGGACGTCCATTTGGGGAGTTCGGAGGCACACTGTGGGGCCTGGGGCTGCGCATGTGAAGACCAGGGCTGTCATGCAAGACCCAGAGTTTTTTCTTGTTGGGTGTTTGTGGGGTGAGGCCAGAGGCGTAGGTTCAGACTCTTTGTGCCAGGGGGTGCCATAAGGACGCTCACCCTTTTTTTTTTTTTCCTACTATGGCATCCACTCTCTGATGTTTGGTGGCTACCCACCAACCGCCATCGGCTACCGACCAACCGCCATCGGTTACCCACCAACCGCCATCGGTTACCCACCAACCGCCATCGGTTACCCACCAACCGCCATCGGTTACCCACCAACCGCCATCGGTTGTACACCAACCGCCATCGGTTACCCACCAACCGCCATCGGTTACCCACCGGCCGCCATGGTAGGGCGTATTGGACACTCCGAGTTTTTTTTTTTTTTTCATTACAGCACCCCCTGCTTTGTGGTCCATATCTATGCGCCATCTATGCGCCCACTATGTGGCGGTGGTGTGTGTTGCTGGCTGGGACGGCTACAGCCACTGCTTGGCGTCTTTGTACTGTGGATCGGTTGAGGAGTGGGGTCCATGTTTGCGGTGCCCGACATGTTGCATGTGCTTCAGGTTGTCATCAACGTGCTGCGCCCTGTGACGTTCGCTTTCCTCTTCATGGGGGCCATGCTTCCGTACTGGTTCACTGCCCTGTGCATGAAGTCTGTCGGGACTGCGGCTATGGCCATGGTGAAGGTGTGTCTGCGTGCGGGTGGGTGTGGGTGTCTGGCCTTTTTTTTGTGCCTCGCCTCACCGCACCCAGGGGGGGGGGGTAGGCGAGGCACATGCCTTTTTCAAAGTGGTGGGTGTCTCCCGCAGCCCAGATGGGCTGTTAGCGCAACAGGAGCGGGAGCCCATCAGGGGCAGACCAGCCGTGAGGGGGAAAAGGACATATGGTGGACGGCCCGGATAGCGCGTGGAGGAACAGGGCACCTGGGCCGCACAGAAACACAGCGAGGCAGGCTATGGATGGCCTGTGGACAGAGGTGTGTGGACAGCAAAAACAGTCAAACGACCCCCGCAACAACCAGCACACCCTCAATACGCCAATTATTGGGCGCCGCTGACGCGCAAACGGCACATCATGCCACATCCTGCACAGCCCCAACACACCAATTACTGGGCTCCGCGAACGCGGAAACGGCACCAGCACCGGCCGCAGCGGCCGACAGAACACAGCGACCCGACGCAACATGCGAAGGGACGAACGGGTGACTGTCCAGGGCCCTGTAAAGAAACAGCGACCCGACGGACTGTCACACAGGCGAGGCACCTGCCTTTTTCAAAGTGTTGGGTGCCTCCTTCTGGGGGCCAAAAGTGGGTGGGTGGTTTTGAGAAGTGCTATATCCCCGGCCCCAACCGGGCTGGAAAATCTTTCCCTTGTATTTTCTCTTGTGTTAGTCAGCCGGTGAGTGGGTGGTCGCATCTTGAGCTACCCCCCCCCCCCCCATGGGGTACGTCAAGTGCTGTGGGTGCCTGCCCTTCTCATTCTGCCCCCCCCCCCCCCCCCATTGCTAAAAAGAAAAAAGCCGTGTTGTGTGCGTGTGTGTGTGTGTGTGTGCTGGGGGGGGTGCCAATGTATCCACTGCCCTCGCGTCGTGCCGAGCTGTCGTTGACATCGGTGGTTTACTTGCTGGTTCCTGCGCAAGTGTTTGTGTGTGTGTTGGGGGCCGGGTGGGTGGAGCATGGCCTTGGTCTGCAGCTTGCCCACGCCCATGCGTGTGCTGCCAGCCCGGCAGCACTGTCTGGCCCTCCGCTTGTGGGCCTCAGTGCCGACGCCGCTGGATGTCTTATCACTCAAGCCACACAAAAGGCACCGAGTCGCTGACGCTCGTAATTTTCCTTTGACTGTCTGGTCGGCCTGGCAAGATTTGAGCACCCAGTGCCCTTTGTTGTACTGCCTGTTTGCCGCGCATTATGGGGCCACGTGCATTACCATTCGGCCACTGCCAATCCTGACACCTGTTGTTCTCCCGACTGCTTGAACCTGTGTCTGCTACTGACAAAAAACCCAAAGTGTGTGTTTCTGTCTGACTGACTGCTGGCCTGTCTAACTGACTGATTGGCTGACTGTCAACCTCTCTTCGAGGTGCACTGCCGAATTTACAATCGGGAAGATCTGGTCGGGCGACTTTTGGGCCCCCGACCCCCCCCCCCTTTTTTGCCATACTGAGGAGTGCATTACCTCAAGTTTGTATTTGCTGTACTGTCTGTCTGTCTGTTTTTCTTCTCCATTTCACACATATCCCAATCTACACTCTTTAAGTAGGTCTCACCCCCCCCCCCCTCCTCCCGTTAAGCACAGCCCTGCCCCCCCCACCCCACCCACACCCATTCAATCTGATTAGGTCTCCCCCCCCCCCACCCATAGAAAAACAGCCTCCCCTCCCCCCCACTCCTCCCGCTAAGCACAGCCCTGCCCCCCCCCCCCACCTCCTCCAATACATCCCAGCACCACATGCCCCCCTCCCCCCCCCTGGGGCCTGTTTGGGCCTCCCCCTTCTTCACAGCCCGTTGCCGCCTCCCGCAGGAAGTCAAGCACCAGTTCGAGACCATCCCCGGGCTGCTGCAGGGCACCCCGGGCCACGGGGAGCCCGACCACGCCCGCTGCATCAAGATCTCCACCGACGCCTCCCTGAGGGAGATGATCCTCCCGGGGCTGCTCGTCATGCTGAGCCCCATCCTCACCGGGTTCCTGTTCGGGGTGGAGGCCGTCTCAGGGCTGTTGGTGGGCTCCCTGGTGTCGGGCGTCCAGCTCGCCATCTCCCAGGTTCCTCCCCCTCGTCGCCTCGTAGAGGGGGGGGGGGGGAGGGTAGCAAGAAAAAAATTTCGCCGGGAAAATTTCGCCGTCAGGGCAGGTGGCGAACTTTTCCCCGGGCAAAGTTCTGGCGGACCAGATCTGGCTGCCGCACTCGATTTGGCGGCGCAGGTCGTGCCTGAGGGATTGGAGGAGCCAGCCCCCCCCCCCCCCCCCCCACCATTTGTCCGACACTGATTGCTGATGTCTGACTGACAGCTACCGACGGTGATTGTCTGACTAATGTAGTGAGACATGATGTTCTGTTTTCTGTTTCAGACACCGTGTGTGTCTGGAGGTTCAACCGGGTTTGGCGTAGAGAATGAAGATGCACTTAGGCCTTACGGTGGAGTGCATTGCCTCGGGTTTGCATTGGGCTGTTTTTTTAATTAGGTCCCCCCCACCCACCCTCCGCACTCCTCTGTGCATTCAACACTCCTCGGTGCTCACTCTCATGTTCCTTGACACACGTCTTATGTACTGTTTGCGCACTGTATCACATCTGCTGTTGTCTATCTGATAGCCCGAGTGTAAGGGATTGTCTGACTGGACGGACATGATACACCTGTCATTCCGTTTTTGACACCGAAAGTGTCCTGAGGGTCAACCCGGTTCGGCATAGAGAATCAAGATGCGCTTATGCCGTACGGTGGAGTGCGTTGCCTCGATCTGCCGTCTCGCTGCACTGCACGTCTGTTTTTCTACTTTTCAATCCTCTCAATTTAATGGGGTCCCACCCCCCGCCCCCCCTCAGCACCGCGGGGCACACGCACATACCAGACATGCCGCTAGGGTCCGGCAGGAAATCCGGGTCTCCGTAGGTGTCGGCCGCCCAGTCGCACGCGCCCCACTCACATCCAGAGCTCGGTAGGAATCTGTCGCGTCCCGTCCATAGCTCAGTGGGGCTCGGACCTGCTTGGGTTTGGCGGGCTTGGCACACGCGAGTGGCAATGGTCTGCCACATCCCCACCCCCTCTGTCGGTGCCCGTCAGGCTTCGTTTATAAGAATTAAGTTGCAATTGGGGGGGGGGGTCTGGGTGGGTGGGTCTAAAGGTCTGGACCCCCCCCCCCCTCTTATGATTCTGAGGGTTTCCTGGGTTGGGCTCCTGCCACACCTTCTTTCTTTGGTCACAGGAGCCTTGTCTGGCTGTTTGCTGGTGCCCCTTTCTGTTGTGTGATTGTGCAGGTGGCAGGTGTGCAGGTGGCAATTTTTCGCATGGCGGACTTTCTTTTGATAACATGTTAAACCTGTGGACCCTTTGTTGCACAACGCTGCCAGAGCTGCTTGGTAGCCCAGTTGTCCAGGAACGTAACTGCAATTCCAAAGATCCCTGGTTCAAACCCTGGTGTTGTGAAGGTTTTGGTGTGTCACCCTTTGGGGATGCCTAACCCCGGGAGAGCGCCTTGGCTTCAATTGGGTTTACAAAAACTGCTCCCCACAGAATTATAAGAGGGGGGGGGGTCTGGGTGGGTCAAAAGTTGGGTGGGTGGGTCCAAAGTTGGGTGGGTGGGTCTTGTCCAAAATACCCCCCCCCCCCTTCTTATAAACGAAGCCTGGTGCCCGTCTCCCCCCTCCCAACCCGTTGCTCCCCACCAGCACGCCGCGCACGCTGCCCGTGTCGCCTGCCGCGTGCGCCCCGCGTGCCGCCCGGCGCTGTCCCCCTGGCGCTTCAGGCCAACACCGGTGGAGCGTGGGACAACGCCAAGAAGTACGTGGAGAAGGGGTGCGTGTCCATCACCTTGGCCAACGGCGAGACCCAGGTCCAAGGCAAGGGGACCGACCTGCACAAGGCGGCGGTTGTTGGTATGGCGCTGCGGCTGTTTGCCTTCCCGACGCGGAATTCGTGTTGGATGTGCACGAGGGGCAGGGGGGGGGGGGGGGGGGTATTACAGTGATAGCCATAAGAGGGGGGGTCAAATTGGGGGGGGGGGGGGGCACCTGGGCCTCACGCACACGGAAACGCAGCGAGGCAGGTTGTGGACGGCCTGAGGACGGAGGTATGTGGCCAGCAAAAACAGTCACACTGACCCCCGCAACAACCAGCACTGCATGGTGGGAGAAAATGAAATCTACAAAGGGAAATGTTGATGTGGGCCATTTCTTGGTACACCATTTTTTGGGTCCCAGAACCCCCCCCCCCCCCAGGGAAGGCATTAGAAGGGAAAGGACCTCAGAGGTGGCCCTGGAGGAGGTTGCCGAAGCAGTTGGGTGGCGGTTACTGGCGGTTACAAATGCCATTGGAGCTGGCACTTGCCGTCAGGGGGACAGTGGCTCGGCATAGGCTGGGCGGCCTCGAGAGGGTGGGGGACGGAATGTCACGCAGGGGGGGCACCTCCCCCCCTTCCAATGCATCCCTGCCCCCTCCCCGCCTCCTCTTCTACTACATCCCTGGGAGGGGGGGGGGGGGTGTCAAAATGGTGCATCCCACACCGGGGTCGAAGAGGGGGTTTTGTGACCAAAGGCATGCCGTAGACCAAGTCAACCTGCCTGCAAGCCGGATGGTATACTTTTGCAAAGTAATCCCCCCCCCCTCTTGATACAGGCATACCTCAAAATGACCAGCACGTCGTCGTTCGGATCATGTTTGACCCATCTCCTGCCCCCCACCCCCACCCCCACCCCCCGCGCGCCACATGACTACATTGCATCCGGGCATGGAACCCCCAACCCCAAGTTCGACCTCCAACCGCCATCAGTTATCCAACCACTGCCGTTGGATACCCTCCAGCCGCTGTTGGTTGCCCTTCCAGTGCAAATAGAAATAGAAAGAGAAGGAGAAGAAGAATTTTCAGGCCGAATTAATGGGTAGAATGCGATGAAAAACTAAATCAACTGAATACAGGAAAAAAAAAAAGGGATAACTGATGGCGGTTGGAGGTCAACATTTTTTACAGGAAAAAAAAAGGGATAACTGATGGCGGTTGGAGGTCAACATTTTTTACAGGAAAAAAAAAGGGATAACTGATGGCGGTTGGAGGTCAACATTTTTTACAGGAAAAAAAAGGGATAACTGATGGCGGTTGGAGGTCAACATTTTTTACAGGAAAAAAAAAGGGATAACTGATGGCGGTTGGAGGTCAACATTTTTTACAGGAAAAAAAAGGGATAACTGATGGCGGTTGGAGGTCAACATTTTTTACAGGAAAAAAAAAGGGATAACTGATGGCGGTTGGAGGTCAACATTTTTTACAGGAAAAAAAAAAAGGGATAACTGATGGCGGTTGGAGGTCAACATTTTTTACAGGAAAAAAAAAGGGATAACTGATGGCGGTTGGAGGTCAACATTTTTTACAGGAAAAAAAAAGGGATAACTGATGGCGGTTGGAGGTCAATATTTTTTACAGGAAAAAAAAAAGGGATAACTGATGGCGGTTGGAGGTCAACATTTTTTATAGGAAAAAAAAAGGGATAACTGATGGCGGTTGGAGGTCAACATTTTTTACAGGAAAAAAAAGGGGATAACTGATGGCGGTTGGAGGTCAACATTTTTTACAGGAAAAAAAAAGGAAAATGTGTGTTCCAAAAAACACCCAATCATTGTTCCCAGGGGTTTGCCAATGGGCCAAAGGGTGGGTGGCTGGGTGGGTGCGAAGCAGTTTTCAGTGATGCTCCATGAAGAAGCGTCCAATTGCAGATGCTGAGCTGGCTACTGGATGTTTCGTGTCATGAAAAAGGGTCCGGCTGATTAATGACCTCAGTGCCAACACCTTGATTGAATCAGAGGAGCGGATTGCCTTGTGGCGCACTGTTGGGCCGCGGTGCTTCGCGTCCACCAAGTTCATTCCCATCGGTCACACCCAGACACAATGGGCAACAGAATGGTGGCGTTGGCACGTACGGGGGTGGGGGGGGATTTTCGTGGCACTTTATCTTCGCGTGGGAAATTTGGCGTTTCAAATTGACTGCGAAATTGAGCGTTCTCCGCGAATTCCTCGCACACCGGCTGTACACACTGTGGGCTCTGGCGGGGGGTCAGACTGTGACCCCAGGGGGACTTCGCAAAGTTTCCCACAGCGAAGTTTACCACCGCGAATTTGACTTGGCACGAACCCCCCCCCCCCCCCTGTACGCTGTCCGTTGGCACAACCGACCAAGGGAAAGGGAAGGGAAGGAGTGTGGTGAGGCCGATGGGCACTGCGGCCCACAGAGGGAAAGGCCAAGGGAAGGGAAAGGGGAGGGGAGAGGGAAGGTTAGGGCAAGGAGGAAGAGGAAGGTCAAAGGGTGGTGAGAAGCCGATGGGCACCACCGCCTATGGAGGGAAAGGGTCCAAGGGAAGGGCAGCGAATGGCGATCGGCCAGTAGGCGCCGCCAGCTGCAGACGAGATCATCACACCATGGCGTCATGCCAAACCCCCCCCCTGTACGCCATTCGCCGCGTTGCACACCTTCCGGTCCTGCGCAGGAGACACTGTTGGTGACCCTTTGAAGGACACGTCCGGACCCGCATTGAACATCTTGATGAAGCTGATGGCCATCATTTCGCTGGTGTTTGCCGACTTCTTCGCCAGCATCAACGATGGTCAAGGGCTGTTCAATGTCCCATCAGCGTTCCTTCGGAAAATTGCGAAGGCCTGAAGTGGATTTTGAGGCAGTTCATGGCCAACATGTCCCTGGTGTTCCCTGATTCACAGTATCAAGGGCTCATCTCCGCCTGCGGTCATGCGGCAAAGGAGGATCACTGAGGAAGAAGAGACTAGGGCTTTTTTTCCCCCTTGGAAATTTTGGGGTGTCGTCTCGGTACGAAACCGTTTCGATGTTATCTATTTCGTGGTCTGCATGCTGCATGTCCATGTGCGCAGGCGTTGCATCCAAAGTAGTCCCAACAGAACAGTCCCAATAGAAGGCGCAGTGATCCGCCAATGGCCCCTCCCACTCATACCAGGCTGCAGCGGAATGCGGTGCATTCCGATATCACAGAGTTATACACACATACAGGCGCGCTCGTGTGCTGTGGTTGCATTCGTGCACCACAGCCTGCTGCATCATGCTAGGCCGGACATGCACCATGCCGAGATGTGGGCATGCACGCCGCCATGCACATGCCAGGTGCCACGATGCATGTCCCTCTTGTTGGCGTACGCAACTACGCAGGCGAAACGATTGTAGGAATCCATGACACCAGGCGGGGCCGGGGGGTGGGGTGGGGTTGCATCAGATATCATGTTGGCAACGCGATTTGCAGTGGCTCTACAGGTATCATCTCGTTGTTGCTTCCTCAAGTTTTGACCAGTTTGATGATGATGGTGCCGATGCTGCCAAAAAGGAGTTTTTCCGTGGGACGCATTTCCGCAGAATAGTGTCACGAAAATCTCCGTGTGGCAGGTTGCAGCCGCAGCACACCTTATTCCTGGATGGAGGATGGATCAGGAGGGGAGGGGAGTTACATCACTTGCACAGAGTGCAGCCGGACTCAACTCTGCCATAAGAAAGTATGGTGTTTTCTTCCATGGTAGTCATGTTGCAAAACAACGTGACAGGCTTGTAATCCACAGTCTTGGAATCTGCGCGAGCATGATGCATTCCATCATGTAGGAGGCACAACCTCTTTCTCTGTGGCAGCAGGTTTTTTTGCTTGTTGTGTTGTGCAGCGATGGGAAAGATTTTGGGGAGCAAAGCAGCCCAGCCGCTGCACACTGTTTCAAATGGAAATAGTCCAAACAAGTTCCAATGAACCTTGTGAGGCAGCAGTAATCTGTGGCCAAGAAATGCGAGAAGGCAAAAAACTATGCGTTCCAAAATGAGTGGAACACAATTGCAACGCAATTTGTGGATTCTCAGAGGAAATGTCGTTTGGTAGGATCATTTGATGGTATTTTTTTGGTCAGTAAGTTGGTGAAGTTGTTGAAACCTCTCTTTTAAGGTGACCAAGGCACAAGACAATTGATTTTGCATCCATGTAAAACAGAAAGAACCAGAGTTGCCAGTAGATGGGCCATTTTTATTTTTATTCAGTTTCTTTTCCAATAGGAATACTTGATTTTGAAACTGTTGCTAATTAGTCTAAGCATATGTCTCCCTCCGTACCACATTTTCGGGAGGCAAGCAGGTGATCTTGCCATTTAGTTTGTTGACAGCCGAGCACCCAAGCTTTCATGGGCAACCAAAATCAGGCGGAGGTGAATTAATTCTTCAGGTGGTTTAATCACTGGTTGTTTTTCGTTGAGTGATTAGTGCGAAATTGTGTTTTTTTTAACTACTACCATGCTTAAAAATCATCAATGCATAATTATAAAGCCCATGTAGTGTCTTTTCAATTATCCATGTTGCATTGTGTGACTGGACTATGTAATGTATATTTGTTGGCCCATTTTATTTTCTTTAGTTGATATTTTTCTAGTTCGACACAAACTGCTTTTTTGGTTTCGCTGTTCAATTTAAGGCCCAGTTGACAAATTGCTCATTTCTCTGATGCGACTTTTTCATTTTTCCATTTCCCATGCTACATATGTTCTGATTGTAATGATACTAACATACGCAAAATGAAATTTATTAGCTGGGTTATTGATGATGGAAGATAACAACCATTTGTATTAACCATTCATTGCCTAGCAATGCCGTTTTCCACAAAACAAAGCAATAATAGCATTATCAATGTGCTAAGTATAACAGGCACAAAAAATTGGCAGCCATTTATTGCAATTTGCAAAAAGCTTAATGTTTAAGAAAACAAAAATTGCACTACGCAAGGTACAAGTGATGGTGCGTGAACCATTTTCATTCCAAGTGCAAAGAAATTTCCAAAATCTCCTGCGAGCATCAAGGTTAATGCCGAAAGGATAGCATTTTCAAAAATGTGAGCATAATATTGAGGGTATAATACAAATCAAATCTCGGTTTTTGGCACAAAATACTTTTGGGGGCGGGGGCAAAAAATGGAACTCCACTCATTTTGGTTGAAATGTTTATTTTTCGAAAACCTTTCTGCGAAAAACTGCCCAAGAAGTAACACTTTAACACACTAACATCGGCATCGCATATCCATGATGAGTCTCCAAAGCAACAACAATGAGACTGTTGGCATTCATTTCTTTTTTCCAACAATCTTAAAGGGAGAAGGTGACCTCTGTCATGCATGCTTCTTCATCTGTCACAATATTCCATCACGACTGTGCCGTACTGGGATCCAGCTCCAAAATTGGCTTCGTGCAAATTCCCAAACCACGGACAATCGTACTGCCTGAACTAGCGTTGGGCCTTTGTTCTTCTCGAATTGCCAGTTTAATGACTTTTTGTTGGCTTACTTCATACACACAGGAAACCTTTTTTAAAATTCCTAATCTTTTCCATCAAAAAAATACAAGTTTTCAAATTCTGAAAAAAATACCATGCATTAAACGACCCGCAGCACCGATGCTTTGCTATGCTCAAAAAGCAACCCATACTACCCATACCAAATCTGTACTATCATGCGAGCCTAGCAATTCTTAAAAGGCATGGCGACACTTCATGTATGACTCTTTTGTTGCAAAATTGCTTATTAAGAAACTACGTCAACAAAGCCTTTGCCAGATGCAAATATCAATCAATGAAGCCATCCGTGAACGTAAGCCTTGGCAAGAAGTGATGGTGGCTATTCAAAGTAAAAGAGTCGAAATCTACAACGTAGAGTTGCATATCAATGCCAATGCCAAAGGGCTAATGCACAATTGACAATACGGCAAGTCATTGCCATTGTTTTTGACAAACGTAGCCGTGCGATTTTAATAGATGCCTTGGATATTAATTCTTTCCTGAAACACACGCGGACTTGTCCACGCGGGGGTATAACAAAATTGAATGAATGAATTCAGTTTCAAGGCGAAATAAACCCAACCTTTGGATACAAAAATTACTCGTGGGATGTCCTTTAGAACAAGAGCCAAGGCACTTAGAGAAATCTTCCTGCACACTTGCTTTTGCATGTAAGAAGTAGAACCTAGTAGTTTTGAAAATAAACGGTTTTGGGCAACTTTTTGTTAAAAAAAAAGAAAAAGAACAACCAATTTTGCAAATTAATGGTTTTCAAAATTACTGGTGTTCCCCATTATTGGTTGCCTATTAGTCATGATTCTGTACTTTTTCACAAATGTGACCATGCAATACGTAGTACAAAAGTGGGTGCTACCCAAAAAGCTTGAGTGATGCAATGCACAAGCACATGTTAAGACAATATCCCCTTGCCGGTGGCACAAGACAAAGCACATGGTACCACTGAAGAGCAGCTTGACAACTTGTAATGAGTCCAATAAATTGGTTTGAATCAATTTTCAATATAACTTTGTCGTGCGGATTGTTTTGAAAACAACCTCCGATAATCGCCTGTCACTGGTTCCAAACTTTACACTCGGCAACTCGTTAATGGAACCCCAACATACTCCCACCTGCTGCTTTTCCTTGAGATACCAATGATGCATCGTTGTGTCCGCTCACCGTGATGAAACATCACTTGTATCGCATGCCCCAAACCATTGTAGTGTGTTTCTCAAAGTGTTGGACGCTTTAAGGCGGGTGGTCCCATAGACTAGACAGCCCCAAAAAAAATTTCCTCAAACCAGAATCTTTTTCATCTTGTGACCACCCACAGCACTCAAACCTTGCATTTAAAATGTCCTTGCCAACCCATGAGGGGCCCCGCTGGTGTGTGCCAATAAGCAACTCTCACTCTTTGAAGTACCTTGCTAAAAGCAACAGAATTTGGGTTAAAGAAAACACCACGTCAGAGTTTTCAATATTGAACGCAGACAACCAGACAACCTTGACATAGCCACGGGTGTGTTGCTATCAATTCTTCTTTGAATCCTACAAATTGATCAAACAATTACCTTACACTCCTTAAACCCCGGGGTCAAAACGAATAGAGCAAAACAAAATTGCTTTGTTTCATGACATGAACTTCAAATGTACATGGCAATTCCTTGTCTATCGCAAACATAAATGGCGAGTAGAGGGATCTTACCATAAATGAAAAACACAAATTGCTGAATATGTCACTGAACTGCACTTCACAAATGCTTATCTAAACTATTGCAGCATCCTCGAATCCACTACCAACAGATTTTCCATTGAACAATCCACCAATTTCAACACTGCTTGCCATCCCTTCATCCTCCCATGGGTGAGCAACCACTTTTAACAAATGACATGTGTACATTTAGAAATCTATTGTTTTGTATTAATCTTCACAAAAAACATCCAATACCAAATAGTGTCCATCTGGCCAGGAAAGGTAATACAGCAGCTGATTGATCAATGACAACGGACCCATCACATCATTTTACAGGATGCAAGAACGGCAGCCACAGACGAATTTCAGATTATCTACCTCAAAATTTCACAACACTCGCAGCGTCTTTTTAACACTGACTGCAATCTGCAAAAAGAAAAGCCAAACGAGACGTGAACCGGGCAGGGCAAGAACACCAAAAATGCAAAGCATGCGTCCCAGTACTACAATTGCTGTGCTGTATCCAAATCCAAAGAATGCCGATGCCACAAAATCTTCACTGCAAATGATGAGTTGTGAAAAGCAACCCTGTTCATCCTGATTTGGATGGCAATCACCTCCGAGTAAATTGCAAAGAATACCCCCCCCCCCATCCAACAAACATAATCAACGCTTCCTACCATTCCAATTGCCACAGTGACGCAGTTGGTTGTGATACCAAAGCCACCAACCCTAACACACCATAATAGGCTGCAGCCATGGACATAACCCTAAAATGCAAACCGGCACAGCAAATCACAGCCCAACTTTGACTCCACACTACATGATCAAACCTATCCCTTGACATAAAGCTTGATGATACTGTTGCTTTTTCTTTTTTGATAATGAAAACGAATTTTCTTCCAGGTATTAAACAGGGGTTGCTGAGAACTGTGGGGCAGACCCATGGTTCTTGAGCAGGGTTATATGGCGCAAAAGTGGAGGGACCATGAGAGAGTCCTGCAAAATGGCTAGTCCAATGGTCAACTTTGTTGATGCTTGCTTGTCGCTCCGAGTGCATAATTGTTTTAAGAAATTGCTGGTACTGATGCAACACCAGCTGTTGGTGCTGCTGTGAGAATGCCCATTGGACTCTTTCGGTTTGTTCCGCATTGCTTATTGGTTAGAACCTGATTTCTTGCAAGGCACAGATGTAAAAAAGTTCGGTCATGGATAGCATTGTCGTTGTTGTTCAGGCAATTGTGATGACCCAATCCATCATCAAATACGCCACAGGCTTGCGGATCGTGAGCACACCATCAATGAACTCAAACGTCAACTGTTTGCGCTCCTGCAAACAACAGCATGGGCATCCGGTAGCGCAGAGACTTTTCTTCAAATAAATATGCTGAAACTTGGTGGGCCACTGTCCGGTGTTGTGATGGACAACAGGGCTTACCTCAGTGCACTTGGACAAAACCATGAGGCTGCTTTAGGGGGCGTTTTCGCACAGCGCGCGCACAGCGCCAATTATTACGGTGATTATCCAGGTAACAACCCTGAAAACCACCCACCTGCAGAATCATGCACAATCAATTCAAAACTCAAAAATTCAAACATCTGATGCTCGCCATGGGTCCCAGGGACCTAATTTCTGCCCCCTATAGCCCCCCGTCCACTGCAGCAGCCATTCAATGACGTCCTTTCAATCTTCTGAACTTACCGAACTCCCGGTGGTGGAGAACAGCCAACTTTTGGCACAGCACGCGCACAGCGCACGGTACGCCCCCAAAACCATGAGGCTGCTTTAGGATGGCATGTCCTAGCTGGGTGGTGGTGCAGCTCAGGCAAGGGGGGTTGGACCAAATTTAGAGGATTGATTGGTGGAATGCGAGATGACAAACAAAGAATGATCAGCAACACAGCAGAAATGACAAGGTACTGTACTCCACAGGCAGGGCTTGGGAGGGTGTGACCCACGATTGTGCGAACACACAAACGGAGGCACGTGTTGGAACTTATTCCGACAGGGCTTGTGGACGTGGTCGTGCCTGGGACCCGGCAGTGCTTCCAGAATAGACCCGGACAAGTGAAGAGGCAGTGGAACCAAATTATCCGGTTTTGAGCCACCGTGTACCCAAAAAGGCCTTTTCATCGCCTGCTGCTGCTGCTGCTCAAATACGTTGCTCCCCTGGACACTGAAGTGGGTTGTAAAACCTCTGCTGTGAGACCCAGTTCAGTGAAATGCAACGAGACCTTTGCTTGCCGACTGGGGTGGGCATTTTGCGGCTGCCTCAGAACCAGATAACCCAGCCCCCCCCACCCACCCACCCACCCACAGCAGGAAACTTTTCCTGGGGAAAAAAATAAAATTGATCAAACGGGGCCCAAACTTGGACGTCGATTTTTGGTACACAAACTTTTTTTCGGCCTGTAACCCACCCACCCAACAGCGGCAGACCCCACCTCCCCTTCCCCCCTCCCCACTGGGACGAACCCCAAGCAATGGTCTGGACCCAACCCACTCGGCAGGAGGGGGGGGGGGGGCACCCCCCTCCAGGGCACCCAGCCTACGCCCAGCCACTGTCCCCCTATGGCAGGTGCCGGCTTCAATGGCATTTGTAACCGACAGTAACCGCCCCCAACCACTTTGGCAACCCAACGTGGCGGCCCGGCATGACGGAAGGACAGGAGCGCCGAGGTCAGGTATCTCACTTTGAGGGAGGGGGGGGGGGGGGTCCATTGGGTTGAGCTCAGCGAAGGCGTAGGTGGAACCTTCAGTAGACTTCCCCCATGTAACACCGCCCCCTCCCAAGAGCAACTGGATTGCAAAGGCACATGCGTTCAAAAAGGAGTGGGACGGTGTGATGATGCAAAGGTGGTGTGGGCAAACGCAACGCACTGTCAGAGCAAGGACCTGTGGCCGTGGTGCTTCTCAGGGCGCTGGCTGCGTGCATCCACTTTGGGGGGGGGGGTTATCCACCGTGACATTACTACCAGCCAACATCCGCCCACTGCTGCTGTTCCCACCTTCGCCATTTCACCCGCAACCTGCGCCAACCTGCAGTCAGCGGGGGGCGCTTTCGCACAGCGCCAATTATTACCGTGTTTATCCCCGGGAACCCCCCTGAAAACCACCCCCCTACAGAAGGATGCCTGATCCGTTCAAAACAGGACCCTGGGACCCGTGGCAAGCATCAGACTACAACAACAAATCCCTGGTGTACCAGCGGGGGGGGTGTAGGGTGCAGAGTTCAGGACCCTGGGACCTGTGGGTATCGGTGGTGGAAAACACCCGACTTGTCGCACAGCGCACGGTGCGCCCCCCAAAAGTCACAGACACCAACACCAGCTGTTGCTCTGACAAGGGCATTCCTCTCCCAGGGGGCTTCAAATGGTCCGGTGTGGGCCTGGGGCGGGGGCGCTATGTCCGGTACCATGAGAGGGAGTTGCACATGCCGTGTGCGTGCACCGCAGAGTATTTGGACCCCCCCCCCCCCTGGGGGAGGGCGCTAAAGCCCAGAACCAGGAGGCCTTGTCTCTTGCCCTAAGAGGGAGGACGGGCAGGACTGGATACGAGCCGAATGGAACAATGCACGGGGGCAGCGGACACATGTGGAGCTGAGAAGGCAAGGAAGGCCATGGGGCAGGCGCGGCTGGAGCCAAGTGGCGGGCCCGCCCCCTTCAGCGGTTCCCCCAGAACACACGAAGGTCCCACCGTGTGGGGGGGGGGGGGGGGGGGTGGCGCCCATACCTGACCCTGCCACTACCACTGCATTGTGACGAGAGGGAAATGGTTTCTTTGGTGCATTTGACGCCGTGAAGGTTGGGGGCAAGTGCCCCCCTCCCCCACCACCGGAGGGCGAACTGTGCAACGGGGGGGGGGGGGCTCAGAGCCACCGTGCCGCCCCCCAAGCCTCACCCTTAGTGTACACGGCGCGAGAGAAGGACCCGCGCCCGGTCGGGCTGATGTTTGGGGGGGGGGGGATCACAACGCAGTCCAAGGGGGCGTTTTGGCACAGGGCGCGCACAGCGCCGATTATTGCAGTGTTTATCCCCGGGAACCCCCCTGAAAACCACCCCCCTTCAGAACAATGCCTGATCCGTTCAAAACAGGACCCTGGGACCCGTGGCAAGCATCAGACTACAAGGAAAATCCCTGGTGTACCAGCGGGGGCTGTAGGGTGCAGAGTTCAGGACCCTGGGACCCGCAGCGACCGGTGGAAAACAGCCAACTTTTCGCACAGCGCAGGCACAGCACGGGAGCCCCCAGAGGCAAGCATCACTGTGACGAGCAGAAAGCACCCGGCAAGCTCCTGGCAATGCCCCGGGCCCATCCGGACCCAAAACCACACACCACCACCCTGCGCCACACTGCAGGCGGGGGGGGGGGGGAGACCTTGATGCTCTGGGCGTCAACGCCCTGCAATCCGCCGTAATTGAAAGAGTTGTCATCGCCGTGTTCCAGATAAATCTCATTGGGCTGTGCAGATGGGGTTGGCAGTGGGGGGCCGCGAGGGGTACGTGGGGATGGGTGGGTGCAGGGCTGCGGCCGACAAGAGATATCCCGGTGCTCTGGAGCTGGAGGAGGCAGTCTACACATGCACTAGGCTGGTGCTTAGTAAACCCTCCAGAAGGGGGAGGGGGAGGGCAGGCTAACATTAGACAAGAGGAGTTGGCGGGGGGGGTCCTGGGACCCAAAAATGGCCCAATCAGATTTTGCCTCATGTAAGTTTTGTCTTTTCCCTTGATGGTCATTTTGGTCTGGGGGGGGGGGGGTCTGGGTGGGGGCAGGGGGTGCCGTAATGAATAAAAAAAAATACTCGGAGTGTCCATTACGCCCTACGATGGCGGCCGGTGGGTAACCGATGGCGGTTGGTGTGTAACCGATGGCGGTTGGTGGGTGGCCGATGGCGATTGGTGTGTAACCGATGGCGGTTGGTGTGTAGCCGATGGCGGTTGGTGTGTAACCGATGGCGGTTGGTGGGTAACCGATGGCGGTTGGTGGGTAACCGATGGCGGTTGGTGGGTAACCGATGGCGGTTGGTGGTTAGCCACCAAACATCAGAGAGTGGATGCCGTAGTAAAAAAAAAAAAAGGGTGAGCATCCTTATGGCACCCCCTGGGTGGGGGGAGGGGGGGGGCTCCTCGTTTTCCTCACGAAATGAAATTCTATTGCCTTTGGAAAGGCACCTCAAAGAGAGGCAAGTGATACCGAGGCTGAAATTGCTCTGGAGAAGCGGAGACCCACTCCCATTGTCACCAAATGATCACCCAACAACAGCCCAGGGGTCCCAGGGGTTTGTCCGGGGCCACCCAGAAAGCGGGATTTTTCAGCCAACCCATGCCTGGAAACGGCTAAGTCCTGGCTGGGGCCCCTTTCTTCACGGAGTTCCACCGCAAAAAAAAAAACAGTGACCGTCTGCCATAACGGGTACCATGCGCACAGTAGTGGAGCTCTAACGGGCAGCCGTTGATGCTGAACCGTTGGCGGTTGGCGGTTGAGGTGGCTGTATTCGATTCACCGTCGTAGTACAAATGTGCGCCACGCCGGGATCTCCACGATACAGCCCAGGAACTTCAAGGAAGTGGATGGTTTGAGCAAATTGGGAAAGGAACGAATGTGCAATGTGGTTTGTAAAGGAAGACAAAAAGGGTGGTGTTTGTCAATAGGCTGCCTGCTGTTCTGCTTGTGGTCTCCAACTGACCTCCGCAGGGTCGTTTTGCAGGCCAAAATGTTTCTGCCTTACTCACCGACAATGTCCACTCAGTCTTTGTTGGGCACTCAGCAGCGTTCTGGTATGCCCCTCAGCCCAGCCACTTAACCGACGGGTGTTGGGCGGTAACCGCCGGCCGCCGGTTGCTTGGGGTGAGCGAGCACCACCCCGACCGCCAGTCAGGGGGGGGGGGGGGGCACTTTCTTTGGACAACCCCGCGCCCTCCCGCCATCCGGGCAGCAGCCGCCGCGTACCTTGCTCGTTAGCCCGTAGATGCGGATCCTCTCAAACCACGTGT
>OZ038403.1:17511393-17539827 GCA_964036045.1 Eutreptiella sp. 'Long Island Sound 2002'
TCCTCGGGAGCTTTCCCCATTTTCCCCCATTTTTCCTCGGGAGCTTTCCCCATTTTTCCCCATTTTTCCTCGGGAGCTTTCACCAATGCGCCCCCCCCACAGCCTTGTTTCCAACCTAAACCTTGATTTTTGGGCCTTTTCAGCCCCTAAATTTCCCATTTTTCCACCAAGCAATCTGAATTTCCCTCATTTACCCCCATTTACCCCCATTTTCCCTACCTTGGCCCAATTCCCGGATAGTGTTCCGCTAAACGTACCCAAACTGGGTACTTCTGAGCCCTGCGCCTGGACTTCGAGGCTCGCGGCCGTGCTTGCGCAAGGGGGGGGGGGGGCAGACATAGGGGGTGCGAATCCTGCGGCGCGCAATGTGGGTGCTTATCATGGAACGGGGGAAAGTGTATCCTTTTGTACCTGCGGCTCCCTCATGGCGAAGTGGACATACGCATTTGGGGCTCATTTGGGGCTCAGTCATGCATCGCGGTGTCTTCCTTACGACTTCCATTACCCAAAACGGAGGGAAATTGACGTGGTGCCAATCACCCGAAGAGGGTACGTTTGCCCGGCGCGCCCGGCACATGCCCGGCATCCAACTCAATGCCCCGGCCATCCATCACAATGCTTCACCCCCAAACATCACTCCCTCCTCCAGCCCAGCCTACCTGCGGGGGCCCACGTGTGGGCGGCATGGCTGCATCACCCCTGCCTTCTCGGGGGTCCCCAACACGGGGACAACCAACGGGGAAAAGGGGGGACAACTGGGGGGAAATAGGGGAAGCCTTCGCCCGGCGCGCTAACACACTCTCTAAAGCTAATCGCCCTTACCCTGCGGCGCCTGCAGCGCGCAGTAAGCGCTCCCATATGCAGCGATGCCTTCGAGCGGATGGGACCGCGAGTGAAGTGGGCAGAGCCTTGATCCAGCCTTTGGGGGGGGGGGGGGCTGGGGTGCAGGTCCCCACCCCCCGACTTGGCTCCTGTGGACCAGCAGCCTGGCCGGAGCAGATGGGGATATGCCCACCCCCTTTTGGGCGGGCCAGAGGGGCCCTAGATCGGGGTGCAAAGCGGCGTTCGTCCGGGACGTGCCGTGGTGTCACGGTGCCGCCTGCGGGAACAACCGCCACACAGCCGTTGGCGGTTCACCGCCGGCGGTTGGCGGTTGGCTGACGGCGGTTGGCGGTTCAATGCCGGCGGTTGGCAGCCAACTGAAGTCGGCGGTTAACTGAGTGCGGTTGGCGGTTAACTGACGGCGGTTGGCGGATCAACTCCGGCGGTGGCCCAGGACTTTCCTGCAGCGAACAAAACAGCCCCCCCCAGGCCCTGATGACTGAGACCTCCCCTGACATGACAGGGGGCGGAGGGGAGGGGGGGGGGCTGGGGGCGCAGCACCTGCCGCCGGCGAAGTGGAACGCCCGGTGCACGAAGGCCCCGTTCTGGAACTTGTGGGAGTGCGTGTCGTCGAGGTACAGAGAGCCGGCCGCTTGCCCCTGAGCGAGAGGAGCACCGGGCGGCACACCTCCCTCCCTCCCGTACCCCCCACCCCCTGCGCACCCGAAGAGGGGGCGCTGCTGGAGGCGGACCCCGCACTCAACGCTTGTTGGCTTTCCGGACCCCCCCCCCCACCCCGAAAAAGGCCAAGGGAAGGGAAAGGCCAAGGGAAGGGAAAGGGAAGGGGAGAGGGAAGGTTAGGGCAAGGAGGAAGAGGAAGGTCAAAGGGTGGTGAGAAGCCGATGGGCACCACCGCCTATGGAGGGAAAGGGTCCTAGGGAAGGGCAGCGAATGGCGATCGGCCAGTAGGCGCCGCCAGCTGCAGACGGGATCATCACACCATGGCGTCATGCCAAAACCCCCCCACCCCGAAGGATGTAGTAGAAGAGAGGAAGGTGGGGGGGGGTGTATTAGAAGAGAGGGCTCGTGAAGAATTTGCTTGCAGGTGGGGGGGGGGGGGGCTGGGAGCCCCTTTTCCAACCCGCCCCCCCCCCCTTGGAGGGGCTCCGAGGGCCGGCTCTCTTTTTTCCATAATTGTCATGCATATTGCAAATCATTGGTTTCTCAGATCACATAGCAAAACGGCCTTGCCACTTGTTGGACGTTGGAGCCCTTAGTGAATTGCCGCATACCCCTCGCCAAACGCAAAATGCAGCCCAGACTTCTGCACACCCGGTCACAACACTAGTGCCCATATGCCACGCAGGAGGAGAGCAGACCGCCGCACTTTGAAATCGTTGGAGGGAAGATTTCAGGCATTTGTATTTAGGAATAAGCTTGTTCCCCATGGAGCCCCTTTCCGCAAACCCCCCCCCAAAATTGTGGGGCCCGCCCCAAGTAAAATTTTTACCATCCGAAGGGGGGGGGTGTATTAGAAGAGAAGTGGGGGGGGGTCTGAAACCCAAAAGTTTGTGTTCCAAAAATGGCCACAATCAGTATTTCCTCTTGTCAAGTTTAATTTTTTCCCACTATGAAATCGGGGTCCAGTGGGGGGGGGGGGGGTCCTCCTACAGTCCTCAGCCGTTCTAATACATCCCTTGCCGCCCTTAAACTTAAAAAATACTTGTCCCCTAAAAAACCCCCTGCTCCAGTTCAGACCGGGTTGGCCCTCAGAAATCAAAGACAGGCAAAACACCCGAACAACCCGCGGCATGTGGAGGTGTATGTGTGTGTGTGTGTGTGTGTGTGTGCGTGCGGTGTTGGGGGGTCCCGGAGGACACCCCCCCACACGAGTCAAAATGATCTCCCTCGACGCACTGGTCATGTACCCCGGGGGAAAGCACCCGGCCTGTGAGTGGGGGGGGGGGGATGTTAGTATGACGCCACAGTGTGTCATGGTCTGCAGCTGGCGGCGCCTATTGCCCAATCACCACTTACTGCCTTTCCCTTGGACCCTCTCCCTCCATCGGCAGCGGTGCCCATCGGCCACTCACCGCCCCGTGTCCTCCCTCTCCCTCCTTGGCCTATCTTGCCCTCTCTACTGCCCTTTTCTTTTCATTGGGAAGTTGTGCCAACGGAGCCCCCGGACTGTCCCTGTTTCATTGCTCTGTGTCGGGTCCACACGGAGGGGGGGGGGGTTGGCACAAGGCCAAGGGGCCGGGGGGGGGGTTTTGGCATGACGCCATGGTGTGATGATCTCGTCTGCAGCTGGCGGCGCCTACTGGCCGATCGCCATTCGCTGCCCTTCCCTTGGACCCTTTCCCTCCATAGGCGGTGGTGCCCATCAGCTTCTCACCACCCTTTGACCTTCCTCTTCCTCCTTGCCCTAACCTTCCCTCTCCCCTCCCCTTTCCCTTCCCTTGGCCTTTCCCTCTGTAGGCCACCGTGCCCATCGGCCTCACCACACTCCTTCCCTTCCCTTTCCCTTGGTCGGTTGTGCCAACGGAGCCCCCGGACTTACCCTGTTTCACTTCTCTGCGTCGAGTCCACGCAGAGGAAGGCAAATGCCTTCGCCGTTGGCCAGGTGCGTCCAAGCGGCCATCCCAAGCCGGCGGTGAGGTACCTCTCCCCAACGGCGGCTGGTGGGCCCTGGGATGGCCACTTGCGGGGTCGTTTCCCCGACGGGGGCACATAACAACCTTTCTCCTCCAAGTTCCCGCGCTCAGTCCATCCTTTGGCGAGCGCAACACAAACCCCCTACCCTCTCCTTCATGCCTTTGCTGCGCGGACGGGGGTTGTGGGGGATGCGTGGGTGCACGGGGGAGTAGGATGTAGCGGGTGACGTGGGGTGGGCCTCTTACCGTCGCTGGCCGCCCACTTCGTTGCGCGACTCCCCGGACCACCTCAACATAGGAGCGAGTTGTTGTTGGGTTGACGGTGGTGTCCCGTGTTGGGTGGAGGTGCGTAGGGCCCCTTGCTGGCCCCCTTCTCCCGGCTTGGTCCGGGCGCTTGACGACGTGGTGCGTCCCTTTTCTGGTTGAGTTGCTACGCGAGGGAAGGAGTCTCTCCCCTGCTCGCTTCTCAGTGCCAGCACGCTGGGACTTACTGCCGTGGTCACTCCCTTGAGAGCGCGGCCCCCGGTGGGCTTGCGTTGCCACATCGGGCATCTCGCTGAGGCCCCATTGGACCCCCCGAGAAGAACTCGGTGCACGTGTAGAGTTCATTGTTTTGTTGTGGTTGGTGTTGGTCACCACCCTGGCTAAAAAAGTGCGGGGGTTGCCTTCCCCCTGCCTGTTGTTTGGCCTTGCCCCCTACTCCGCCGGCGAGAAAGCTCGCTGCGCGTTGTGGTAGCCGGGGCCTTGCCCCCTACTCCGCCGGCGAGAAAGCTCGCTGCGCGTTGTGGTAGCCGGGGCGCATCCAATGGAGACTGCGGCGCCGTCTCCATTGGGCATGGGTCCAGAGGCCCGTCCACGGCCGTACCTCAGACCACATCGTTGTGCCTTGTTGCTGTATCACTGGGGGCCGCGGCTCCCCAGTGTGAGTCTCGGTGGCTGGAGGATCTTCTCCTCCCCAGCAAAGCCATGTTGATGGTGTGAGACTCTCCTTTCCATCAGGCTTTTTGCTTTCATTGTTCTTCTTTCTCCTCCCGGCGCCGGGTTGCCCGTCCCTTGGGTTCCTGGGTCGCTTGGCGCCCGGTCTCAGTCCCTCTTGCTTCAAGGCCTAGGCCATGCCATGGTGCGTTCCGGGTCGCGCCTTTGTGCTCGGCACTGCGCTGATCAATTTGCACCCCGTCACCTTGACGCCGTCGGAACTGTGGGACCTTGCGCTTCCACGACCTCTTGTCACCCGCGGGTGGGGCTTGTCGGCTTCTCACTTGGCTTCCATCTTCTACTCCTTGTACAGCCGGATGCCTACTTGCTCGGCAATCACGTTTGCCCTGTGCAAGTTTTGCATCAACCTGGTTGTGTCCTCCACTGTGAAGTTGGTGCCCTCCCCGGCCGGGGGGGGGGGGGGCATAAAAAAGATCAGTCCATGCGTCGGTGGGTGCTTCTGGGTGTGCGCAGTGGTCTGAGTTTGCAGCAATGGTTTTACATTGTGTTCCCCAGGCCGCCGGAGTACCATATTTTCAATGGGGAGGGGGGGGGGGAGGGGGGCACGCGTCCCTCTCCTCACTAGTGCTCCTTCGTCCCTCTCCTCACCAGTGCTCCTTCTGCCCTGTGCCGTCCCTCCTATGCCGGCGCCGGCAATGCGTCACACACAGTCATCCCCAAGGCTGTGAAATTGGCAGGGTGCGCACCACCCCATCTGATGCGGGACAGTGTCACACAGAGTGTCTGGGGGGGGGGGGGGAGGGGGTGTACTCCACCACACGTGAGTTAGCAGGATAGGCCCCCCAATAGGCCCCCTAATATCCCCCCTAATGGTTCCGGGGGGGGGGTCTGGAATAGGGGCCCGGGTGACAGGGCCTGCGGTACGCTCTACATCCCCCGTGATCCACGCCTTCAACTGATGAGCGTCACGGGGGATTGGTTTGACTCACATGTGTTGCGGTGACCCCCCCCCCCCGCCTCGCCCCCTCTTACCCCATCGGGTGTGTTGCCCCCAGGATACGCACCTCAATGTGATCAGCGTCACAGAGGGAGGAGAAGATACACCCTCCCTCTCTTCTGATCATCCCTGGGTGGGGGCTATCCCACAAGAGCATGAGGGGGGGGGAGGGGGTTTGGAACCGAAAAGGTTGTGTACCAAGAATGGCCCAAATCAGTTTCCTTTTTCAAATTTTAAAATTTTTTCGGGCCATGAAATCTGGGCCCATGGGGGGGCAGGGCGCCTGTTGAGCGGGGGGGGGGGGGGGGGGGATTTGTGTACCACAAATGGCCTGACAAGATTTTCCTTTTTGTAAATTTTGCTCTTTCCCACAATGGCCATTTTGGTCTGGGGAAAGGGGGGAGGGGGTTTGGGGGAACCCCCCCCCCCTTTGTTTTTAATCAGTCTAAGGACGCCCTGAGGGGGGGGGGGGGGGTCCCAGGGGGGGGGAGGTTACCCCCCCCCCCCGCCCCTGTGATTGTCAGCCCTTCCAATACCCCCCCCCCCCGGGGAGCAGGGAGCAGGGGGGGGGGGGGCGCTAGGGGCCGCGGACCCCCAGAGCACGAGCGATGGCCCCCTGGACATGGTCGGCGGGCTGCTTCGGACGCTCCACGTGTGCCACAGCGCAGGGCCGCACGCAGCGGCTGGCGTCCATGGCCCTCTCCACAGAGCCCCCCCCCCCCCCCCGGCCCCCGGTCTGTGCTCTACTCAGCCCAGGGCTGTGCCCCGGCCTCACAACACACGAGGGCATGCCCCATTGGCTTTTGCAGTCCCAAAGTGGCACCCCCTCTCTGGGGGGGGGGGGGGGGAGATCCCGCGAGAGGAGGAGTACGGCGCACCGCAGCGGGCGGACCGGGGCTGCCGTTGTGTCGAAGAGTGCCCTGTGAGACAACCGCAGACAACCGTCAGTTGACTGTCGGCGGGTGGCGGTTGACTGTTGGTGGTTGGCGGTTGACTGTTGGTGGTTGGCGGTTGACTGTTGGTGGTTGGCGGTTGACTGTTGGTGGTTGGCGGTTGACTGTTGGTGGTTGGCGGTTGACTGTTGGTGGTTGGCGGTTGACTGTTGGTGGTTGGCGGTTGACTGTTGGTGGTTGGCGGTTGACTGTTGGTGGTTGGCGGTTGACTGTTGGTGGTCGGCGGTTGACTGTTGGTGGTCGGCGGTTGACTGTTGGTGGTTGGCGGTTGACTGTTGGTGGTTGGCGGTTGACTGTTGGTGGTTGGCGGTTGACTGTTGGTGGTTGGCGGTTGACTGTTGGTGGTTGGCGGTTGACTGTTGGTGGTTGGCGGTTGACTGTTGGTGGTTGGCGGTTGACTGTTGGTGGTTGGCGGTTGACTGTTGGTGGTTGGCGGTTGACTGTTGGTGGTTGGCGGTTGACTGTTGGTGGTTGGCGGTTGACTGTTGGTGGTTGGCGGTTGACTGTTGGTGGTTGGCGGTTGACTGTTGGTGGTTGGCGGTTGACTGTTGGTGGTTGGCGGTTGACTGTTGGTGGTTGGCGGTTGACTGTTGGTGGTTGGCGGTTGACTGTTGGTGGTTGGCGGTTGACTGTTGGTGGTTGGCGGTTGACTGTTGGTGGTTGGCGGTTGACTGTTGGTGGTTGGCGGTTGACTGTTGGTGGTTGGCGGTTGACTGTTGGTGGTTGGCGGTTGACTGTTGGTGGTTGGCGGTTGACTGTTGGTGGTTGGCGGTTGACTGTTGGTGGTTGGCGGTTGACTGTTGGTGGTTGGCGGTTGACTGTTGGTGGTTGGCGGTTGACTGTTGGTGGTTGGCGGTTGACTGTTGGTGGTCGGCGGTTGACTGTTGGTGGTTGGCGGTTGACTGTTGGTGGTTGGCGGTTGACTGTTGGTGGTTGGCGGTTGACTGTTGGTGGTTGGCGGTTGACTGTTGGTGGTTGGCGGTTGACTGTTGGTGGTTGGCGGTTGACTGTTGGTGGTTGGCGGTTGACTGTTGGTGGTTGGCGGTTGACTGTTGGTGGTTGGCGGTTGACTGTTGGTGGTTGGCGGTTGACTGTTGGTGGTTGGCGGTTGACTGTTGGTGGTTGGGGTCGGGTTTGCGTGGGGGAGGGGTCGTTCGAGCCCCTTCTCCAGACCCCCTCCCTTGAGGGCTCAAACGTCAGGCAGCCCGGAAGGGTCCGGGAGGGGCTCGGAACAGGGGTCCGGGGGTACCCCCACGTACATCACCGCAAAACGGTCCCCACGACGCGCCGTGCCTTTTGAGGAATGTCTCGTGGGGAAAAGGGTTTGCAGACCATTTTCTGTCTGGGCCGCTTTGCGGCCCATTTTCCGCGCCAATGGACTCCCTTTGTACAAAGGCTCTGACGTGTGAGCCCCTTTTCCAGCCCCCCTACCCCCCCCCCCCTCCTTCTGGGGGCTCAAACGATCCCCCCCCCCCCCCGTACGCAAATCCTTCCCCCCCCCCCCCCCTCCCTTGGCCGTGGACTGTCAGCGGCGGTGCCGGGCTTTCCTAACACAAAAAAAAACCCGTCCTCAAAGAGACCCCTACCTCACCCACAACACACGCGCAGGGGGGGGGGGGGGCATCAGAACCGCCACACAACCGCCCGGTCGTCTGGGGAACGCCGGCGGTGACGCGGTGCGGGCGCGCGCGGCAGCGAACGTACTTTGGAGTCCAACGCGATCTGGAGCGTGAAGGGGTCGTTGCGCATGGCGGTGGTGCTGCGCCGCGCGCGCTCCCGCAGGGGGACGATGGTGCCCGGGCGCTGGAAGACCGGGATCTTGTTGTCGTCGCACACGATCACATGCGATTGCGGGGCGGCGTACGGCGTGCCATCGTTGAAGTCGTACCACTTCTGGGCAGAGGCAGGGGCAGGGGCAGAGGCAGAGATGGAGGCAGAGACGGCCCAACGAGTCCGAGCCCCTGCGGCTTACCGTGCCAACATGAATGGTTTGCAGAATACTATTATTTGTGATGCGTGTTTTGAGTTTTATTGATGCCAAATTTTGTGACGGCACACAAAACAGGGGGAAAATATTTTGTTCTGCGATTTTGTTTTTGCTGTAGACATCCGTCTTGCAGACCCATTTCTCCACAACCTAGCCACCTTTCCCTCAGGTGCCTTTCATGACTTTTGCCGGCCGAACTGGCCGACTGGGAAAATGGAAACTTTCTGACTGGCCGACAACGGCCGATTTTGCGGCCAGCGCCGAGGCTTTGGATGCGCGGCGGCGCCTTGCGGGACGGCTTGAACTATGTGCGTCGCAGCTTCGCCGCGTGGAGACCTGTGGTACTGTTGAGGATGCCCAAGTGATTCCGGGGGGTAGCGACCATCGCTGAATTACGGCCCAGAATGGCTGTGGGCAAGCAGCACCCCCTCCCGAAACCCCTGTTTTTTTTCCACAGACTTGGGATTTCGTGGTTGTGGTGGATGTAGAGCAACAGTCCAGGCATGTATGACGAACTTTGATGTGTTGATGCAGTCCCCACGCATTTTGAGGTCCCAGAACCCAAGCCTATGCTGAAGCCTTGGGCGGGACCCAAGACCAAGGTGGCAGCCAACCCTGGCCCCAAAGGGCAGCACAGACAGGACTTCAGGATGGTGTATCACAGGAAGAAGGGTTTCATGTTGGAACCGGTTGACCATTAGATCATTCCATGCTCCTTTTGGTGTTCATGTGTTTCACTGTGAGAAAGGAAAGGGCATACATCTCCAGGCATGGAACCGTGGAACTGAAAAATCTCCGGGAAGTACTGTCCAACTTTGTCTCTAAAGGTAATGACAAAGGGGGGGGGGGGGTAGAACCTGCAGCAGGGATGGACAAGGTACCGTGGAACAGAAAAACCTCTGGGAAGTACTGTCAATTTTTTCCCTGATGGTAAGGACTAAGGGGGAGGGTAGAACCTGCAGCAAGGGCACAGGCACAGGCAAAGGCACGAGCGCAAGTACAAGTACAGGCACAGGCAGAGGCACAGGCAGAGGTAGAGGCAGAGGCAAAGGCAGAGGTAGAGGCACAGGCAGAGGCACAGGCAGAGGCAGAGATAGAGGTAGAAGCAGAGGTAGAGGCAGAGGCAGAGATAGAGGTAGAAGCAGAGGTAGAGGCAGAGGCAGAGGCAGAGGCAGAGGCAGAGGCACAGGCAGAGGTCAAGGTAGAGGCAGAGGCAGAGGTAGAGGCAGAGACACAGGCAGAGGTAGAGGCAGAGGCAGAGGCTTTGGCTTTTTGTCTCCATGTCTCGGTGTGGGCGTCCGTCCCCCCTCCTGATCGTGCTTTTTTTTTGTTTGTTTGTTTTTGTGTTCCTTTGCTCACACACACACATATACTTACACGGAAGAGGCAGAGGAAGAGGCAGAGGCAAAGGCAGAGGCAGAGGTAGAGGCAAAGGCAGAGGCAAAGGCAGAGATAGAGGCAGAGGTAGGGGCAGAGGCAGAGGCAGAGGCAGCTTTCCGGAGTCACACATCACGCCCAGACACGTAGCAGAGCGTACCACAGCCCCGCATAGCACGGCCCTGGGCGTAGCCCCCCCAAGAGGCGACCCCCCCCTGCACACCTCCCCGGGCTCGCCTGGCAAGTACACTTCGATGTTCCCGTGGTTGTCGGACCGTGGGGAGGCGATGGGCCGGACCAGCACCGCATTGCCCAGCATGAACTGGTCCTGCAGCGTGAACAGCTTCTCGTCCGCGGGCCAGTGGAAGAACAACGGGCTGTTGAAGGCGTGGGCAGAGTTTTTCTTGAGGCGGGGGGGCGCATTGCTGGGGGACGCCCGCTGGACTGAACGGGGGACTGCGGGGCCGGGGGGGGGGGGGACTACCCTGGGTCACACTGCCCGTATCAGACGTGGTGGTGAGCACCCACCGCACTTCATGGGCCGTGGGGATGGGTGAGGAGCATGAAGCCTCCACCCGCGCCGGGGGATGTGGGGCACACACCAGGCGTGGCGGCAGGTGCAGCTGGAGCCCGTTTCTTTGGAGCGGGGATGTATTAGAAAGGGGAGGGGGGCGTCTGGGACGACAAAGTTTGTACCAAAAATGGCCCAAATCAACATTTGTAAATTACCTTTTGGAAATTCTATTGCCTTTGGCAGTGCACCTCGAAGAGAGGTTGACAGTCAGCCAATCAGTCCCTTAGCCAGGCCAGCAGTCAGTCAGACAGAAACACACAGTTTGGGTTTTTTGTCCCTGGCAGACGCGGCCCCAAGCAGTGGGGAGGTTGTCCAGGGCGTGGCAAGCAGTGGCCGAACGGTAATGCAGCTGACTTGAGACCCTGTGGTCGGCGGTTCGAACCCGGGCGGGCCGGCGTCCTCCTATGGTTTGTCAGGCGTTCCAATACGCCCCCGCTGTGGAGCATCCCGCATTGGACTGTCTGGATGTGTGGGTGTGGACGGTCGTTTTGTTCTCTTTTGGTTGTTGGTCAGAGGAGGTTGGCCTGGAGCAGCTGGTGCAGCTTTGGCGGTGAGTGCCCCGAAGCGCGGTGGTGTCTTGATGGGCCCGGCATTATCTTCTGCATCGCCATCGGAACTGTCCATCTCACCCCCACTTATCTCTTCCAACCCCAAATCACGCCAAAATATCCCGCACCTCCCCATCCGCAAGCACATCCAAGAGTGTTTTTTGTTGTGATCCGGTGCAGCCGTTGCAACTCATATGAAAGAACTTCGACGCACCGAAGGGCAGGGCATGGAATAAGGCTGGGCGGCTGCAGGGTTGTTCCTCACCTCTGGGGGGGGGGGGTACTACAGATTTCTGGCAAACCCACAGACCCACAAATATCCCACCCCCAAGGGGGGGGGGGGGGGGGCTGTTGGACACCCACCCAACGACCACAGGCAGAATGCCGTGACCAGCGCCTTTGGCGCTGACCCAAAGTCCCCCACAAGGGCCTACCCTACGGGCGGGGGGGGGGGGGGGCGGTTGGACACCCACCCCCCCAGAAATTGTGACACCCCCCCCCTCTGCTCAGAATGAGCAGTGGCGAGAGGCCAACAGGCACCGCCAAAGGCAAACAATCTGATACCGAGGCCTTGTGACCCCCCCCCCCCCCGTGGGGTAGGACACACACTAAGAAAAACCCTGGACGGCTGGTGGCGGTTGTGGCACTTTGGCTGATGAGGGTGCGCACTTAGCCATCCTCATGTCAGAAAATGAATATGAGCCCCCCCCCCCCGAGTTCTCCTTGGGGGGGGGGGGGGCAACCAAAAGTCCAAAGGCTTGTGTCCCAAAAACAGCCAAATCAACATTTCCTTTTGTAAAATTTCATTTTTTCCCACTATGAAATCCGGGTCCGAGGGGAGGGGGGGTGTTCCCCCCCCCCCCCAGAGATGCTGAGTTGTCAAGCAACCCCCCCCCCCCCTCAACAGGGGGGAATCAGGCAGTCGAGGGTCCGCCCAGAGGCACCCCAGCCCAGGGGACGGTGGGGGGGGGGGATTCCACAAAGGCTCATTGGGTGCCATGCAGCACCCCCGGAGCCCCCCGTCCGGTGCCCCCCATCCAGTCAGGAGCCGGGGGGATGAGGAGCGGGTGGCCTCCGCGTCAGGTCTGCCTGCGGAGATGCAGATGCGGTGAGGGGGCGCCAGCACCGGCCATGGGGGCCTTGGGCGATCGGCCGCAGCCGGCGGAGCGACGATTTTGCAGCCCCTTCGGCCCATGTCTCTCTGCCCATGATCTACCGCTGTCTGCGGCGTTCGGGGGGGGGGCACAAGGCCTTGGTGGTTGGCTCTGTTAGCCTGTGGCGGTGCCTATTGGCCTCTCGCCCTTGAACCTTCTGCCATGACAAGCAGACATCCGCACTAGTGTGGGCATCCGCACTGCCGCGGGCATCCCCCCGCCTGGGGGGGGGGGGGGGGATCCAGAATGCAACTTCTGCCCATGGCGTCCTCCCCTGACGGCCTGATCAGTGCCCGGGATGCGGTCATCACGAAGACCCCAGGCTGGGGGAGGGGGGCCGCAATTGGTCAGGTGTGGAACCGCCACTTTCGCTCCCGCCGCGCCTGCCCCACGGCCTTCCTGTGTAATCAGTTCTCAAGTTCGGGCTTGTGGCCAGTGGCCTGCCTGCATTGTCCCAGTGTTCCAGTCCCTGCCTCCTGGCTGGGGTCAGGGCTGTGGGATCAGGGCTTTGGGTTCAGGGCTTTATCGCCTGGGGTCACTCCGCCGCTTGAGTCCGGGGGTTCGGGTCGTGGCGTGCATTCGCTGTTCCATGTTTGGGTGACTGCGCTGGGGGAGGGCGGGGGGGGGAGGGGGCATTCTTTAGTGGGGGACCTCAAAAAGGATGTGGGAAAGAAAAAGCGGGCTGGCACGCCCTGACAGACCTGCCCTCCGACCAGGCCATCGCGGAAGAGGGGGGGTTGGGGCCCTGGCCAGCCCAGCCGACCCCCCACATCAGAAAAACTGTCCCAAGGCAACACATGAACTTTATCAAAGGGGCCGGAAATTTGGAGGCCCATTTTAGGGGCACAAACTGTTATCTGGCCTCTGACCCCCTTGCCCCCCCCCCCCCCCCTCCTCCTTAAGCAACAGCCTACTTCGGACCCCAGTGACCCCCCCAAACCCCAACCCAAGAGCACACCGCCCCTTCCCTGCGCCATGGAGCCCACCGCCTCCCACTGCCGCCCCATACCAAACCCAGAAGCCCCCCCCCCCCCCCCCCCGTGTGTGACATTCCGTCGGGTCGTTGTTTCTTTACGGGGCCCTGGACAGTCACCCGTTCTTCCCTTCGCATGTTGCGTCGGTGCGTCGGGTCGCTGCGTTCTGTCGGCCGCTGCGGCCGGTGCTCCTGCTGGTGTCGTTTCCGCGTTCGCGGAGCCCAGTCGTTGGTGTGCCGGGGCTGTGCTGGATGTGGCGGGATGTGCCGTTTGCGCCCCCCCCCCCCCCCCCGCAATGCCCCCTCGACCCCGTCCACACCTGATCACCGAGAGCCCCTCCTGCGAAGACTTGTAGAAGGTGGTGTAGATGTACGGCAGCACACGGTACCGCGACCGAATGGCGTTGCGGATCAGGCGCGTGTTCTCCTCCCCAAAGAGCCAGGGCTCCCGCCGCTTGGTCTCTGGGCAAACGGGACCATGACGGGGAACGTGGAACGGGGCTCTGGAGCCGGCCCCCGCCGGACCATCTTTACCGGCCAGCAGACAGAACAAACTTCGGCATCCCTTGCGCTGAGCGTGGCGGTTGTCAGGTAACCGCCAGCCGAAGGAGGCTAACTGGCGGTTGGAGGGTGACCGACGGCGGTTGGAAAATACGACGTTCAGAGGGGCAAAGGGGGGCACTCTTTACAGGGGGCAGTCTCAAAATGAAAAAAAAGGAAGAAAAAGCAACCGGGTCCCGAAAGGCCAACCTGCGACTGCCGCACCCGAAACTCAGTAGGACCCAGCCGCACCCCGTGTCCAACTCAGTAAGACCCGCACCCGTGTCCGACTCAGTAAGACCCGCACCCCGTGTCCGACTCAGTAAGACCCAGCTGCACCCCGTGTCAAACTCAGTAGGACCCAGCTGCACCCCGTGTCCGGCTCAGTAAGACCCGCACCCCGTGTCCGACTCAGTAAGACCCGCACCCCGTGTCCGACTCAGTAAGACCCAGCTGCACCCCGTGTCAAACTCAGTAGGACCCAGCTGCACCCCGTGTCCGGCTCAGTAAGACCCGCACCCGTGTCCGACTCAGTAAGACCCGCACCCCGTGTCCGACTCAGTAAGACCCAGCTGCACCCCGTGTCAAACTCAGTAGGACCCAGCTGCACCCCGTGTCCGGCTCAGTAGGACCCAGCTGCACCCCGTGTCTGACTCAGTAGGGCCCAGCTGCACCACCAACGACCTGCACTTCCGAGAAACTCAGAAAGGGCCGATTCCTACGGAGTCATGCACCAGACGCAAGCGCTTCCTAGTAAGCTCTGGGTGAGAAAGGGGGGCTAGTACTACCGAGTCAAGGCTCCAAAGGTGCCTGAATCCAAAGTCCCTGAGTCCCTGAAGACGCCTTTGGAAAAAGGGGAAAGATGGGGGAAAATGGGGGGGGGGGGATGGGGGAAAATGGGGGGGGGGGGATGGGTGGCAATGGCGGGGAAATGGGGATTCATCATAAGATCACAATAGAAATGGTACGAACAACCTCTGCAAGCAGCAGAAAAATGGCGAAAACCGGGGGGTGGGAGACAAACCGGGAGAGAAAATGCAACGAGACACCCATGTCCCCCAATCCCATCTTCCCCATTCTTCCAGAAGCCGCAGACCTTCCCACCCGTTCTCTTTACAAAACCAAGTACCCGGCATCCGGATGGAAAAATGGGGCAAAGCGGACGTATCCCAAGGGTGTCCGAACATTCCGGTACCTACGAGGCTTGCCAACTGGATCACGTGGCGCTGGTCCTCAGGCAAAACTTGGCTGCCCCGCGGGACGCCGGCGCCATGGCTGCACGCGACGAAGAGCGCCCAGGTACTGTGGGGATGGAAAGCCTGTGAAGCCGCCTTGGCGGGCCCATCCCCCTCCTGGGGCTGCACCTTGCTGGTACAGGCCCGGGCACCACCGTACCGCCCCTCCTTTGGGGGAGTACTCGCACCGCGCGCCGCGTGTGCGGCGAGCACACCCGGAACCAGGGGTGTCCTTAACGGAGAAAAAAAAAATGTTCCGGTACCAGTTTTCCCAAAAAAGCCCGCGGGCACTCCATGTGCTCAACCATGGTTGGTGGCAGTTGGCGGTTGGCGGTTGGCGGCGGTTGGCGGCTGGCAGTTGGTGGTTGGAGGCGGTTGGCAGTGGTTGGCAGTTGGCGGTTGGTCGCCGCTGGCGGTTGGCGGCTGGAGGTTGGTGGCGGTTGGTGGTTGGCGGTTGGTGGCGGTTGGCAGTTGATGGGAGTTGGCGGTTGGTGGTCCCTTGGGGCAGTGCTTAAGGGCGGTGCTTAGCAAAAAAAAAAAAATCTCGTCCCTTAAGGACCCCCCTGGCCCGGAACGTCCCGATTGCAACCCCCTCCCAAGACGGCCCCCGAGGAGAGCAAACGCTTGGGCCATCACAGGGGCAGAACGTTCCCTTGTTCCCGGGCGGGGCAGTTCAGAGGTGGATGGAGGTTGCAGAGGGAGGCACAGTCATCGTCACGAAAATCCAGAGAGCAAAGCACTGCACTGTCCCGCCCAAAGCAGCCCATTCGCCCGTCACCACGCAACACAACCCCGGCTGGTTCGGGGCCAAGTAGCCGCACGGCACGCAGGGCACGTCAGGGTGGGGAGGGGGTGGGATGGGGTGCTTGGGAGCCCCCTTTCCCAACCCCCCCCCCCCCCCCCCCGGAGGGGGCTCCGAGGGCCAGCTCTCTTTCTTCCACATGTTTGACGCATATTTCCAATGATTGGCTCCTCATATCACGCAGCGAAACGGCCTTGCCACTTGTTGGGGCCCGTAGTGAATGGCCGCATGCCCCTCGCCACACTTGAAATGCGGGCCCAGACGTCCGCACACCCGGTCACAACGCCAGTGCCCCTATGCCACGAAGGAGGAGAGCAGACCGCAGCACTTTGAAACCGTTGGAGGGAAGACTTCAATCATTTGTATTGAGGAAATAAGCTGGTTGCCCTTGGAGCCCCTTTCCGCATCCCCCCCCCCGAAAATGTGCGCCCCCCCCCCCGCCCCCAAGTAAATTTTCACCAGCCCAGGTGCCCCCCCCCCCCTTTCACATATGCACAGCATGCATCGAGGCCTCGGGCAGGCGGTACACACCCAAATGTGCATGGCCCCGGAAGAAGGGCGTGTACGCCGCGGCCTGATACCATCGGACCAGCAACTCCTCCGGCGGATTGTCGAAGAACCCTCCGACGTCGGCTGAGAGACAGACGGACGTGGAGAGCCATGTGCGATGCAGGACGCACACGGCGGCGGAAAGGGACGGGGGGATGGGGGGATGGGGGGGGGGGGGGTGCGCTACCCCCTGCCGTCTTGGTGGACTTCAAGGGTGACAGGGGAAGGGGGGGGGATGGCTGGGCATTCAGATGATCGCAGGGCAGGGAATTGCTTGAAGGGGCGGGGGGGGGGGGGTGCCCTGCTGTCCCCCAACACTCCGTCCCTGACTCTACCCCAGAGGCATTCCCATCCCCCAACACCGGCCCCCAACCGCATCCCCAACCGCCAGAAACCCCCCAACCGCTTTCACATCCCCTGCGACCGCTCTGCAACCGCTCTGGCATTGCCCCGATGGCCCCCCTCCGCTTCAAGCAAAGCCCTGGGGGGGGGGGGGGGGGGGGCGCAAGACGCGAACCCACTTTCACATCATTGTCGTTTCTGCCCCCCCCCCCCCCCCCTTCCCCCCTCGAGAATTACCCCCGTGTCCAAGCCGTACCCAGGCCCCACATCACTGCGGTGCACCGCCCGCTGCGTCTTAGACAGGGCGTGTCTTGCGCGCGGCACTCAAACACCGTATCATCATCGATTTCGGATTTCGGGCGGGGGATCGTTCCGTGAGAAAAACTTCGTCTCCAAAGAAGGCGGCGAAATCCTCCACAGCCGAAGCGAAGCCACGTTGGCAGTGCAGGATACGCCGTCCGCGTCCTGCACTGATGCACCGGATGTGTACTGCAAAGTGGGGGTGGCCCCAGGTTGTTGTGAGCATCGGAATGGTTTGGGAGAGCGGAACTCCTTTGATGGCGTGAACCATCATGTTGTCAGTGGCTGTCTCATTGGCGGCGAGATTTCCCCGTCGAAATGATCCCCGTACCCCCCCTCCCCCCAAGAGTTTTGCTGATGGGGTGGGGGGGGGGGGGGGTCTGGAACCCAAAACTTTGTGTACCAAAAATGGCCCAAATCAAGATTTCCTGTTGTAAATTCCATTGTTTCCCACTATGAAATCTGGGCCCAGGGGGGGGGGGTGTTAGTCCCCCAACCCCCCCCCTCCCCCCAGGAGATGCTGAGTTGCTCAGCAAGCCCCCCCGCCCGCCCTATAGTGGCTGCCCAATGGTGCATTGCACATGCCTTTATGTCAGGAGCCTGTTCGATGGTCGATTGAGCAGAACCATGCCCAGGGCAGAGGAGAGAGGGCGCAGGATGGGGGCGGCGGGGGGGGGGGGCACAACAAACAGCCTAACAAAGACCCGTTGCCTGTTGGCCGAGACATTGTCATGTTGGCATCAGGAGCAGGGACCCCACCTCACGCATTTCTTTGGACCTGCCCCTTGTTCCCGTCTTGAGGGGGGGAATTCTCCGCGCGTGGGTAAGTGGGGGGGTTGTCCACCCATCGGGTTGGGGGTGAACAACTGCCCCCACCCGTCAGCACACAGCCTTCATCGCCTCCTCAGTTCATTGCTTGCTCGACTGTCCAGCTTGTTGTCCATGGGCTCATTGTGCTTCTCTTGATGCTCCATCACTTGGTTTTTTTTTGGGGGGGGGGGCGCTGTGGGGAGGGGGGGGTAAAGACTGTCAGCTTAGCTGACGTCCGTGCTGCAGTCTGTTTCCCACTCCTCACACACTCGCCCCAACTGTGCTCTCTCTCTCTCTCTCTCTCTCTCTGGTTCTCTCACTCACGTCCGTGGAAAATCCGTCACTGAAAGACTCCATTGAGGATCCCTGACTGGACGTATCCGACACCCTGGACCCCAGGGCTGTCCTTAACGCAAAAAAAAAAAAAAATCCCGTCCAGAACCAGGTAATTTCAAAAGAGCCCGCGGGCACTCCATGTGCTCAACCATGGTTGTGGCAGTTGACGGTTGGCGGTTGGCGGCAGTTGGCGGTTGGCAGTTGGCAACTGGCGGTTGGTGGCGGTTGGTGGTGGTTGGCGGCGGTTGGTGGCTGGCGGTTGGTGGTTGGAGGCAGTTGGCAGTGGTTGGCAGTTGGCGGTTGGTCGCCGCTGGCGGTTGGCGGCGGTTGGTGGCTGGCGGTTGGTGGCGGTTGGTGGTTGGCGGTTGGTGGCGGTTGGCAGTTGATGGGAGTTGGCGGTTGGCGGTTGGCGGTTGGCGGTTGGTGGTCCCTTGGGGCTGTCCTTAAGGGCTGTCCTTAGCAAAAAACAAAAAAAAATCTCGTTCCTTAAGGACGCCCCTGCCGGACCCCCCTGAATCATCCCTGGAGGTCATTTTGGTGTTGGGGGGGGGGGGTCTGGGGCTGGCTGTTGCTCAGTGACTCCGGGTCGGGGGGGGGGGCTAATTTGGGCCTCAGCGAGGGCTCAGCCACCCCCCCCCCCACCCATCCACCCACCCACCCATTCACCCCCAGGGGGGGGGGGGTCCTCTCATCCCGCATCCCATGTCCATTGCATATCTGTGATGTGAATTAAAGGCAGCGCCCTGGAACTGGACCCACGCCGGTCTCCTGTAAGACCACGGTGCGAACCACTAGACCATCTGCTGTCGCTGCTGCAGTCTAGTACTGTGTACCGCCTGACGTCTAATTTTTTCTTCCCAGGAAAAACGTCTCTACAATGGTAACCACAAGAAAACGGCGACACAGCCAACCCAATAAAGCTCACAGCCCCTCACAAACCCAAGACCCAGGAAAAGCGCACCCCCCCCGGGGGTGGGGGTGCCTGGTGGCTCAAAATGCTGCAATTTGGGGCCAACCCACCCCCCGATCCTGTACCCAAGCACTCAGACCCCCCCCCCCCCCTGTGTGACATTCCGTCCGGTTGTTGCTCCTTTACGGGGCCCTGGACAGTCACCCGCTCTTCCCTCCGCATGTTGCGTCGGGTCGCTGCGTTCTGTCGGCCGCTGCGGCCGGTGCTCCTGCCGGTGTCGTTTCCGCGTTCGCGGAGCCCAGTAGTTGGTGTGCCGGGGCTGTGCTGAATGTGGCGGGATGTGCCGTTTGCGCGTCAGCGGCGCCCCCGGGGGGGGTATTTTGCCCACTAAGCAATGTCTGGTCTGGGGGGGTACCGCCCCCCCTCCTCCTGCGGTGTACGGCCATTCTAACACATCCCTGCCCAGGCCCTGCACAGCCACAGACCTCCCACGAAGGACAGGGCACTCAGGGACATGGTCAGCAGCATCGGGGTGGCCTTCTCCAGGTGGCTCCACTTGGCCTCGTTGTCTCCGGTCCAGATCGCGCCGTACCGCTGGGTCCCCGTGAAGAAGGACCGGGACAGCAGGAATGGTCTGCAGAGGAACGGGGGTTGGCGGGTGACCATCGGCAGCGGGCGGTTGACTGTCGGCGGTTGGCGGTTGACGGCAGTTAGACTGTCGGTTGATGGCGGTTGACTGTCGGCGGTTGGCGGTTGACGGCGGTTGACTGTCGGTTGATGGGGGTTGACTGTCGGCGGTTGGCGGTTGACGGCGGTTGACTGTCGGTTGATGGGGGTTGACTGTCGGCGGTTGGCGGTTGATGGGGGTTGACTGTCGGCGGTTGGCGGTTGACGGCGGTTGACTGTCAGCGGTTGGCGGTTGGCAGTTGACGCCAGTTGGCTGTCGGCGCTTGGCAGTTAACCCCCAGCGGCGGTCCCAAGACTTTCCTTCCGTAAGAAGGACAAACAAAACCCGTTCCACACAGACGCCGAGTTCCAGGAGCGGGTGCAGAGATTCGTCAGCGGCACATGGTACCGGGGGGCCGGATCCGGTGAACCCCGGGTCTCCTGCGGGACACTGGCGCCAAGACTCATCAGGGGCCAAGGGGCCGGACCCGCGTTCGCCATCCCGCGTGCGCGGCGCGCAAGAACGCCTCCGCTTCGACCGGGACCCAAGTTGGGTGGATCCGCCCCCATTTTTTTTGGGGGGGGGGGGGGGGGCTGATTCCGGTGAGCTCGGCGAACGGCGTAGCTGGACGCTTTGGTAGACTTCCCCTGGTCAAACCACGGCGGTCATTAAACGCCATTCGAAGTCCTGATCTGGCACGCGATTTTACAAAACTCAGGTTTGCGTGGCCAAAACATGGAGTGAAAAGATGGGAACGTGACGAGCTGCAATTATCTTTGAAGTCTGGGCTTTGAACAAAGAAGTAACGGAGGAGATCGGCTCTACAAGCAGCTCGATCTCTCCCCAAACTGAGAGGATCATGCAACCGTGCGCCCGTTCATCATCTGGTGTCACCCGACCTCGTGGCAAAAAAAACTTTGACCAACGCGATGGACGCGGCTTTTTTTTTTATTACTTTATTTTCATTCATTTTATTTGTTTTTATTTATTCTATCTTTTTTAATTTTTAGGTCCCTGTCCACACAGGGAGGTGGGGAAACGTTGTAAGGGGATTGTCTCGCCGTGGGGGGGGATTTCATGGGTGGGAAAAATCTATTGCCTTCGGCAAGGCACCTCGAAGAGGGGAGAGGAACGAACTTTTTTGAGCTGCTGAGGCGGGAAAACTGCATAAGCAGGTTGTGCCCTATACCCCTTGGGAGCGCCCCCCCCAACACCCAAATAGGGTAAAAAACACATAAAGAGGGGCTAAAACATGCTTTACATAGGATATTTGATCATTTTGGATGCTCAAAGTATCAAAAAAATCAGTTTCGGAAATTTCCATTTTTGAGCTGCTGAGGCGGGAAAACTGCATAAGCAGGTTGTGCCCTATACCCCTTGGGAGCGCCCCCCCCCAACACCCAAATAGGGTAAAAAACACATAAAGAGGGGCTAAAACATGCTTTACATAGGATATTCCATCATTTTGGATGCTCAAAGTATCAAAAAAATCAGTTTCGGAAATTTCCATTTTTGAGCTGCTGAGGCGGGAAAACTGCATAAGCAGGTTGTGCCCTATACCCCTTGGGAGCGCCCCCCCCCAACACCCAAATAGGGTAAAAAACACATAAAGAGGGGCTAAAACATGCTTTACATAGGATATTTGATCATTTTGGATGGTCAAAGTATCAAAAAAATCAGTTTCGGAAATTTCCATTTTTGAGCTGCTGAGGCGGGAAAACTGCATAAGCAGGTTGTGTGCCCTAGACCCCTTGGGACCCCCCCCCAACACCCAAATAGGGTGAAAAACACATAAAGAGGGGCTAAAACATGCTTTACATAGATATTTGATCATTTTGGATGGTCAAAGTATCAAAAAAGGTCCATGTCCACACAGGGAGGTGGGGAAACGTTGTAAGGGGATTGTCTCGCCCGGGCTTCAATTGGTCGGTAGGCTGAGCTGGATGTCCCCGCCATAGACACTTCCAGCCATTGTTCTTCAGCAAGTTCACAGCAGTGCGTCCGGGTTTTTGCTAGGCGACTGTCCCGGTGCTTCCGCCAGTGTTCGCTTGTCCCTACCTTCCATATGTACACTGTCGTACCCAAGTTTGCGGGGCTTTGACTCTACAGGGTCAGTGGCGTGCATGGTGGTCAGGGTCAGTCCCTGGGATACCTGCTTGACGCTGGCCCCATTCGGCCGGTACTCCTGGGATCTTGGTTCGGGCTCACTGTGCCCTGGTGGTGCTGGTTAGCGCACATTCAACACACAGCCATTCAGGGGGGGGGGGGGGGGTTGCTTGGGTGGGTTTGTTGCGCTGATGGTGCCCATGTGGGGCACTGGGTTTATGGAGTGGTGCAGTGAGAACACATGGTGCTGCAGGACAGTGTGGAGGCGTCGTCAGACATGCGTGACGCTGGCGATGTGTGCCTTGATGAGGTGTGGGAGGACGGCATGCTTTCGGTGTCTGCCTGGCTTGGTCCCTGCTCCCAGTCCATTTCAACCAGCTGCAGTTCTGCCAACAGATTTGCTGCTACACGTGGCGACATGGGTGATGGTGGTTGGGGGGTGTGAAATGTAGTTCTGCGTTCCAGCGCCTCCCACGGTGTGTGCATGCAGTGCACTGTGCTCGGTGTGGCCAATGAGGTGTGAGGGAGGCGGGCTCGGAGGTTGGAGAGTGGCGTGTAGGCGACGGTGTGTGGTGTGAATCTCTTCGGGTATTTGGGGTTCCTGGCCGGGGTGCAATCTTCAATGTCCTGTGACGGTGTCGGTCGGCGAGGGGTTCTGGGGGGGGGTGGGGGGGTGCTGTACTCTTCCGCTGTGTGCCGCAGTGGTGTGAGCTGCGACTCTGGGAGGGGGGGCTCGTCAAGCTCTGGGGCCTCTTCCTCCAGTAGGTCCGCTAAGGATTGTACATCATCATTGTCTGGTGGCTGTTGTTGCCCTGTTTGCGAGACGGAGACGTGTCCAAAAAGGAGGGGGGATTTTCGCCGACCGACATCCGCCAGATGATCCGCTCTGGTATTGCCTTTGATTCCTATGTGGGAGGGGATGTGCATCCAGTGGGTGGGGGAGTGTGCTGATTCAATTAGGTCCAGTACCTGGGTCCACAGGTCCACGTGGCTGACCGGGCCCGCGGATCCTGTCCACTTGTGCCTGCGCCACTTTTGGGCCTTGCCGTGGACACCGTCTACAACGAGTAAGGAGTCAGGGCAGATCAGGACAGGTTTGTCTGGTGACCGTGCTTGCAGCGCGCGCAGGGCTGCCCTCAGTTCCCCTCTGTTGTTGGTTTGGGGTTCACTCACTGGAATTGGCCCGGGGGGGGGGGGGGGGATTTCATGGGTGGGAAAATGTCGCGACCCTTGGAATCCCCAACGCTCCCAACGGCCTCACGCACGCCTTCAAGTGCAGGGCCGTGCTCCGCTTCAGAGGCGGACAGATTTGCAAAGCGAACGGCCGCTGAAGGCAGCATCAGCTCACAACATCTGAAAGAATCTGCGGTCCAACCCCTGCCCCAACCCCAACCCTGACCTGGACCCACAGAAATGCAATGCCATGGGCATCTCCACTGCCCCGCCGACACCCCTCGACTTTGCCAGGGGAACATTTCGCCCCCTTCCGTAAAGCCCAAAGCCTCCCATGAAGTTAGCCCCGCCCGAAATCGCCCCCCCCCACGGCAGTCAAGATCAAGTTTAGTGACCGTGCCCTCCCATGAGCTGCTCAATGGCACCCCCTCAATGGCACAGAGGACTGGGAAGGGGGGCCGGTCCATTGGGGGGACGGGGGGTGGGGGGAGGCTCGCAGGCCCCCCCTCCGTCCCACGAAAGTCCCAACGCCCCCGCCCCCCCCCCCCCTGCAGCTCTCTGGGGGCCTGCGGCTGCCCTCGGTCACTGCACCGGCCCAAAGGGGGAAAATGGTCTTGGGGCCCCGACTGGGGCAGACGGTGCCTCTTCCGCGTCATGTCCTGTGCCCATGAACATCAGGTGACGGCCATCCCCCCCCCCCCCCCCCCCACCAAAGGAATTCTGGGCAATGGCACGCGTGCACAAGCGGCAGTCGGCACAAAAGCGGAGAAAGACAATGGGGTCGTCAGCGGCCTGTACGACCACAGCAAACTTGATGGAATGCGAGAGAGAGAGGGGGGGGGGGGGGTAAGCCCTGATTAATGGGATTGAAAGAGAGAAATGAAGAGACAAACATGAATGCAAGCGGCCAATCACGCAGAAGAGGAGGAGGCGCTGCTCCGAGAGCCCGTCGGGAGCGCATCGTTGTTCTCCAGATCAGAGGGTGCGCGAGGTACGTTTCTGTCGCAGAAGATGAGGACCCCCCCCCCCTTGTGACATGCCGTTGTGCTGCTGCCTCTTTACGGGGCCCTGGACAGCCTTGGGGTGCCGCGTCGGGTTCCCCTCCACCGACGTCCTTCTGGTCGTTGGTGACCGCTGTGTCGGGGCCTTGCGGCCGGGCGGCCCCCCCCCCCCCCCCGGGGCCTGTGCTCTGGTAGTCCGCTGGGCACTCCCTGGACGCCGTTGCAGTGCTGTTGTGGTTGCCCCGGACGGTCGCCCGTTCCTCCCGTCGCGTGGCTGCGTCCGGTCGCTGCGGTCTGACGGCCCCTGCGGTGCCGTGTGCTCTGGTAGTCCGCTGGGCACTCCCTGGGCGCCGTTGCAGTGCTGTTGTGGTTGCCCCGGACGGTCGCCCGTTCCTCCCGCCGCGTCGCTGCGGTCTGACAGCCCCTGCGGGTGCCGTTTCCATGTTCACCCCCGGCCCCCCTCTGTGCGTCCTTTGTCAGTTGCCTCGCGGGGCCTTCCTCGAACTTGGCCCGGGACAGTCCCCGGGTCTTCCCTCCGCAGAGGGCGGCGGGTCACTGTTGTCCACGCGGCCGTGGGGCCGGTGCACGTTGCTTCGCCTGTGGGTGTGCGGGGGGGCGCGGCTGTGGCTGGCGGTGCCGGGGCCGTTCGGCAGTGTTGCCCTCGCGGAGCCCTGGGCGGTCGCCCATTCTGCCCCGACACACTCTCCTCGAACGGGCCAGGGGTGGATATAGTGGGGGGGTCCCCCCCCCCCCCCCCCCGATGACGATTACGATTACGATTTACCCGTTCCACTGAACGGCAGTTTTGCCAGCAGTTTGACAACAGGACTGATGGCCAAAAAAGGCGCCAGGGCCTTGAGCCCAACATGGCTTGAACCCAGGATCCGTAAATCTGAAGATTCCGCATTTACCGCTGTACTACTACACCACATCTGCCCACCTTGACACAAAACACTACACTGCACAGTGCTGTATGATGGTAGCGCAGCTGCAGATTCATCCAACTCTACGAACACACATACCTGTGAAGCGAAAAAGGAGCAAATCGTAATCGTCATTCCGTCATCACTGCCTCCCGGCTCAACGCCCCCCCCCCCCACCCCCACCCTGGCAATGTCGTCACTATTATATCCACCCCTGGAACGGGCGTCAGCCTTCCACTGCAGCCCGGGGCTTGGGTGGGCGCTCGCTTTGGGTTGATTCGGTGTATGTCCTGGCCGCGTGTCTGCCACATCGAGCATCGTTGCAAAATGCCCTCGAAGGTGCCCGGGGCAGGGGCAGGAGCGGGGGGGGATGACGCCTGCCGCTGCCCTTCCCTTGAACCCTCTCCCTCCCTAGGCGGTGGTGTCCATCGCCTCTCACTACCTTGTGCCCTCTCTTTCCATGCCGGGCCTATCCCTACCTCCCTACTCACCCTTCCCCTTCAGGGGGATGGGGGGGGGGGGGGCACTGCCCAACGACGGCACGTCGCATGCGCCCCCCGGCGGCATCGATGGGACCGGGAGGGGGACGGCGGGGCGTGCGCACACACCGGGTCGTGGTGTCGTGTGGGGGCCCTTGGCTGCGCAGCATCTGCCCGGCGTACGTGGCCATGGTCTGAGCACATGAGGGACGGAGGACGGCGGCATCAGGGCCGCGGCACGGCCACGTGCGCCACCCTGATTGGGGCAAGCGGGATGGGCCACTCAGTTCTGGGCTTCATTGCCGAGTCCTGCTGTGCATTGCACTGAGTCTGGGGCGCGGGGTGCATGCGGCGTTCCATATTGGTGCCCTCCGTGCTCGGGGCGGGGCTTGCTCGCGCTGGCCACCCTTAGCCGCTCCCGTTACGCACGGCCTTCGCAAGGGGACGGAGGGTCGCCATGTGCACGCGGGGAGGGGGGCGGGGGCTGGCACAAGGCCTCGGTGCTAGATTGTTTGCCTTTGGCGGCGCCCATTGGCCTCTCGCCACACACCCTTGCCCTTTCCTTGAATCATCTACCTCCGTCAGTAGCGGCGCCCACTGACCTTCTTGTGAGGGGGGGGGGGGTGCAGGTGTGACCCATCCCCCCACATGTGTTGGAAGAGAGGAGGGGGGGGGGGTTTGGCACGAGGCCTCGGTATCAGATTGTTTGCCTTTGGCGGCACACCACACAGGCATGTGCATAAGCAGGGGGGCAGGGGGTGTCCCCCAGCAGCCGCCGATTGGCCTCTCGCCACGGCTCATTCTGACCCGCGGGGGGGGGGCTTAGAGGATTGCTTGGATGTGTTTGAAATGACAAACTTGATGGAATGCGACAGGGGGGGTGGGGGGTAAGCCCGGATTAATGGGATTGAAAGAGAGAAATGAAGAGACAAACAGGAAGCGGCCAATCACGCAGAAGAGGAGGAGGCGCTGCTCTGAGAGCCCGCCGGGAGCGCATCGTTGTTCTCCAGATCAGAGGGTGCGCGGAACACATGGGCAAGTCACCGCAACCTCTTGACCGCCGGTGCGGGCGACACTGCGGACGGTTGCTGACCGGGGGTTGTAGGGTGTCCGGGCTTCGGGTGATGGCAAGTGCGGGTGCCGGAGGGAATACGGGCACAAGGAAGAACCTTCAGATGTCCTGACTGCTTGAGTCTGCACCCCTTCCCCCCGGCCCCTAAACTTCAGGTCCCTACCCCGATCAAACATGAGATGCAGGTGTGATGGTCGCACCCCCCCCCAAGCGGGCTCTGGGGCAGCGCTGTCCTTAAGAAGGCAGATTTTTTCTTGCTAAGACAGCCCTTGAAGACAGCCCCAGGGACCACCAACCGCCAACCGCCAACCGCCGCAAACCGCCCACCCACCAACCGCCAACCGCCAACCGCCGCCAACCGCCAGCCCATGCTGAAGCTAAAAGAAGTCCATCTGGCCCCCGTGGCAGCCGTGCCTCTCGAACATCCCGAGGGCCTCATTGGCGGTCATGCAAAACCCGGCGGCATTGATGGTGCCTGTGGGAGGGTCGCCGGGGCATGAGGCCGGTGGCCCAGCACGAGGACGCCTGCGCCCCGCCCTCCCCTGCGATGGTGAGTTCCGGTGGGGTGCGGTAGCATAACGAAGGCGTGTCCTCCCTCGCAAGGTGGACCAGCAAAAGGGAGTTGCGGAAGAATTGCGGAAACTTGCGGGAAATAGCGAAATTGCCCAAAATTGCGAAAAAATGCGGACCTCAATCCGCCCCCCCCCAGCGCTGCAGTCAGTACCGCCAGTCTGTCCGCCCCCAACGCTCCCCCCCAACGCTCTGCACCCGGCAGACATTGCCTCCCAACCGCGCTTCCAAACCGCCGGTAACCGCTCCTGAACAGCCCCCTTGCCCCGACTCCCTCTCACGCGCACCCCTGGGACTAAATTCGCTGTGATTGATCTGCTAAGAGAGGAAAGGACTCTTTTCACTCGAGGGATTGGAGAACTCAAAAAGCTTAAAATGGAAAATCAAAATTATTTAAAATCAAACCAAACTCAATTAAATGAAAACAAACTAGACACTCAGAAAACAACCCACCTACCCACAGGACCTGGTAGAACCCGTACTGGTTGTGCACGTCCTTGTGGGCCACTCCGCCGTGGTGCTGCGCGTTGATGTCCATGGTCACTTCGTGGGAGTTGAAGACGGAGGGCTGCAGCGCAACAACATCCCCCGAGTGCCGCGGTGCACAGAGGAAGGGGGAGAGGAAGGGGCAAGGATGTACTAGAAGAGAGGAAGGGGGGGGGGGGGGAAGGATGTACTAGAAGAGAGCAGGGGGGGGGGGGGAGGGGGGGACTGGGACCGCGAAGGTTGTGTACCAAAAATGGTCCAACAAGATTTTCCCAATAATGAGTATTGTTTGTTCCTGCGATGGTCACTTTGGCCTTGGGGGGGGGGGGTCCTCCTACGGTTGTCGGCTGTTCTAATGCATTCTTGAGGGGGTGGGGCAGGGCGTCTTTTGCAGGGGGCATCAATGGTCAGGTTGCAATGTCCGCATTGGGCTCTGGCCGCGCCTGCCTCACGACGCGGGGGGGGGTTGGGTTGGCACAAGGCCTCGGGGGGGGGGGGGGTCTGGGACCCAAAATGTGTACCAGACCAAAACACACCATGGCGTCATACCAAACCCCCCCTCCCCCCCCCCCCAATCCATCCTGAGTGATGAGGTGCTGGTACAGGCTGTTGCTGAGTGGGCCCAGGGCACCACAGACATCGGAGAGGCTGATGGGCACCGCCGGTGATGGAGGGAGAGGGTCCAAGGGAAGGGGCAGTAAGTGGCGGTCGGCCAATGGGCACCGCCAGCTGCAAAAATGGCCCGACCACATTTTCCCAACGGTAAATCTTGTTTTTTCCGATGATGGTCCTTTTGGTCTCGGGGGGGGGGGGCTTTGTTTTTTTTAAGTATTCTAAAGACGTCCTGGGGTGGGGTCATAAAAAGGAGGAGGTGCGCTGGTTGGTGCCCAGTGGCAGACACGTTTGGGTGTGTTTAGTGGAGGCTTGCCCCCGGATTGTGGCTGCTTTGGGTGTGGGGGTTAAGCAGAGGAGTAAAGGGGCAGGGGGGTGGAGGAGGTTGCTGGTGCAGTTTTGTGGGGGTGCGAGGGGCCACCCTGTGCCCTTCCTCTCCCTCCTTGGCCTATCTTTGGGTCTCTACTGCCCTTTCCTTTGCCAACGGAGCCCCCGGGCTTTTCCTGTTTCACTGCCCTGTGTTGGGTCCACACCGAGGGGGAGGGG